>JAVXUO010000322.1:0-369538 GCA_033065855.1 Escallonia rubra | reverse complement strand
TTAAGTATTTGAAAGAATATTTCTCATTGAAAATAAGTCTTTTCTTTGCGGGGAAGATATTTCACGTGCGGTGTTGTGCCCATATCATAAATCTTACGGTGCAAGACGGGCTTAGTGAGGTCAAGCATGTCATTGAAAATGTTCGTGAGAGCGTGAAGTACATTAATGCTGTGGAATCTCGAATTATCACGTTCAGTGACATTGCTAAATCACTAGAGTTGCCTAAAAAAAACTCATTTTAGATGTGGCCACACGTTGGAAGTCAACAGACGCTATGTTGACTGCAGCACTAGAGTTTAGGCAAGTGTTTCCTCGGTTTTCTACTTGTGATGCAAATTATTTATGGCTGCATGAAGTAGAAGATTGGAGAAGAGCTGAAGAAGTGTGCAAGTTCCTAGAGATCTTTCGTGAGGTCACTGATAGCATATCGAGGACCAAGTACCCTACTGCAAATATGTTTCTTCCGGAGGTGTGGAAGATTAAGGAAGCCTTAAATGAGAAGAGCAGAGATGAAAATAGGTACATGCAATATGTGGAGATGAAAAGGAAGGAAAAGTGTGATAAATACTGGGGTGAATACAATCTGTTGATGGCCATTGCTGCTGTTTTGGACCCAAGGTATGTCTTTTCTCTACATTTCTCCCCCTCATTGCAGTATATAATAAATACTTTTCACCTTTTCAGCCTTAATATATGTATAGAACTTGGTCCTCACTTGCTGAAATGCTGGGTCGAGTGAGAAAGAGAGATGCCGCACAAACCATCTCTTCATGCATCCTGATAGTTTGTTCTTTATTCTGTTGTATTCTTTCCATTTCCACTAGAAGTGGATCTATGTAGGCAGATTCAAGCACCTCAGCTCTTATGGAAAGAGCTTGTTGAGGGTTGATGTTCTCAGAATTTGCAGCAATATGTGTTCCTGTTTGGTTGAAAAGTTTGATTCATTTACATGCAAAGGCAGCTACCATGGCTAGCTACTAGAGAAAATAGCATGAAAGAGCTTCAAGTGAAAAAAAAAAAAAAATCTAAGTACTGCTTTACAGTTAGCATGAATGAGCCCTATCATATACTTTTTTGCTAATAATTGTTAATTAACTTTTCATTAAGGACATGACATTGATTGTTGGTTAATTTTGTCTACTTTTTGATGAATCTAAGAACTGTTTTACATGGTTCTTTGCTAGGTACAAAATGACATTCATTAAATTTTGTTTTCCTAAGATCTACGATGAGGTTGAGTCGAAAAAGAACATTGAGTTGGTGTCAGGTTCCCTGCTTGAGGTGTATAAGGAATATGTCTTGAATCATGCTTTGCATTGCTCGAATGTAACTAAGGAAAGTAGTGTTGTGGGAGGTTCTAGTAATACTACTTCTACCTACAAAGCTAAAGGGAAGACATAATATGATCTTTATGTGAGAAGCATGGAAAATGTAATGCCTATTAAGTCTGACTTGGAAACATACCTTGAAGAAGGAGTGTACATCTATGAAGTGAATTTAGAGTCTCAATTTGATGTTATTGGGTGGTGGAAATGGAACAATCTTAAGTATATAATATTGTCAAAGATGGTGGTTGATATACTTTCAATTCCAATCACCACAGTTGCTTCGGAGGCTGCCTTTAGCACCGGTGGTAGGGTTATAGACCCTTATCGTGCATCATTATCAACAAAGACTGTGGAAGCTTTGATATGTGGAGGAGATTGGATACGTTCCTTGTACGGAGTAAAGGAAGTTTATACTGTACGTTATTCACTTACTTATATTTTTGCTAAAATTAACAACGTTATTTCATTGTGTTCGAGTATATTATACACAATATTTCTTGCTAACTTCTGTCTTTTTTTTTATTTTTGTAGCGCACAACGGAGGAAGTGAGAGAGATTGAACTTCCTCAGTATGTATGTAATACGGTATTCGGTCCATTGAGTAATGTCACATTTGAATGTTATTTATCCTTATGAAGTCAAATAGTGTGTATGATTATTGTTTGTTTAAACTCATAAATCTTTTATCGGTTATGCAGGACAAACTCAAAGAGCAAATTGTGACTTTTGTTGTGACTGCATGGGAGATACCTGTCTAGATTGTTTTAGGGAGTATAGCCACATCTTTTGTACAAGAATTTTGCATGACCTTTAATTTGCTACTTTGAATGTTGTAAACTTGTAATTAAGGTATTCAAGCATTTTGCATCAAGTCAATTGGTGCATATATATGGAAAATTGTTTAAACTCCTAATTGTTGGTTTTGTTTTTTGCAGGACTAATTAAAGGGGAAAGCTGCACTTTTTTTATGGACTGCATGCTTGATACGCTACTTGGAGGAGTTGGTTTTGTTTTTTGTAGGACTAATTAAAGGGGAAAGCTGCACTTTTTTTATGGACTGCATGCTTGATACGCTACTTGGACTATGTTGGAAGTATAACTGTAGATTTTGTACATGCTTAGTTACATCTTTTATACAAGGCATTATTTTGTAAACTCGTCTAATACAGCAGTTGTAATTAGTAATTGGCATTATATTTGTGGCTGCAGTAATGAATGTATGGAAGAACATAATTGTTAATTACCAATGGGTTTCCAGGTTGTCTCTAAGTTAATTTAGTTAGTTTGTAGCAATAAGTTGACACGAACACAAACATGAACTCAAGCTCGAGCTCGAGCTCGGTTCGTGAAGCTTAAACGAACGAGCCGAGTCGAGTTCAATCTTTTGATTATTTTCACGAACCAAACACGAACACAAAATTATATATGCTTAACGAACACGAGCCGAGTTCGAACATGGTCATGTTCGGCTCGAACTCGGTTCGTATACAACCCTAGGTTTGACAAGTGAAGATAATGCTTGACTCTGCCTTAAAGAATTGGAAACACTCCATGAGAAAAGACTCGAAGCACAACAATACTTGGAATGTTATCAAGTCAGACTCTCGAGGGCCTTCAACAAAATGGTTAGACCACAGTGTTTTTACTATCGGCGACTTAGTCTTGGCTATCTAGAGACCCATCATCACCACCCATCACACGGAGAACAAATTCACCTCAAAATGGGATAGACCCTACGTAGTCGAGGAAGTCTACACCAATGGAGCCTACAAGATAGTTGATCATGACAGTCTACGAGTGGGACCCATAAATTGGAAGTTCTTGAAGTCGCCAATGCTCCTGGCCTTCACGAGCTACAACTGTGAATGGCCCAACCAAAAAAAATCATTTACATTGTACTTGAACAACCTTATGACTTGATCCTTTCTTGGGTACATAGGCCACTCGGAGAATTTTCTAAGTCCAGTCAAACAAACATAAATAAAGTTTACAAAGAAAAAAAATCAGTTTTCTATAAAATCATCTTTTTTCCATTCAATAAGCTTGAGTTATTACGGATAAGATCTCAACATGTTGAATAAAAAAAAATTAAAAGCCACATTAAATCATCACATCCAGCCTAGCTCAAAGAACTCCTTGCTCTCATCTGTAAGCACCTGTTGTAATGCTTCAAGTCTAGCAACATCGTCAGCACTAACAATAGGAGTTTGTTGAACAACTGTGTGATCTTCCTTTAGCTTGGCAATAGCTATCTGGCTCCCACGTATCTCCTCGTCAACTTGAGTGATCTCAAATTGAAGTTTCCCTGCTTCTGACTCTAGCTGCCCAACTCTCGCCTCAAAGCCTCCTGCCTTGACTCCACTCGTGACAACTTATCTCGGAGAGTCTGGCTATACTTAACCCTTTCTCTTTCAACAGAAGTATCCTCGTTGATGTGACACTTAACATTAGCCAATCGTTTAGCAAGTGCAAAAGAAGTTAGTGCCCCTGCATTGCATGACTGCAATTCCTGATACGTTCTAACGTGAGTCATAAATGCCTCGACCCGCTTCTGGAGTGGAGACGGATCCACCCCATCCGTCTTAATCACTTCAAAAATCTGGTTAAACTTTCCTTCATGACTCAAAAGCTGCTCGGGAGACATTTTGTGAACTGTTCTTTAACATGTTCACCCATTTGATAGGCCGCCTTACGCTGTGCTTCTAAATAAATCATGTGAACGCTAAAAGCAAGCATCGCTGTAAATGCTGGTGATTACAAGGTTGACTGCCAGGCTAGTGAATGGAAAGCGCGGGCAAACTCATTTTGACTTGATGTCCGAATTTTGCTACTCTGTCATGAGTTGCGAGTTTAGCTTATGTCGACCTAGTGGCACGTGACGCACTTCCAAACCTGACGATATCGGGATCCATTTTGTCACGTGATCGAATGCGCATAGTCCCTCCACCAAATTGTCATCAAAACTAGCACTCTCCAATTGTAGAGAAAAAAAAGAGGAAGGCGAATGATGAGCATGATAAGAACAAAATCTATACATTTATCTTATTAAGATTCATACTTGTACGCCCTCAATAGGGTGCGATGAACTTGGAACATCATCAAAGAACTTGTGAAGTGAAGATTCAATAGTCACTACAAGGTCCATTGGAACGGGTATTCTTTTTAAGGTGGCTATCTGGGCATCATCATAACTAGGCCTTGTTTCTCTGGAGATCAACTTTCTTATTGGACCGGAGTTTCACCCTTCCTTCTAAAATGCCTTCGATGAGGGGGCACGTCGATATCCTCTCCGTCATGCCTGTAGACGGTCGTGCGCTCGAGAAGTCTATCTGAACCACCATAACTCTCGTTGGTCAATAGAAGAAGCTTATGATACGAAGAGCTACCGGTAATGTTGGCCGCATCACCATGCCTTTGGGGTTTAGGAGTTAAGAAAATTTCACGTGCGTGGTCAGCTAGCTTCTTAGGAGTGGTCAAGAAATACTCATTATATGCTCTACTCCACCATTCGGTATAGCACCAAGTGACATGGGTCCCAAAGTCTAATGAGTAAGCATGAATCTCAACTGTGGAGTTCGTGCTATAAGGAATGCTAGAGAGATAGAACTGGTGAAGACGATCCAAAGAGATCAAAGGAACCTCCCCATCGTGTTCGCCTGGCAGATCCTAATAAAACCCGAGGTGCCTTGAAAACCTATACGGAGAATATGGCTTGAGAGCGTAAAGTTCTTCGCAGTGCTGGGTCAGGTAGCTGGAGCAGCGGAGTTATCAGTGAAAGTTTGGGCTCGACTTTTTTGCAGCCCTTCGCCTGCATGATGTGTTCGCGAGCAGCAAATTCATTGTACGGGACAGCCGAACCTTCACCCGAGTACTTCACCCTTAAAGGACCAGCTCTACTAATTGTTGGATGATGAGTGTTAAAATATTATGCCAACCATACATAAACATAATGCATCGGAAAATTGGTGCTACTCTTTTGGCAAGTTCGGTAGGTCATGCTTGTTTTTCCACTCTTTAGCAAGTCTGGTCATGGCAAACGATCGTGTTAGTAAAAGAGTACCATCATCAATGCTATCATCCTTTTCGTCCACGATTACAAGATACGACCGATTAAAGGTCACAGTTTCCCCGAAGAAGACCATGTTGCAGTGTCAAATATATATATATATATATATATATATAATGGGCAAGGGAAGCGTGTTGCATGACTAAAAACAACAATGACAAGAGCACGAGAGAAAGCGGATAATGTAAGTAAAGTTCATAAGCGAGACGCGTCAAATGCACTTCTGGAACCATTTGGATAAGTCTCGCTACAGTTGAGCACAAGATGCAAGTCAATAGATGACTCGAACATGAGGGAAAGTCCACGTACAAAGCTAGCTAGTGGAGTGATACTGCAATCGCGTTCAAGATGCTGGTCAACAGAGGACTCGCACATGAGGGAAAGTCCACGTACGAGACATGTTGAGCGTATTTCTGGAGATAGCTAGTTGAGTCATACTGCATTTGCATTCATAATGCTGGTCTACAGAGGACTCGCACATGAGGGAAAGTCCACATGTGAGACATGTTGAGTGAATTTCTGGAGCTAGCTGTTGGAGTCATACTGCAGTCATGTTCATAATGCTGGTCAACGGAAGACTCACATAGGAAGGGAAGTCCATGTGTAGGACGTGTCGAGCGCATTTCTGAAGCCAGTCAGAGAAGCCTTACTACAGTTGGGTCCAGGGTGCATGTCAACAGAGGACTCGCATAGAAGGGAAAGTCCACGTTTGAGACAAGTCGAGCGCATTCCTAGAGCCAGCTGGTTGAGTCATGTTGCGGTGGCATTCATAATACGAGTCAACAGAGGACTAGCATAAGAGGGAATGTCCACGTGCAAGACATGTTGAGCACATTACTAGAGTTACTTAATGAGCCTTGCTGTGGTCATGTATGTCGAGTTAACAAATGACTTGCAGACACTGAAAGGCAGAACTCAAATCCTATCAACACATTATTAGCAAAGTTGATTTGACATTATTGTCACAATTGTATCCAGATGTGAGCGAAGGTGTCAATAAACATATAAATGCAAAATCGACTCAACGATGCAATTCTCTCTAACAAGATCGGGATACAAGCATGTATATTTACAGATGAGCACAAAATATGCAAAGTGAGTACTCATGTACGGGGAAATAATGTTGCTCTTGTTTTACATTTCATCAATGTAGTAAGAGATTTAAAAACAAGTGTTATAAAAAAAGAACAAGTAAAGTCCAAGAAAGAAAGAAAGGGTAAGGATATCCAGAAAAGAAAAACAAAAGGATAATTAGTTAATGACCTCCTGTACTATACACGGTGTGTGATTTCTCCCCTCCACTTCAAACTTAAGCACTAAACCCCCCACACTTATGAAAATTAGGCACCTTAAGTGGAAATCGTTAACTTTAACAGCGTTGGTCAAGACACTTGTTTACTAACGATTTTTTTAAAAAAGGACAATTTTTTCCCATTCTTTTACCTCTTCTTCACTCTCCCCCCTGGTTAGCCCAGCCCTCCTTCCTCCCAACTCTCCACTCATGCGTCCACCCACCAGGCCAGCCCCCTTCCCCCTTCCTTCCAACTCTGCACACACACATCACCCCCGCTGTGCACATACTCACACAACTCTGCACACACCCGCAAACGCGTGCACACACTGTGCATGTCTGCTCGTCGTGTGTGTGTATGTGTCTTCAATATGTAGTGGTGTGTGTGCATGTGTTGTGTCTGTTCAGTGTGTGTGTGTGTGTGTGCACGCGCGTGTGTTAATTATGCTCGATTTGTGTACAGTCGGTGTGTGTGTGCGCGCGCGTGTGAGCATGGTGTGTGAGTTTTGTGGGTGTTTGTTTGGGGGGGGGAGGGAAACTGTGGGGTGTGTGCATGCATGTGTGTGACAACAATGTGTTCGGGGGTATGTGTGTGTATTGGCTATGCTCGGTTTGTGTGTGTGTGTGTGTGTGTGTGTGTGTTTGCAGTGGGTGTGTGTTTGTGTGTGGGTTTATGGTGTGTGTGTGTTCATTGTGCATGTGTGTTACTTGTGTGTGTTGGGATGCGTGGAGTGTGTGTATGTGTGTTTATGGGGATTGAATAAACCGTAAAAGTGAGAGAGGGGAGAAAAAGAAGTTTGAAGAATAATATTAAACTTAAATAGGGTTATGAAATAAGGTATTTTGATCATTTTACGCTATTCATAATAAACTCGTCCAAGGTGCCCAATTTTCATAAGTGTGAGGGATTTAGTGCTTAAGTATGAAGTGAAAGAGGGAATATGGCACATCGTATATACTAGAGGGGGTCACCAGCTATTTTACCCAAAAACAAATGAAGAATATATAGAGGAGAAGAAAAGTCAAAGAAATAGGACGTGAGGCCCAAAGAAGAAATGAGAGGCAAAGTAAAAGAAAACAGAACAAGAAAGCAAGAAGAAAGAAACTAAAGAGAAAGGACGGCGGCGCAACATCGGTGTGTCACGGCAAGGGGCGGCGGCGCACCGGCAGCAGATGAATGGGCCAAACTAGACAAGAAGGGCCAGTCGGTAACGGGACCACCCGCGATCTCGACCACCGGTGACAGGAAACAGCAACGGCGCATCACCAATAGCCACGACAGATGCCGGCGTTGACAAAGGCAACCCGCGGACAACGACGACGTTCCGAACTCCTACGTCATCGAATCGCGCGCTAGCGTAAATCGTATGGGTTCTAGTGTTATTCGTGGTTTGCGGATTAGGTGGTGGTCGCATAAATGCCGCCGCAAGAGTTACGGTATGCTGATTGGATTTGACCCTTTTTCTCCTTCCTGGTCACCCAAGGTGTTGCGATTGCTATTAGGGGATTTCGCTACCCATGCCTTGAGTCCCAATGCTTGCGGCGAATAACGTTACCGGACGGTGATGGTTTGATTTAAGACCAGTTATTGGGTTTTGGTCATGGAGTTGAACAATGGTTGCGTTAAGATCAGTTGAGCGAATAACCGACAATTGATTTTTAACAAAATATGTGGATTACTGGTTGGTATAATCAGATAACCACTGATTTCAAGAGCAGTGCTCTGAGAAGCAACCAAAGGATGGGGCTTAGTTGATGTTGTGGAGAGGATCCATGGAAAGAAGATTGCTACGTGACCTTCCGCATTAGTCAAGACGAGTTGAGCAGTTGAACATCTCCAGACAAGGTTTGACAGAATTCTAACGATCAGAGCTTGTAGATACATGGAAAACCAAATAGTAATCTACTCTACACAATAGCAAAGTAATGAAGGAAGATACGGTGTTGTATGGATATGGATCCCTGCCTGCTGTAACCATGGTTACAGCAGGGGTGCTGTCATGTGTTGCTGTGAGAGGAGGAAGAGAGAGAGAACCTTCCCTCTCTCACAGACTGTGGACAGCACCCTGCTGTAACCCTGCTGTAACCATGGTTACAGCAGAGGATCCAAATCCGTGTTGTATGTACCTCTTAATTACCAAGACGTACAACAGTAAAGCAGCCGCAACCGAGACAAAGAATCAGCAAGCCGCCAAGACTAAAGAAAATCAGCCGTCAAAGGACGAGTCAATTAAACCTTTATACCTTTACGTATAGGCACGTAACCTTAGGATTTTCCGGCTTCCGTGCAGTGCTTGGAATGTGGATGAGCCGTAAGCCCAAGCCAGCGAGCCCACACAAAAAAAAAAAAGAAGAGAAAAAAAAGCAATTACTTCAAGCCTTGTGACGGTACCTAACGAGTACTGCACAAGTCTTGAAGTGGGGGCAATTTGTAAACACTAATAATTTTACCGGTCAATGGTAGGGATGACAAAAAAATCCGTACCCGCGGATCTCCGCCCCGCCCCGCCCCGATAGGAGCGGGTTATTTTGACTTTGACCGGGGCGTGGGGCGGGTATGGTATTTTTTTTAAAAACCCGCAGCGGGTTAGGGTCGGGTATGGTATACACTTAAATCCGCCCCGCCCCGGTATACTTACCCTAATTCTTTAGTTAATCTTAGCCATCCCCTATTTCTTTAGTTGATCTTAGCCGTCCATAGGATACCATATATATATGTTCCTTTTTTTTTCTTGCAAACCCTAAAATCCCTAATCTGTGCGGCTGTGCCTTCTCACTCTCACTCTCTCACGGCTCTCCACTCTCGGCTGGCTCTCTGCCTCTCCACGGACCACCGCAGTACCGCACGGCGTTCGGCGCACGGCCACTCTCCACCGTACGACCACGAATTGAAGACGACCGTTGACTCCGTTGAGGAAATCTGCGTTCAGGTAATCAATCTATCTCTTCCATGTCTTGTTCATCTTTGTTGATCTTCTTCTTGAATGAGAGAATCTTTCCTGAGTCACAAGTTAAAACTTAGGGATTTAGCTGTCTTAATAGCATGATAGTGATACAATAGTCAAAGCAAACAAAACAGGGTGCCGACTGCCGAAAATGGAGCTGTCCAGGAAATTGGAATTTCTAACTTTGTCATTTAACCCATTTCATGAAAGGCATCAGTGATTTAGCTGTAGATAGTAAGATAGAAGGTGCTTGACTGGTGACATGAGTATCTAATTACTGAAATAAACTGTCACTAACATCACGAGGAAACTAATGACATACATATATAGTAAATAAGTTCCCGTCAAGCAAGCTTTTTTAGTGTAAACTTGCACTTTCTGGAGCTTAAACTCATATAGTGTAAGGGATTGTAAATTGTCATCTGAAACTTGTCCTAGTTCAACTAGTTTTTTTCTCTCTTTTGTGCAGTATGGAGTAAAAATATTTGTTATAACTTCCTTCAAAGATACATGTTCTGTTGAGATCCTCCCTAGGGTCCAAAAGTCAAAAGTCAAAACGAGGTAATGTTCTGTCTGATTAACCTTACATAATTTATCAAAGTAGGATTTGGTATTCTTAAATCGTTTTCTGAAGTTAGCCAGGAACTTCTGTTGGAATTGGGTTTTAAACCCATTACGGAGAAGCAACTTTGACTCAATTTTGTAATGGGTTCCAAACCATATTTTGGTTAGGAATAAATTGATTCATGATCCTCTATTGGAATAGATGGTCATGGTATATTCACATGTTTAAAACAAATGAAAGGTGAATGAGAAAATTGACGTTGAAGTTGGTGGTTCAACTTGAAGACTTGAAGGGAAAAGAGTATATCCCACATTGAAGAGATAAAGCCAATGTTATCTCCTTATAAGGCTTAGTCTTGAGCTAAGGGATGGGCCCCTTGGGGGTACCCATGTTTTGTAAGGAGGGATGACCTAGGTTGACCCAAGGTCCACCACGCGCGCGCCGCCCGCCCCGTCCCGGTCCGGTCCGTGGCTTGGGCTAGGCCCAATCAGGCTTTATTCTTTTTGGGACAAATAAATTTTATTTATTTAATTTCTTTTCCGAAAAGTTGTAACCTTTCCTTTCCAACCAACCAGCTGTGAAGAGTTGCACCCCCCAGTGAATACTCTGTGTATAAAAACGAGTCAGTTTACAGAAGTTAGGAATGAATTAATCCCGAATTGTCTTCTGTACAAGAGTCTGTCCAGTTTCTAGTGTTTCGAAAATAAGAAAGAGTTCTACCATTGTTTGGTTCGCCGGGTCTGGAAATTTGGTGTGCTACTATTTTCAGACGTAGCCGTTGTATCCTGGGAGACTATCGTCAAGAGCCGTCAGCACCGTTGCGGGACGAATAAGTCTTAAGGACAGTGAATCAAATTCACGCCTCGGCCCCTTTTTCCTTTTGCTGTTCTGCAATCTTGTTGTGAGTTCATTTTAATTGTTCTTGCAAAGACAATTTGTTCTGTTTAGTAAACTACATTTCAGTTTTTTCGTACTTAATTGTTTTCTACACAAGTATACACAAAGTATATATTTCGAACAACAACTTCTACTCCATGTCATGTTTTTAGTTTCTTCATTTGTATCTCTTATAATAACGAATCTTTATTATCGGTTTTTGACAAAGGACACGTCAAACATGCTTAAATGGTGTTAGGCATGTATAGGGGATAACCAGCATTTTAAGTTGGCAGAACTAGGTAACCTTATGTGTTTTAGAAAAGGCAGGCATTCATTTTTAACATGAATGGTGTGGAGGAGGAGTTCTGCCAACTTAACATGCTTACCTTCTGCAGGTCCAAAAGATGTGATTTTCCTAAAAATTATGATTTTCCTTTTTGTCCATTATGAAAGTGCTTATAAGATTTATTCTGAAGTCGATCAACATTACTTGTCTTGTGGTGCAGTCATTTGCTTGAGTTGTTGGGCCAAGGTGCATTACAACTCCATCTATCCTCAGGGAGGTAAATTCCCTTGATCTGTGCGTCCATGGCTCCATGCTGTTAGCCAGAACAAACATTACCAAATAAATTGAGCGACTTTCAACTCAGATAATTGCACAGAATGAACTTAACTAAATCAAGTGGCTGAACCTAACTGCTGGCCTTCAAGTATCTGCTTGAGGCGCCGTACTTCACTCCTCTCTTCCAATTTAGCTTCGTTCTCTATTTAGCATGAAACTCGACAAACAATTTGTGTGCATGTGGCAGTTTTTGCTCGACAAACAAGTCCATTCCATTCAACCAATTACTTGTTGGGTGGCAGTTTTTTGCTCTTTAAGTTCTTATGTTATTATCAACAATTAATGATGACAAAGACGGTGACAACTCATGTGTGACGGGTGTATGATTCCTAATGTAAATTGTATTTCAAATTAATTTTACTTTTTTTTTTGTATCTATTTATTTTAATGTCATTTTATTCCTATTATTTTTTTAGTGAACAGTGACTGCAGTTGTATTTGGAGTTGGAACGCGGACCAGCTGAACGAGCTTGATCTCTCATATTTGCTACTTCCAAGTGATTGAACGTTAATGTGGTGTTATCTATTTGAACTTTTAAAATGGTGTAGTCTATTTGAACATTAATTTGAACTATGCTGTAATTTATTTGAGCTATGTTGTAATTTATTTGAACTCTGTTGTAATTTACTAATGTCTTCTTTATGATTTTTAGATATTAATATGATGTGTATAATTTAATTTTTGTGACACAGGTGCAAGTTTTGGTGTAATACATGTTTAAAAAGAGTGAAATATTTGCTATACCAAGTAGAATAGGTCGGATCGGGTTGGTTACGGGTTTTATGCATGCTACAGGGGTGGCGGGGAGGAACGGGGTGGGTTCGGGGTTCCTAAATCCACATAGGATCGGTTATGGTATTTTAAATCCATAACCCCGTCTGGGGCGGGGCAAAGTTCAATGAGTAGCGGGGCGGGTTCGGATTTTGTAAAATCCGCATCCGACCCGCCCCATTGCCATCCCTAGTCAATGGTTATTTTGGTGACCAGTCAATTATTTAACGCTGCGGAAAATGCAGCCTAAGATACTGACTTAGAGAGTCAAACAAGACAACGGGCTCAAAGTCAAAGACAAGTTGGAAGGACTAGTCCAAATAAAAATGCTTGGTCCGGGCCATGGCCTTGTTAGAAGAAAATTCAAATGAGTCAAGTTTGACTGAAAAAGATTAAATGGAAAGGAATCAACTTAATTGATTCAGATTCGATTAAAGGGGACAAAAATCCCTTTAATTGAAAGTCAAAGCCCCAAATCACTGAGTGTTCTAAACTTAATCCTATTACTTTACCTATAAATAGAGGACTTCGGGTAGGGAAGAAGGACACACAGGGTCTTCACGATTAAAGCCTAGGCTCTGCCAAAATTCTGTCGTCTCATAGATTGTGCTTCATTTGAAAAATAATACGCACTAATCTAGTGTCGTTCTTCAATTGAGCACTTCCAGCACAGGATCTCCGCGATCAAAGCCAGAGCTTTGTCGAAACTATGCCGTCTCCCAGGTTGTGCTTCATTTGAAGAATAATATGCACTAATCTAGTGTCCTTCCTCAATCGAGCACTTCCAACACAAAAAGGGTCTCCACGATTATAGCCAAAGTTTCACCAAAACTTTGTCGTCACTTTGTGCTTCATTTGAAGAATAACGTGTACTAATTTAGTGTTGTTCTTCAATCAAATACTTCCAAGACACGAATATCAACTTCCCTTTCATCGAAAATCAAGGAGAAATTCCTCTTCAAATAGGTGATTCTACAAGTTAAGAATCACCCTCAAGAAAGAAGTCAAAAGTAGCGAGTCAAGAACAAGCTTCTCAGTTCTTGGATCATGACTTTATGGAGATCGAATAAGAGGACTTAGATTTATTTTCTGTATAAATCACAGAGTGGTGTAACCCTTAATTTTAAAATTATTAAACTGAATTTTGTGCATTGTTTCTTGTCTCGCAATTTTAGACACGAAATTTGTCTGTATAAAATTGACAAACAGTATCCAAAAAACACTCAAGTGTTTTTACACTTTTCACAATTTTATCCGATTTAAGTTAATTGTTTTTATGTTTCCCAAAACATGAAAAACAAAAAGATCACAAGTACAATTTGGTAAGTTCCTTTGAATGGTTTGCACGTGCGGCCTAATATAGGACTACAAACAGGCTCAACAACCCTCTTTTTTTCACCATTTTCCTGTACCCTCCAGGCTCCAACTCTTCAACTACCACCCCTCTCACCACCAACCCCCCCAACTCTCTGTATCTCACTTCAAGCTTTGTTGCTTTTTATTTAAACCGAACCACGAAAGCTCAAGTACAATACAAACCCTTAACATATGGCAGGTTATTCGCTACAGGGCTCACCAAGCATTTCCTCCAACTCTACCCACCTAGGTTTGGAACTCCATTCCGATTCCACCTCCTTGAGATCAATCTCCATCTCGTCTCAACCCCGCAATTTCTCTTTCAAGTAAGCTTTTTCTTTGGTTCTTTTCTTACTATACTCCGACATTCAAATGACGGTGTACAGAGAATGTTGATAATTTCTCATCTGGGTACCTCTAGAAATTTCAAGAGTTGGCTTGAATCAGACTCACCTTGATGTTTGTGGTATTTTTTGCTGCCAATTTCTAATGATTTTTTCTCAAAGATTGTGTCTTTTTTATCTCAACTGGATAGCTTAGTATTTGAGGAGTTGAGTTGAATCAGATACGCTTTGATCTTTATACTTTGTTCTCGATACTATACTGCCAACTTGCTGGTTCAGGAATGTCTAAGTGGGATGAAATTTCGTCCACAGCCGAATACCCAGCTTAAGAATTTATTAGGTTTGGACTTATGATATCTCAGGCTCGTGTTACAAAATTAAGAGTTTTGCCTATGCATTACGGTACTCCCTTCCATTGGTTTTAATCCTTTGACCTTTTGAGAATTCCTAGGTTGAATTTAGTACCATGTAAACATTAAACTGAAGTCAAATAGCAATCGTATCCTTTGGCAAGTCAAGTGACGGAAAAATGTAAACTTATGCTAGGAATTTGCAAAATGTCGGATGGGGGAAATCCCCAATGGAATGGAGGGTGCAGTAGGTAGCGGGTAAACATTTCATATAAAATTTAGGTGGCATTGTTTGTGTTTCCCCTGTTGCGATTGCTTAGGATAATGAAGCACTTGATGGGTCCCATCGGGCAGGGGAAGGGGGAAGATATTTTAAATCGAGCAAAGCATTTTATGTCATGCTAAAGACAGAAATTTCAGTTGAAAATAAGTTTCTCACTAACCTTGGAAGCAAGAGAAGTTCTTATGCCACAATCATCTACCAAGATCTCTCTTAAGCATTATGTTTTATTTTACTTGCTTCTCAAACGTCACTGGCTAAGTCAAAAGTGGGCAATGACTAGATGATCAACGTCGAGATGAAGTAGTTTATATTTCTTTACCTTAACATGCTTGAATGATCTAAAACGGCTCTTCTTTGTCATTGTAATGGTCATCTTCGTAAGCTTATCATGAAAAGCCATTGCTCTATATAGAATCAGTTTTTGCTTCAATAAGACAGCGAATCTTCTGTATCACGTCCTTCTTCTCCCTTCCAGCTATCTCTATGCGTGTATGTTCTTTGGATGCACATGTGATTCTGAGTATACGTTTATTTCTAATTAGATCTTTGGAGACTACAAGAACGCCGCAGTCATATAGGTTAAGTGTGGTTGTTAGAGCTCAGAGCAGCTCTGTGAAAATGGAGATTGATACCTCACTGAGCCCCAGAGTTAACTCTGTTAAGCCTTCAAAGACTGTGGCTATAACTGATCAGGCAACCGCTCTTGTACAAGCTGGTGTGCCTGTGATTCGGTTAGCTGCTGGAGAACCTGACTTTGATACTCCAAGTGTAATAGCTGAGGTAGCTCTTCACTGCTAGCAGTTTACTATTGTTTTGGAATCAACATTCTCAATTCGCACAATCATTGTTGTTATTCGTGCATCTAATCGTGATACTGGTACAAATTAGGCTGGAATAAATGCTATTCGCGAAGGCTATACAAGGTACACTCCAAATGCTGGTACTCTGGAACTGCGTACTGCAATTTGTCATAAGTTGAAGGGTAAGTTAGTTCGGAAATGTAGACTATTTTCTTTAGTTAGTCTAAATTATGGTAAAATAGAGAAAAAATTACGACTAATATTCTTTCATTCTCTATTGGCAGAGGAGAATGGCATTTCTTACGCACCTGATCAGATTGTTGTGAGTAATGGAGCAAAACAGAGTATTCTTCAAGCTATTCTTGCAGTTTGTTCTCCAGGAGATGAGGTGAACTATTCAGTACTTTCATGTTCAGTATATTAATGAACACTATGGGAGGGCTGTTGATTGTTTTGCTATTTTAGTTTATGATACATGGTGTTGCTCCGCCCTGGCTTTAGTAGAGTGTTCATCCTTCTGCTACGGCTGTAAAGGAGGTGAGCTCATTTAGCCGCTCTTGAGTGCGGGCTTGAGCTTGTGTTAGTGTTTGGGTTCCTCCCGGGTGCCCCATGTCGAGTTGATGTCTGCTGTTGGGATAAGGCAATGTGAAGACAAGTGTTGGATGAGGGTTTTTACCAGGTGATTAGTTTCACATGTTGTGGGTTATTGCCTATTGGCTATTGATGGCCATAACTTGATTTTAAGTGGAGTTGCCCTCCTGTTGGAATCTCTTCAATGTAATGAGAGATACTTGAGGCTGTCAAGTCGACTAAAAGAGCACGACCGGTAAGTTTTTACTATGGATGCATCACAGTTTCTCTCCAATTATGGCCAAGGTTCTAGAGAGGCTTTTGCATGGTGCATACTGGTATGGTGCTCACATAATCTCTCCCACTGTGATTCGATGATCTTGTGGAATGTGGCAGACATAATAGCACCTATGTTACATGGACTCTTTTAAAAGGTGTGAAGTACCCGTGTCAGACACTCGACACTTGGACGTGGGTATGGAATATGTGTCCGACACATCCCGTAGGATGTGCCACTAGGAACACTATTTTATAGTGCTTCTTTTAGTTCTTTATTGCTTTGAGATGATCTTAGTTCTCAATTAAAACGATATGCATACCATAAAACAATATGTAACCTACGGAATAACTAAGAAACAAGAATAGGTGGGAATATTTTGCCGTGTCCCCATGTCTTGGATTTTAAAAAATATACGAGTCCGACATTTGGACACGTATCCGACTCGGACACTTGTACTGAGTCCATGTAACATAGAATAGTACCAAAAATCTCGGCCGCGTGTTGAGATTCGCCTAGTACTGATGCATGGTCACTCATACATGTAAAGGGGTAAGCACCCAGAATCTTAAATTTCTGCTCGGTCTCGGCTCGTGACGATTTTGGAAATGCTTGTGCAAGGTCGTATTCTTAAGACTAATGACAACTTGCGCTTGGAGTATCTTGGTTTTTCTAAAAAATTGTCCGAGCTCAAGAGATTGAGCTCTTGTTTAAACACAAGTTCAGGCTCGTGCGTGTGATTGAGCTCTATCAAATTGTCTAACTTAACTAATTTTTCCCAATTTCAGACGAACAAAAGTCTTAGTTTGACGCAAGTTTCATTATTATGTTTGCATATAAATGTAGTCCTATATTAAGTTTACACTTAAGCTTAAGGCATTTTAATTGGGAATAGTCGTATACTACACTATATAATACTTTATCACTATTATTATCCATAAGCTAAATGAGCCCGTTCATTAAAGGCCAGGAGATAGATTAGCTCGGCTCGTTTGTTAATGAGCCCTAACTTGGGTTGTTTCGTAAACACTTGGTCTTTTACGGCCTCACCTTTTGTTCTGTACTCACCGCTCGTCTTGACTTAGTTGGAAGCTAGAATCGACTTAATTGTTCATTGACTTTAACGTCAGAACTTTGTGGTCTCATTGATTACCATCAGGACCTTAATCTTATTGTTTTTGTAAAAAATCGTCTCAGCTGATCTGAAGAGTCATCGCCAACCCCTTAGACTTGTCCTGGTTTGTTCAAATTTCTAAACAAGTGTCTGGCACTCTGGTGTGACTATCTGTGTCGAATGAAAATGTCAGTAGCAAATAACATTCTTCCGATAAAGACTTCAAGCTCCGGTTGGATCAGAGAACTTCGTTATCAAGTACATCAAATTCGGCAAAAAGAACTTGCAAAAAGTAAGAAGTAAAAGATGAGATCCAGACTACACGGGAGAGGAACTGAATCAAATTGATTTCTATCCCTAGTAAGAGACCTCTCATAGGTAACTAATACTTAGCCGAATGCTTTAGATTATTGTAGAATAGGATTTTTGCAGTTACAGGGAAAGAACTGAACAGGAGGGATGTAATAATTGATTTATTTCGCTGGTAAGCAACCTTCGATAGGTAACTACTACTCAGTCGATGCTTTACACAATCCTAGAACAGCATTTCTACGTGTATAGCAGAGGGAAAAACTGAAGCTGAAATGTTGAGACATGGATGCTAAGATTGGTTGCTTTCCTAGCATACCTCTTTCAAGAGCAAATTTGAGCTTTATATCATTCTCTCATGAATGCTTTTCCTTCCTCCTGCACCCACCAAGACAGGCATAAAGAAAAAGGAAAAAGAAAAAAAGCATACAGACACAATAAACTTCCTTCTTACTTTCAATGAAGCAAGAGTATGTTGGTATAGTATGGAGAGTTTCTTTTTGTTACTCATATCTGGTTGCTGAGTGTTGGGTGTAATAATCTTAAAATGCTTATACCTGTTTAGTTGGTTGAGACTTGTATAATATCTGCTCTTCAGGTTATTATACCAGCTCCATTTTGGGTTAGTTACCCAGAAATGGCAAGGCTAGCTGATGCAACGCCAGTGATACTTCCAACCGGCATCTCTGAAAATTTTCTTTTAGATCCAAAGGTTCTTGAATCTAAACTCACTGAGAAGTCAAGAGTTCTGATTCTTTGTTCTCCATCCAACCCAACGGGTTCTGTCTACCCAAGAAGTCTGCTTGAAGAGATCGCTAAGATTGTGGCAAGACATCCCAGGCTTTTGGTAGAATCAATGAACCCTAGCTTTACTATTTGTAGTTGTGCATGTTCAACCTGGCTGATTCATGTGAATCCTAACTATCTTTGCTTCTCTATTCAGGTACTGTCTGATGAAATATATGAACACATTATTTATGCACCGGCAACTCATACAAGCTTTGCATCTTTGCCAGGCATGTGGGACAGGACTCTAACGGTCAATGGCTTCTCTAAGGTGCTTCCCGTTTATCCCTTTAAGACCGGCATCCTATAAACTGTTGCATTTCATCTATTTTCTCCTTGATGACTCCTTATGTGTAGTCAAAGTATGGTCTTGAGTAGCATTTCTCAAAAACTTTGCTTACTAGATGTGGGACTTTCACAGGCTTTTGCAATGACTGGTTGGAGACTTGGATATCTTGCTGGTCCTAAGCACTTTGTTGCAGCATGTGGGAAAATTCAGAGCCAGGTATATCATTTATATGTTGGCCCTCACTCATCATTTGTTCGAATGGTGAATCTTTTTTATGCTCTCCTAAGTTGCCAGTTAACTTGTAATTCCTGGAGAATCAAGTTCCCAAATCTTAGTTTCTGCATAAGGCAATTCTAATTTTTAGATTGACAATGTGTACTTATCCATTAGTTCTATGAATGAACTTTGCAACTTGCTTAGATTTCATCATCACCATTGTCATCTCATGTAAGCTTTTACCCCCAAACTAGTTGGGGTCGGCTATGTGAATCCTTCTCTTTTATTATTCCAATCCAAGCCCATGTTCTATTGTAAATTCGTATCAATCAGGCCTTTTTCTTACTACTTCTCCCCATGTTATCCATGTCCCATACCTCGTCTTACCCCATCCATTTAGCTTTAATCACTAAGGTCTGTGCTGGATATGATCAAACCACCTCAAGCTACGTTCCCTCATATTTTTCGTTAATTGGTGCCACTTCCACCACCTTGCTGATACCCTTGTTTCTTATTGTATATTTCCTTTGTGCTCGCCAATCCACCTGAGCATTCACATTTTAGCTAATCTCATGTTTTTGTATGATGTTTCTTAGTTACCCAATATGCTGAACCATACGGTAATGCTAGCCTATAAAATTTTCCCTTTCCAACTTGAGAGGAATATTTCGGTCACATGGCACTCTGGAAGTACACTTATGGGCGACATCAATCTCTTCCTCATTGTACAATATTGATCCTAGCTATGTTTATATATCCTTCTTAGGTCACTTTTTCTATTCTACTACTTATTGGAATAGCATTCTAAATGTTTTCTTTATGATTTCGCATATTCTTAGTTAGCATTTAGTTTTATCCAAGTCTCATCCATCAACACTTCCATCAGCAAATAACATACACTCGAGTCTCCCCCTTCAGATTTTTTAGTAGTCATTAAATAAATTGTTCCTTTTTTTTTTTAACCTCCATCAATGTTTTAACCAATGCGTAGCTATTGGGAGAAATATATCTTTATTTTGTACTCCATTAATATGACCCCGTGTTGTGCAATTCTGTTCCAGTCCACTTCAGGCGCCAGTAGTATATCTCAAAAAGCAGGTGTTGCTGCTTTAGGACTGGGATATGCTGGTGGAGAAGCAGTTGCAACTATGGTGAGAGCATTTCGAGAGCGGCGAGATTTTTTGGTTAAAAGCTTTGGGGAACTAGAGGGAGTGAAAATTTCAGAGCCCCAGGTCTGTAGCAGCTCTGTTTTCTTTATCGATCCCCATTTCCACCCTTGCCAAAAAAATTTATTTAATCTCGATCTCACGATCTTATTGCCTCTAATTTGTAGGGAGCTTTTTATCTCTTCCTGGATTTCAGCTGTTACTATGGAGGAGAAGCTGAGGGCTTTGGTCTGATCAAGGATTCCGAATCCCTTTGCCGATATTTACTGGACAAGGCTCAGGTATGCTTATATTATGTTGGTTCACGTGAAAAGAAGGGGAGAAAGCAATAATTAGGAATAAACAGAAACTTGTACAAGATAATTAGGAAAACAAATTATTAGGTAGAGCTGAGAACCTATTCTGTCCCTGCTATTGGGCTGGGATTGCGCATCATGAACAAAGGCTCGTAGGATTATTGCTCAAGTTGCTCTGCTATTGAAGTGTATTACCTTGAAATCTGGCAGAAGGCCTCTTAGTGATGCTACTTGTGTTTTTTTGTTTTTCTATTTTTTTGAGTTTTGAACGAGTTTGTTGCTTAATAGGTAGCTATTGTCCCTGGCGGTGCGTTTGGGGATGACACGTGCATCCGCATTTCATATGCGGCATCCCTCTCCACCCTACAGGCCGCAGCAGAGAGAATCAAGCGAGCAGTTATCTGCCTGAGACCCGCTGTTCCTGTTTGATATTGGGGGTACTTGCTAAAGTTTAAGGCCCTTCTTTGTATTCATTGTTGTGTTATCCGTTCTCTACCCCGATTTTTGTGTAGTTCTTGGTTTCTGTATCTTCAATAAAAGGGTTGACCACATGACCTTCAAATATTTTTGCCAATTGCATAGCTTTAGCCCCGCGAGATCAACTGGTGTGCATGGCGTCTCTCTCCTGAGCTACTTGGCAAATAAAGCCTTGCATGGGCGATTCCAGGAAAATGTTGAAAATTAGAGTTGGAACAGTTAGGCTGTTGGTTATAGACTTATAGTTGGACAATTGTGTGTAATTTAGAACTCTGTTCTTTGCCATGTAAACTCGGTGACGCTGTAAGGAATTTCTGCATAGCAGCTTCATGGATTATCATGTATTTTGCTTGGAAATGGTTGATACAGGAAGGGCGTTAGCGCACAAGAAGCATGTTCGCATAGTTTGCCTATTTGGTCAAGTTCCAACCGTACTAGTTAATATTCTCGTGCAGCGATAACATCTAGGTTGCTTTTTTTCATGGCATTTAATTGTCAAGATGGCTTCAAAAGCAAAAGCTTGTAATGTGAAGAAGAAGAAGAAGAAGAGAGGTTAAAGTAGATTAATAATGAATTAGAAGGAGCTAAAACCGGAAAGTCATCAAACCAATAATCTTTTCCTTTGACAACGTTGGATAAGGTAATACGTATACTTCTTTGCCGTGTATATGAATACTTGCCCAACCCTTTTGTGCAGCAGGAGGGGTTTATCTCAGTTTACGTGCCCTACCCTTTTGGGCAATACGAGAGAATCGTTTCTTGTATGACTTTGCTTTGCTTGGAATGTACCAACGCATCAAAGACCAGGGTGAAGCAAGTTGAACCCTCTGCACAGGCTTTCAGCCCACAAAGCAAGCGGGAAAGCGTCACAAGGAAGGAAACTCTGTTCTGTTTTTTAATCTTATTTTTTGGTACCAAATTCCCGAGTGTCCTTTTCACATTTTCATCCTTGTCTAAACCACAAAATCCACAAATTAGGAATTTCAAAATGCACTGGTACTCAACGGTCCAGCAATCCGAGCGTATATTTAGTGGTTGTTAAGAACGATGACATGACATCTAATTTGGCCTCGGACACGGGAACAGTATTCCTACATGCATGGAGAACCATGGCTAACGGAATGGTCAAAAACCATGTAAGGTTGACAACACCGTGAACATTTTGTCCTTAATATCGGTGATTTTTTATCTGCAGGTTTCCTATCTAATTGGCCTTTCCTTTACGTAGGACATCCTAGAGAAGCTAATGACATCCTTTTGGCAAACTAAGTGTTAACTTGAACTACAAGAAAATCAATCTCCAGGTTTTTGAGAGAATATTCTTCTTCAGCAAATGCAATGCATTTCTCGTCTCCTCTCACCCTTTATAAAACATTGTTGCCGTTGGCATATAAACAGAATTCAATCACCTGCCAATACAAACAAGACATGGCGATTTCTAATTCAAGCAACCAAGGCATACCAGAAATTGTGTTCTTCGACTTGGAAACTAACGTTCCATCTAAAGCCGGACAAAGATTTTGGATACTGGAGTTTGGAGCGATGGCTGTTTGCCCCCGGAAATTGGTCGAGATAGAGAATTACTGCACGCTCATTAGGCCAGGTGACTTGTCAGCTGTGCCGTTGAGGTCAGGTCGATGCGGTGGGATTACTCGCGAAGCTGTAGCTAATGCCCCTACGTTTGAGGAAGTAGCAAACATGATATTTGATATTTTGGATGGTAAAATATGGGCAGGACATAACATCCGAAGATTTGATTGCGTTCGTCTTAAAGAGGCATTTGCAGAGATTGGTAGGCCAGCACCGGTGCCTGTTGGGACGATCGATTCCTTAGGAGTCTTGACGGAGAAGTTTGGCAGAAGGGCTGGTAACATGAAGGTATAACTGTCTTCAGAAATTCCGTTCTTTGTTCTTAATTTGGGTATGAGAAAAATAAAGCAACTAGTTTAGCTATAATCTCTCTGTCGTTTGTTGCTCTTGGTAAGGCTTTTCTTTTCGCTTTCAGATGGCAACATTAGCTGCTTATTTTGGGCTTGGTCAACAAAAGCACAGGTACATATATAATTTCCATGCAACAATAAGTTATCTTTTGTCTTGGGTAGTTTTAACTAATTAATAAAGCTGAGAATGCACTTCCTATTTATGCCATTATACAGGAGTCTAGATGATGTTCGCATGAATTTGGAAGTCCTCAAACATTGTGCAACTGTGTTGTTTTTGGTATGTTCCCGAACCCACTACCTGTACGTTATGTGATAGACGTTCAGAATTTTAACAGTATTCATGAACATCTTTAATTAAGATGGTCCCTCTTCTTCATCTCTATGATGCAATATTACGACTCAAATTTGATTATCGCTGTTTTCCCTCCTTATTTAGGAATCAAGCCTCCCGAGTATATTGAATAGCAAGTGGCATGATTCGCCCAATGTCAGAACTAGAAGCAGAAGTATACTGGTATTTATATGCATTAAGAACATCCTAGAATTCACTCGAAAACTGTTTGATGCATGCTTGCATGTGCACTCACATTACTGTTTTTTCCTCCTTATCTCAGGAATCTAGCCTACCTGACAGAATGAACCACCAGTGGCAAAACTCTTACTCGATAACAACGAGAAGTAAAAGTGTTGAAAAGCTTCCATGCAGAGAAGAAACTAGCCGCAAATCTCCTCCTACTTCACTCGGATATCGCAGAGCTGTTCCCTATGCAAGGGGAAGCCTAGTAAAGGTTCACTCGGGTTCTCTTTTCTAATTACCTCATATTTGAATGTATACAATTAACCGCAGACTGACAATATTATGGAAAAACAGATGACACAAAGCGTGAAAAATATGCTGTGTAAAGCTCAGAACAGACCTCTCAATAGTATACTCAAGCATTCTCATTCACTGCTCCGGTGAAAGACAGACAGCCACCTTGTCATTAAACTTTGAAGGAAGATTGAAAGTTGCGTTAGAGCAGCAAGAGACAGACTTGTTGTGAAGGCATCCTGGTGGCTTTGAACTGGGTTGGATACTTCAAATGGCCATTTGAAAGGATGGAAATTCGGATGCAAAGGCTTAATCTTATTCAAGTTTCTGCACAATGGGATGGAAGTTCGGATGCAAATGCTTGGTTCGAGGCTCACTTGGAAACTGTATATTCTTTGAATTATCAATTAATTTATTCTTTTTCAGTTACGAAATTGCTTAGCTTGACCTCTCATTCGTTCAACATTGGATCTTGTATAAATTACTTGCTAATTACCCTGAATAGTAAAGCACTATCATAATCTCTGTACTTTTTGTTCTCTTTGCGACCATGTCAACAAATTATTTGTTCAAAAGTTGTTTCTTTCTCCTATCTAGTGCCAAGTCCTTAACTCAACCGGATTCAGTTTAAAGGCTAAAGGATAGTATGATAAGCCTTACAACTATTGTGGTATCAGTTACACTCAAGAGCATGCACGAATATTGATGAACCAACTTGCTCAAATTTAACAGGAAAAAAGAGAAACATGAAAACCATACACAAGCCACACTTATATTACAACAGAAACTTCAGACGTAATCTTGATACACAAAACCAGCGTTACTTAAAGTCACAGAAACCAGACTTGACATATGTGCTCTTCCCTTCTATGACCCTTGGTGTAAGAGGAGATCAAAGTGATCAGCTCTTTATATTTATGCACACAGAAAGGTGGTACCAGAGGACATAAAGAAGGAAAGTATAGAGTCATGCGGGACACTCAAACACTACCCATCCTGGTAGGGAGACATGCATCGATTGCTTCTCCAGCAGTCAAGAAGACCTTTCCTCCAATCTTATTCACAAAGTTGGCCAACCTCAGCTTCTGAATAACTTGCCACTTAGGGTTTGTTATGGCTAACTGCACGAGAAAGAGAAGATTGATGGAATTTTTCATAGCAAGTGTGAACCTTGTGCACATAACCCAAACGATTATTCAATATGCCTTACCTCAATTCCATGTATGACCAGCTTGTCATACAGTTCCTCTAGAGAAGCTGTTCCCGTAGTATCAATGTTCATTAGATCTACCATAAGCAAGGGCATTTTCAGGCATGGAGAGAAGAAAAGGAGGAAATCACAAAATGTAGCATAAGCTAGTAACTCCAAGAAGGTAACATGACAGCCTGTGAAAAAATTTATTAAGCGAAACTTACTCGACATGTCAAGAACTACTAGCTGAAATTTCCCTTCAAGATTTCCTTTTGTATCCACCACTTGTTCTTTGATTACCCATTTCAAAATCCTTGCACAAACCACAAACAAAGTGTGAGAAATCGCGTGCGTGCTTGAGTGTGCGTGTATGTGAACATAACCTCAGTAACAGGGTGTGTGTCCACAAATGTAGTCCTCAATAATCTTGTGCTTGTTTGTGTGTGCCTATGATATGCTGTCTCGGTACTTTTTTTATGTGTGTCCATGTGTGGTAAGACATGTTATATACCTTTCTCTGACAAAATTGGCATTTGCAAAACAAAGCAAGGCAGATTTAATGCGGATTACAAGAACTCCAGGAGTCTCAACAGCCATGGGGTATTGATTAACATCACAAAACATATCAGTTCCTGGAAGCCTTCCCAAAGTTTCCGTCCCTGGCTGAATCGAATTCAATATGATTTTCGCAAATGATATAGCTACCTGAAAACACAAGCACACCTCAGCTCAGTACGCGATAAACTTGAGTTAATTAATTATTATTAACCAAATGTACGTAGACAGTTTCCGTTTGAACGTTAAAGCCATAATTATTCAACATAGCAGAGCAATTGCTTTATATGCTTCTATTGCGCATCATGTGTTAGCATCACATTATCAAAAGTTTGTGATCTTACAAGATATCAACATATGTAATGTGAAAAATCTGAAAGCTGCACAGTGACCTTAATGCTGGATTAGGTCGTTATATTCTACGTAATCTATATATTAGCTTGTAGTCGGGAACAATTCTAGTCTATCCTATTGCACATCTCCATTTAGGGATCCACATCGGAACAGATTGATCAATAAGACTATTGTGTCTAGCACCAAAACAGCCTCCCAGTACCAATGATATCGTCTCTACCATTTTTGTGTACCTCATGTGAGGTAGGACCACCATGCACCTTGAGTACTTCATTCAGCTAGAGTTATGGATTTTGACTTCAGTGGAACATTTATGAAAACATTACTTATTAACACCCCTCCAACTCAACAATCATTTTCGAGTTAGTGCAGTACTCTTGTACAATCAATATCAGCTCTAGTTAATTCTATTATAAGTTAGTCATAGTATAATTAACCTCTTTGCTTTTCCATACAATTATGCATGGAAGAGTAGTTGTAAGGAAAAGGGAAAAAGTTACCGCGATCAACAAGCCCATTTCTATAGACACAAATAGCACTCCGAAAAAGGCTCCAATGCATGCTAGGAAGTCCAGCTTATCAATCTTCCATATATTGTAGGCTTCAGTTAGATCAACGAGTCCAGGAAGAGCAGAGAGAATGATTGAAGCTAGGATGGCAGTTGGAGTGAAGTATAAGAGCTTTGTGAGCAATTCCAAAGTTATGAGCACTGTAGCAGCCATCACAATGTTTGACACCACTGTTTCACACCCAGAACTGACATTGACGGCCGTGCGCGAGAACGAACCTGCATAATAATTTCAAACCACAAACTGCAGTTAGCATCCATCAAAGTTGCATGTTGATTCACAAATCTGTCTGCCATTGAGCGGGCTATACTTCAGCCCTTAGGTTTATATCTTGAAAAATTGACAAATACACGCACACACCACACAGACACACACACACAGAGGGGCCGATGAAGGGCTGGCCTTTGCCATGTTTATATAACTAAGCCTTAAGTACGTTCCTTGTAAAACTAGCATCAAACTTAGTTCTTTTTCTTTTTTTTAATGAAAAAATGCTACTTGTTTTGAACTATGCCAACAGTAGAAAAATAGATTCACTATTGTTTTGGTAAAAACATCTTGGCGTTGGCTTCCTGAATTCGTCGCTAGCACAAATTTCCCCCCTAGAGTCTAATGTTCTGGTTACATCACGGATGTTATCCAAGTCTTAAATAGTCTAGTAGACTTCCCATTAGTCGGGAGCACACAAATTAAGGTTGTGGGGTCAAATGAAAGTAGATAAAGTCAATTTCGAGTAGATCTTCCAGTATTTTTGCTCCAAGGCAAATCCGTTAGTGAAGTTAAGTATGTAATCAAAACACAAAACAGGAACAAACTGGGCTCACCAGTTGCAACATAGCAAGAAGTCAATGATCCCGCGATGTTCATCACACCCATGGCCAGCATTTCCTTGTTACCATCGATATGGTAACCTTTTATGGATGCAAAAGATCGTCCCACTGAAACGGCTTCCTGAAGTTAAAATGTACTCAGTTTGAGGATAAGATAATGGCATCACGACTACTTTATCAAGATTGTAGAAAAAAATTGATTTATTGATTGGACACGTACCGCAAGGGCAACAACGGCCACAATAAGTCCAGTTTTTGCCAACTCTGTAGCATGTGGGCCGTTAAACTGCAACTGATGAACTGAGCTTGGGTTTAACCCTGCTTTGATGTGCTTCACTATTTTGACTCCCTTTTTATCGGCTCTTGTCAGGTAAACAATAAGAGTTGACAAAATAACAGATACTAGAGGTGCAGTGGCTGGTAACCAGAAGAGTTTCTTGTTCTTTCTGCCCTGAGATCAATGATCCATTTGTTAGTATGTTAGTTTTGAACATTTTTATAGATTGAAGAATTAGTTCAAAATTATCGAAGCCAATAGCTATGTTAGCTTACCACAGATTTCATAACGAGGATGAAACTCAGAAATGAACATCCAAGGATGCAGTTATGAGGATTCCACTGTAATCAATAATCGCAGAGACATATATCAGATACCTCTAAAGAAAGTACCCCCTTGGTTTTCAGCTTGTTCAGTTAAGCATCATAATTGAGACTTTATTTCGATAAAAAAACAACACAAATTTCAAATGTTCACATATTTGACCGATGATACCTTGAAACAAGAAAAAATATGCAGCCCCACAAAAAAAACAAAAAAAGCAATAAAAAGAAGCCAGTGAAAATAGCCAAAATGAGAAGTAAAAAGAAAAAAAAAAAAAAAAGGGCTCTGAGTCTCTGACACTTAATAGCTTTTGAAATTTAGGTACCTTTCAAAGAGATGGAAGAATAAGAGAACTGTATCCAATGATTAATTCTTCAACTTAGATTCAGAAAAATCACATACATTTGGTATTTAATTAAGTCTAGTTCCCTTAAAAAAGGTGGCACTCACACGTACGGACGCAGACACATACATGGGAAGCTACTTACAGGAGAATGAGTTGAGTTCACAACAGCTTCCAGAATCGAGATGATATCTGTTTTATTTGTAATGTAGGTGATTCCAAGTAGTCCCTTGAGCTGTTGAAGGCCAATGATTGCGGCGGCACCGGCCATGAATCCGACAATGGCAGCATGTGAAAGAAAATCAACAAGAAAACCCAACCTGTACAAATTACCATAAATGGAAAAAAGAACGACTTGAAATAACGGGTTAGAACTATTAGGCAATACTAGTCAAGTTGAAGAGACAAAAGAAGATTTACCTCAATAGTCCAAAGGCAGCTTGAAAAGCACCAGAAAAAAGGGTTACAGTGAACACAAGCTTTCTATAAGCAGCGGGATTGGCCACAGGATTCTCTAATTTCTGAAGCATCGAGGACAATAATAATGAAACTACGGCCACAGGTCCGATTGCTATCTCTTTTGAAGTTCCCATTAGAGCATAGATAAGAGGAGGCAGTACACTTGTATCTGAACAAACACGTCCATGAGTTCAAAGTATTCTTACCTCTGAGTTTATCTATTTTAAATATCCAAGTGAAGAAACAAGCTACAGATATTTCTGCCCTAGACTAGCAACATACTAAAACAGAAGGAAAATGATAGATCCATCGAGGAAGCATTGGTGTATATGGCACAACGTTAACGTAGTATCTGGTTGCGTCACTCTATGGAGTTATCATTCTCCAAACGTTAATACACTCATAATAAGAATAAAGACTTACAGAGGCCATATTGGGGATCGAGCTTAGCTAGAGTTGCATATCCAATGCTCTACATGGAACAAACTTAACTGAGTATTGTTACATACATGTGGGTATTTAGAAATTGTAATGGCATATCAATATAGATTACCTGGGGAATGCAGAGGCTTGCAAGAGTTAAACCTGCCAACAAGTCGCTCTTAAACTTTGTAGCCGTGTAGTTTCTACTCCAAAGAAGGATGGGAAACATGGCCTCGAAGATCGGGATTGCATGTTTGGACACAGGTTTCTCCTTGAGAGACTTTAACTTGTTTCCTGAAGATAAAACAGAATCTAAGAGCTTACGCCATAGACCTGGCGGCTCTGGAGCGTTCAGTATCCATAGAGTTCTTTCAGCCCGACCATTTTTCTCAAGGTCAGGTATAGCTTCCCCTGTGGTGAAGTCAGTGGCTGCAGAAACCGCATTTGTCTGAAGTGTTTGGGAGAACTGAGATAGCTCTGTCTCGTTCAATAGAACCGATGAAACTACCTTTGTTTGAAGTGTTTGGGAGAACTGAGATAGCTCATTCTCACTTGCTGCTATTGAGGGAGCCATTGTTTTTGAAGTGTTTGGGAGAACTAAGACAGCTCTGTCTTAACCAGCAGTGACTAGAATACTTGAGGAAAGTCTAGAGGCCGAGTGAACATTGACCATTATAAGGTCTCAAAGGCACTGGGAAAAGTAGAACAGTGCTCGATAGTTTCAGGCCAAGGCATATAGGAAAGTTGCTTGGAATGACATTAGCAAAGCAAATATGAAGTCCAAACTGCAGCTCCTCTTACATACTAGGAAGGTGGTCATATTTATAGAAAGCTTGTTTATAAATTTCTTTTCTCTATCACAAAAATAAATTTTGGCAAATGAGTTTTTTTTTACGTGGATAATCACTTTGATAGACCACTTGATGATATGTGCAAGTAAAGTTAGACCACGTTTGGATTATTTCTATTTTCAGGTCTATCTGCTATGTGGTGAACACAACTGTTTCTCATCTTCGTGCTTTTTGTCTCCGCAAAGGCAAATTTTTGCCTAGTATGAAACTAAAATGATTGACACTATAATGGCATAGCAAGCTGAACCAAAGAAACAGTAACTGACAACCAGAATTTCCATCATTTTTGCAATTAGAGTATAATCAGGGCCTTTTCCAAATGCTGGGTCAGGAGAAGACTGATGTAAGCTGCATTTTCTCCACTTTGCTGTATTAGGCTGTTTCCGAGTATGAAAACTTGATCTCAAAATCACAATAGAACATCCTTACTATTGCGCTAAGTGAGGCTCGTCCTCATTTCAAAACGAAGAATCTTATAATAGTCGTATATTTACGTGCTGATAAGTCCTTGCTTTGTAATGCTACCCCCACCAAGCTTCCTGCTGGCTGCAGCATGGATGCAACTAAAAGTTGGGAGATTTTACCGGGCTAGAACAACTATCTCTATCGTTATTAAAAGACCTTTCTTTGCACACAACCATCCTTTCTCTTAAAAGCATCTTGTTCTTTAACTTTTTGGCCAACACCATCCATCAAATCGTTGTTCAATTTGAATCTGATCAACAACATCATTGGTACCACGAAATGCACTATTCTCAGCAAAAAAATGAAAGGTGCCATTGTGGCAGAAGTTCAATATGTGCCCCCACATGAAGTTTATTAGAAAGCTGCAACGGAAGTGCTTGAATTATTACATCTTTCTCTAGCTCTCCAGTCAATAGATTCCGTTGAAATGGGTTAAGCACCCTAAAATGGTGTTTTGCTTTAGATGCTCAAATGTTCCCCCTCCACTTTCATCGGCACAGTGAAAACTAGTCATTCTGGAATCATATATGAGAAGAATATTAGAAAGCAAAGGGGAAGTGTTTCCTTTCTTGTATGGGGAAGAATCTAAAAGTATGACTGTGTGGGTCTGTAGACACAGTGATTCCGTTGACAAATTTTCTTTTCTTTAGCCTCATTCTTGGGGACTAGTCTATCTAATACAACATCAACTTCAATGAGTATACAGTACTCTGACGTTTATGAATCTTCTCCGATGATTGGAAGTTCTTAGTTTCGTTTAGAAAAAGAAAAGAAACTTTACGACGTTCTGCATCCTGAAATGAAGAAGGTATAGCAACATTTTTAAATGTACTAAGCAACCAATACTAAAGCTCATATAACTAAAGAAAAAAGTGCAAATATTACCTTTTTTTCTTCTTTGTAAAACTTACAATTGGCAAATGCAAAGAAGATTGTCATTTTTCACATACAAACATTATAATCTACATGTACAGTTTCATGACGCTTAAAATAGATTAACAAGAGCACAACCGATAGATTGGCTCTGAAAAGGAACAATGGCAAACGCGGTGTTGGAAGAAAGACGTAGATGATAAGGGTCATCATTGTTTGGAAGTACCAAGCTAAAAGCATGAGAGATCCAAGGCCGCATAGCATAGGAAAGTAGTTTATAGCACATACAACATTTTATAATAATACGCTGAACACGCACGAATAGATGATTTTCTGAAGGCAAATTGAAAATTTTGAAGTTCAAAAGGAAGTGCCGCATTAAATTGTCATTTTCACGTACAAACAGTATAATCAATCTCCTTCTGAACCAGTGGCCAACCCATTTTTTTACTCGAGAAAACCATGACGCTCTTCATGAACTTAACAGATGCGCTCCACTCACTAATAAAAATGGAGAAATTACCACTCTTGTTGGGTGTCCCGGCAGTTTCCACCATAATGTTTGGCCACCAATTGTTCCATATACCTGTAATGATTGAGATGTCTATGAAGAAGTGCTGCTATAGTGAAAAAGACCTAACCTATTGTTGGAGTTGGCATCTTTTCTTGGAAAGCTATAGCTAGTTATTGGTTTTTCTCTATTTAACTTCGTGTATCTTGCCAAGTTCCGGTCTTTGTGCTCTCCACTTCTTCATTTTGCCATCTTTGAGGCTGCATACACTTTCCCAACAGCTCTTTTCTTTGCTATGCACATGTCCATTGCTAATTTGCTATTTATTTACATGTCCAAAAGCTTATACTAACATAATGAAATTAACATAAAGCATGCTTATTTTTTTGTCATTATTTGGTCATGAAGGCTAAGTGGGACTAGAGTGGAGAGTGAACGTGTCCATGAAATAGACTAATTGAAAAGTTTAACCATTATTCAAAACACACGCGTATGAAATCGTATTTTCATAAATTAAGTGAATTTCCCCTCTTAATTATTTCTTTTATTGAGTGCAGAAAGTTACATTTATTGAAGGCTGATAGGGAATCCAGTGGTCAAAATACTTGGTATGTAAACCCACAACACAAGTGGTATTTGTGTAGCACCAAAAGACTCAGAGACCAACCGGGTTATGTGCATACCACTGTTTCTCTTAGTTTAAGATGAAAAAGAATCTGCAGGACTTGACAGCATGATCCACACTCGTGGTCACAAAGTACCAAGAACCACAAAGGTACTTAATGGAACAAATAGAATAGAATGTAATAGTGCTGTAACATCAACAACAATGAACAAAGTTTATTACAAGTGCGCTTTGCTTTTATTGACGAACAAATTAGAACATAGTTTGTGAATAGTCAAAAGGAAGTGAAGGTGCATTTCTCACAAGACGTCATATGTGTTGTGGAATTGCATAAAGTCTCCTCTCTCTCTTTGTATCTAGGTCCGTAATCTTTCTGTTGAAATATTTGTTCCATTATTCGGTGGAAACTTAGAATTGCGTGTGCTCGTCCAGAGGTTCTAAAGAAAGCTAGCTAGCGGGAAGAAATCAACATCCATCGCTTCACTAAATAGCGGTGTTGAAAACTGGAACGTCAATGTCTTCTCTAATATATAAACAAAAGAGAAGAGGAGAGTCTCGAACTAGCTGCTAGATATATTTTCTCTTTACCATTTTCGCTTTGCTTACTAGTGCCTGAATTTTTTTTCAGAGCAATTTACCAATAACACGGGTACATTGCCAAAAAAAAAAAAAAATACCTTCTATGTTCGATCGTGGGTGGCAATTGAATTGTTCTCATTTCCATATTCATAGAATTGCAATGGATGCATATAAAATAAACGAATATAACGAATTTTGACTGGATGCCAAAGTACGAAAGACACCTTTCGTTGTCAAACCAACAAATGTTTACTCAAAAACGGTTGAGGTAGATCACCCATACACTTATTTGGGACAACAAACATCATTATTTGCTTGGAAACAAGATCAGCCTATCTAACAAGCCATATTCATTGTTGAGCTTCGCCATATCACAAATTACGCCAAGTTCCCGAGCTCGGCTTAATATTCAAGCTTCATTTGATGGTCAACAAAGTTTTGGTCGAGTTTAGGAACTGACATCTCATCTGGACTGGACTTACCTAAGACTCGACCCGCGACCAAGGGTGGACCTTCATTCGAAGGAATACGGGGAAAAATATCCAATCACTAGAAATAGGCATTAGATGGTTGGATTTTTAGTTGCTTGCATAAACTCATTTACACTTGAGTTTTTTTTTTTCGTTTTCTCTTTCAAAACATGATTGAAATAAGTAGCGAGTACAAACATATCCGCATATAGGCGTACTTACATCAGAGTATAACAAAAAGGAGAAGAGTGGTGCAGAGAAATCAACGGTTGGGGTTGGATACATTATGTCGATCCTGCGTCATCGCCATCTCCTGCTGCTTGTTCCATCTCTCAATCTCCTTTGCCAATAAACCCTGGCTTTCCTTCTCTTCATTATTAGCACTTGCTTTCTTACCACCACTCCTTGCCTTCATATTTTTGAGTAGTTTCTCTGGCAAGTTGAAACACATTTCTCTCGATCTCCTGGTTCTTACAATCTTGCTGCCCAGCCAGCCTTTGGCCTAGAAACCCATAAAATTCTTATGTCCCCTTTGTTTTATATGGTGAACTTTGTGCTCTTTTTTTTTTCATTGATCTTAGAATGAGAGCAAGAAATTGGCGGTGATTTTAAGGACTTTTTTGGATTATCCCCAAGCCAAAACAATAGTTTACAGCTTACTAATATCCAAATCTGAGCATCGGAGTCAAAATTGATGTTGCGTGACCGAGTTTCGGGCCTTTCGTCTATTCCATCAGGACCAAAGTGGGCCAAGCTCGGAATTCTGATGAGACTCTCTTCGTCTGTCTAATGACATTGGGTGTGTGTTACACAACAAAACAGAGTAGGCTTCTCCCACCTCCTAAATTCTGGACTAGGCGGGTAACAATTTACTCCTATCTAATACATTTCTAAGAAAATTTACCGGCTGGAGAAGTTCAGTTATGCTTCGCATTGAATGAGGGAGGGTCAAATTTGAAATTTGCTGTTGGGCTACTAACGTTTGACCCTGAGTTAACTGCTTGTCATTCGGCCTACTTTTTAGATAGTGGCCTTGATTGTTTGCTTTGCATTTGGTATTGATGAGGACAATGGGTCTCATCTTGCATTCGTAGATGGGCCCAGCTGTTGCAGGATATGGGTTTAATGTTGATTTTAACAGACTATTTTGTTTTAGTAGTGTTTTGGTGATGGTGCTTTAGGGTGTCATTTTGAAATTCAATTATGACAAAAACTTAAATTTGATGCAATTTTCTTTTTAACAATTCCAGACAAGAGAAAAATATTGAACGTGTTTTTTGCTGCTAAAAACTTGATCCAGAACCCTGGCCTGGAATGATGACATATAAGACAGAAAACGAGTGGCCGCATGTGGGGTTTCCCACGGTGAACTCTTCAATACTTAAGTCCGCAGCCACATGATAGAGACTCTGAGAAAGCATGAAAGACTGTGTGTCTATATGTGTGATTTGCGTACCTGGGGGTAGTTCTCTTTATATAGCTGTAGGTAGGAGAATCCTAGTATATCTAAAATTCTGATGGCTGGGCCTTGCCAGATTCGTTAGGATCGCGTTTGGATCCATTTAGGATTGCATTAGGGTCCTTTCAGAATCCTATTTCCCGATAAGGTAATTTGACCCAGTTTGACTGAGAATGTCGGGTGTCCCCGAATTATTGGGACTTTATATTTGAGTTATAGCATAAGCCTCCCACAATCTTAGCTAAAATGTTTGGCTGAAGAAGTTATACCAAGCGTTTTGAGACACGGGTCAGATTCGTAAGGGCTCTTTCATCCGCTTGTAGGAGTAAGTAATATTTTTCTACTCCGTGTGCTCGGACTTACACTCGGGAGCTTAGGCCATGGAACTTTGCCTAAGTAGGGTGATAGAACTTTAGATCTTGAGAGTTAGGTCTTAGAGTTTCGCTCAAGCAGGTTATTCAAAACCATCTTTACAAAGACGAATCATGGGATCTTAAGATCCATTAGAGGTTGTGCCTCTTGGTAGCCTCTCTTTTGAGAGGACACAGAGCTGTGCATGCCAGTTGTTGCATGTGCTTGTACATATTTGCCTAAGTGCTTGAATGTCCCCTTGAGGGGTTTCACTTGACAATGTAGTTTTCACCTTTCGGTTAGAGGGTGTTTGTTTTTGTGCAAGTGTGTGTTCTTTTGCATTTTCACTTTGATGATAACTCTTATCTTCAGCTAAGAGTTGGCAAAGAAGCCTTGCACTCATGCTTGGCTGGTTTTAAATTGATAAAGAGTGGTAGGATGATGAAGTCCCACAAAGTGCTTTGCCGTTTCACTGGTCAGAGCTGTAACTAAACCGTTCAGACAGAACTTGACCTGTCACCCTTTGGGGTGTGTTCATCCCTTGAGGGACCGTCGTTCGGGGCTTGTGGAATATAGAGTTCTAGTATACACCTTTTAAGGCTGATAGAGCACGAAGCTCATGTAAATGCCCTTGGGGGTTTGATGGAACTTAGAGTTCTTGCACGCGCCTTTGAGGGCTAATGCAACTTTTCATGTAAATGCCCTTGGGGGTTCGATGAAACTTAGATTTCTCGCTTGTGTCCTTAAGGGCTAATGTAGTACAAAGCTCATGTAAATACCCTTGGGGGTTCCATGGAACTTAGATTCGTACGCGCCCTTGAGAGCTAATGGAGCATAAAGCTTATGTAAATACCCTTGGGGGTTCAATGGAACTTAGAGTTCTCGTAAGCACTCTTGAGGGCTGTGGTCAAAGTAAACAAGCACTTTGTTTCCGTGACGCTAAGAAGGCGCAGGGCATTGAGTCCGTAATATGGCCGTTATGATGAAATCTCCCTTTCTGAGAGGGCACATGGTCATTAAGCCCGTAATATTGATAATATCATAAGATATAAATCCCCCCTATCCGAGAAAGTATGAATACAAAGATGGCTTCTCAACCTATATGTAGGGCATGGTAGCAAGAAGACATGTATGAACAATAAAAATGTAAAGGACCATACAAAGAGTCTGGGTAATAAAGATGTTGATGCCATTTGTTGATATACTCTACGGCAACTTAATTCGATTTGCTAGTTGCATGAGCTTGAGCTTGCAGTTATACCAGACATATTAGCGATGCTATTAGTAGAGGATGGTGATGTGTTTGATTCACTACTTGTTGTCAGCGTGTGTGCCTTTATCATTGTCTGATTAGCTTCTCAATGAGCAGTGGTGTGAATATCTTAGCATTTCTAGAGGTCACTATATGACCGAGTATATCATAAGACAGTAAGTAATGCCGAGTCGGCAAGATGCTGAAGCAGAAACCCTAGGCGTGACTTTAATTCATAAAGTGCTATGAATTGATCCCTCACTTATGAAGCGGTTTTCATGTCACTGTTGATGCTTGTGGACGCGGTTTAAGCCTTTCCACCAAGAAAAAGTTCATGGCTGAAAATTATCCTTTAAACCAATAAAGCAAATGAGTTTACAAGTGCAACTATATTTTTAACATAGAAATAAGAACGGTGTTCATACATCTTGGCCCCATTAGAGCTTTTCCGGTTAGACAATAGGATGTGCTGCACTGCATGTCATAAGTGAGCTTAGAAAATATAATAGCAGTCAGAAACCCCTGACTTGTGACGTGCTTGAGCTAACTGACGCAATTGGATAATGCTAGACCAACATAAATAGGTCTAGGTAATATAGGATTGCAAGGGAGAAGCAGCCTTTGAGAGGCTTGCTAATGCCTAAAATCGTAGTCGCTTAGCTTTCTAGCGACAAACATGCGAGAAAGCCGTTTTAAAAAAGTGTGCGGCATACCTTAAATAAACTAGACCATGTGGGTCTCGAATTTAAATTGGCCTTTTTTTCGGGTTAAAAGTTTAATGCTTTAAAAAAGCATGTAGCCCAAGTTGAATAAATAAGACCCCATGGGTCCAAAAGTAAATATGCATTTTTATGGGGTGACATTTTAAATACTTTAAAGCATATGTGGCTTAAGCTGAATAAAAGAGACCCTTTGGGTCTTAAACATAATTATGTGTAATCATTGGGGGGAGGGGAGGGGGGGGGGGGGGGGAATACGAAATCCTCTAAAAGGAAAGAATGCACCTTGTAAATTGGTCTGCCCAGTTTTCATTGACCTAATAATAGCCATTGGCTCGATGAGGTGGCAGCGCAATGGCGAGGAGTGTCGCGGTTGGCGACGGCAAAAATACGGGCGATGATGGATGGATGGTGGCCTGCAGTTGGCCGTAATGCCTTTAACTTTACTGGCGCAACATTAGGGCATGCTATCAGGAGCCAGACGATGAGGTGGTGCTATCGTCATTGGTCGTGGTGGAGCAAATCTGAAGTCGGCGAGGTCGGGCTGTTGTTGGTGGTCACAGATCTGGAGCACGGATGGCTGGCGCAGATTTACACAGAACTCCTTGCCAAGGTGGTCCATCCTCTGTCGAGCGATGGTGGTGCAGCATTAATGCACCGCTCGATTGGAGTGGAGCTGGCGACGGTTTACGTCGATTGGCGACGACTTTCTCTTTCTCCTTCTATTTGTTATTGTTGTTGTTGCTTCGGCGGCTTCGCAACGGCCGAAGGTGGTTGCTGGTTCCCGCCATTTCTACAGCGTATGACTGGTTCCCAGTCGGTGGTTGTACGGTTGTGTCGGCGTGGGATTGTGGATAGGACTGCTGTTGTTCTGACGTCGTTGACTTTGCCGGTATGACATCAGGGGCAATGCCGGGGAGTTTGTTGGTGAGGTAATATTGTAGCCGTTGATTGTGATGGAGCCTACCTGAAGGCGGAGATGTGGCGCCGTTATTGGCTATGCATGGCGTTGCCAGCGTTGTTGCCTGGCTTCTTCATCTTTTATTTTTTTCTTTTGCAATGTGTGGCTGCTCCGACAACTTTGTGGTAGAGGCGCGTAGTATTTGAGGTGGCGCGGCACCACAACAAAATGGCGATGCGTTGAGGTCCTGGATGGCGAGGTTGCAACCTCGTTGTTGGTTGTGGTAGTGCTGCCTGATTGCCACTGGATGCCCGCAGTAGTGCTGCCGATTGCTGTTTTGGGCCCAACTACGGCAGCTTATGATAATTGATGCGAAAATTCTAAAAATTGTTTTCTGTGTAAAAGTAATTGGATTTTGAGACCCGTGGAAGCGACGGTTCTATGGAAAGTTCCAACACGTTGTCGCCAACGGCTTGCTACATAATTATTGAGTTGTCTAGAGGTCAATTGGCTAGACTAGGAGGGTCCCACAATGTTACCGATATGTTGCTACTAACAACTTGATCTGAAACCCTGGCCTGAAACGATGACATGCAAGATAGAAAACGAGTGTTATACCCTGTGATGCATTTACTAAATCTTACTACGAATTAGATTATATTTAGGGCGTTATTTATTTTTAATCGAGAGTATTATTTTATCGATAATCGTGTTTTCAAAGTTTAATGAGGGACTCTCATGGCTTAAGAGGGAGGGGATAGTGAAATAGGTATTGAAAGACCATTCGGTTGGTAAAAAACAGAGAGAGAAAAAAGAAAAGGGGGGAAAAAGGAAAAGAAGAAAAAAAGAAGAAAGAAAAGACAACATTCAAGAAAATCAAGGCTGGTTAGGGTTTTAAATTGCTTTATTTCATGTTTTTAATTGAAGAGCTAACTAAGCTGAAATCATGTAGGTTTAATATGTGAATATGTTTGTAATAAAGGATTTTTTTAGGGAGTGGTAGTAGCTTAATACAATGGGTAAAATGATGGGTGTGGGTGGTCTGAAAACTGTCACAAGGAAGGGGAGTAGAGGCTGTTTAGGGGGCTATTAGGGCTGCCGAGAGAGAGGGTTTTAAGGCTGCCGGGTGGTTGCAGATAGGGGCTGTGTACGGTGGTTATGAGGTGGCCTTGAGGTGGTGACGGTGGTGGGATGAGGTGAGGTGGGAAGAGGGGTGGTCGAGGTAGGGTAGGGCAGCAAGGGGCTGCCCAAAACCAGAGGGACAATAAGGGAAATAGGGGCTGTTCGGAGGGAAAACGGGACTACTGCAGCCAGCTAAGTGGTGTTGGGCTGCACCGGGTAGTGGAAGAGGGTGGTGTAAGGTGGTGGAAGGGTTTGGGGGTGATGTAAAGTGGGTGAGGGTGTTGTGCACTATTGTGTGGTTTATGGGTGTGTGTAGTGAGAGTATAGGTGTGTGTAGTATGTGCGTGTGTACGTGAGGACTGAAGTGTGTGAGTGTTGTGAGGAAGAAGGTGTATATTGGACTGAAATAGGAGATTTTGAGGGAAGGAGCTGAAAAGTGTCGCTAAAGACCATCAATTCCCAATAATCCACTATCTGAATTTTTAAAATAGTTCAGAGCAGATCGTTGAATTGCAAAAAAAAAAAAACAAAACAAAAAAGGCAGTTGTTTTTATGAAATCTACAATATGGAAAATTTTCAGATTTTTTCGAGGTCGAGAAAGAAAACAACTGACGTTGTCAGTGTAAAACTTTACAGTGAATTTACCAATGCAGTTTTGCGTAAAATTTTTATGAGGATCATAAAATGGTGAGATGCTTCAACGTCTGAAGTTTCAGGGCATTTCGAAGTCGATAGCTAATTTTAGCGAAACGGGCTTCCGAGCGTCTTGTTAGTTGTCGGTTAGGAATATTTGAGCAAAAAATATCTGAAGGGATTTTTAGTCCAAAAAATGAATGTAGATGCCTAAAAAGTGGTTTCAGAATTTTTATTGGGGCAATGGCCGCCGGTGAGTGTTTTGGTAATTTTACCTAAGTCGGGCTGTGTTTTTGGTAATTTTTCCTATAAAAAGTTTGAAGGAATTTTTGGTCCGAAACTGAATGTAGTACATCTAAAAAGTGGTTTTTTATCCGGTTTGGAGTGTTGGTGGTGTAGAGGCCATTAGGGGGTATTTTGGTAATTTGTCATGTTAGTGCTAAATTTTTTAGAATGCACATAATTAAGCATCCAAAGTGATGGGGAGCAAGGGATGGTGTTAATACACCTAAAAGGAGGGAGTTTGTTATCACTAATGCGTCGATAAAGCTAGGTTAAGAATCCTGTTATCGGATTGGAATAACTAGTTGTCATAGGACATTATGAACTGTTAAATAGGAAGGGGTAGAATAAAGTGTGCGTATATGTTTGAAAGATGCCTGACGAGCAAGGTCTTATTTGATTATATGATCCCACTCGTTGCGATCGTTTACGAGTTGTGTCGGCTATAAATCAATCAAGTAAGAACAATGCGATTCTGATATGCTAATTCATTGTTTCGATTAGCATGTCGTGTTAATGACGTTTATGTTAAACTCTTTTTTGTTATGATTGGACACTGATAGTCATTGTAACCGATATTCATTTATTTGAATCATGTTGTTGAGGACTTAAGGTAGAATAATTTTCTTTAGTCCACCCTGTTGATGAAATTTAATAAGGATATGCTATGATTTGGTTTGGCTAGCATACCTATCATTGATAATGATGTTGTAGAGATGGCTGTTGGTTGTGAGATGTCAGTAATTATTAATAGCCGATATTTTTTTCTAACTGTGAACGCCATTGAGGACTTGTGGTTAAATTTTTCACGAGTCCTCCCTCTCATTGATTGATGATGTTACGGAGACATGATTGCGTTGTTGTTGTGAAATGTCGGCACTTGTTGGTAATTGACATTTTCTCTTATTTAAGAACGTTGTTGAGGGCTTGTGGTAGATTTCTCTCGAGTGCGTCTTCTTGATGATGTTTATGTTGAACTCATGTTGTTATGTTTGAACAGCGGTTGATCCTGTGACCCGTTATTTCTTGTTGAGTTATGCTATTGAGGACATAAGGTGGAATAATTTTCCTTAGTCCGTCCCGTTGATGAAACTTTGTGGTTTAGCTGTAACGCGGTTAGGGACAAACACTCTATATGAGTTCTTTTCTTGACGACAGTGTCTCTTTTCATTTTTAGATACTGAGATGAACATCATGTATAATGGGACATCAAAATTAGAAGGATGACCTGTGAAATATGATCACTGGCCAAAAAGGATGTATGGCGTTTGAGTCGAGTCTGTTGTCTATACTCGAGTTTAGTCTCTTGTGTCTGAGTTTGTATTGCATTTGATTTTATTGCGATGTTAATGATCTTGATGACTTGTATTTCACTAATATTTACCTATGCATTTCATTGATGTTTACTTTTTGGATTCTTGATTTAGTGTTCACTTGCATAGTCGGTCCGTCAGTCTTGTCCATGAAGAGGTGGCAATAATTATATTCTTTTGGGCCTAGAAGTTGCTCAGTCTAATGAAAGAAAAATATCTTTTGACAAATTACGCTGATGCTGAAATTTATTGTAAACTCTTGATTCATTATTATCGTTGGGATGATTATTATTCCTCTGAGACCTTCGAATCACTTGCACATGATACTCGTGTTGTCTTTACTGGGCGATTTGCTCTCATTCCTTATGTTGTGTTGTGCAAGTATAAGATTGACCAAGGAAAACCCTCAAGGAAGGGAAAGGAAACAAGTTAGACAAGTTGAGTGATGTGATAAGTTGAGCGAGGTGAGAAAAGCTAGAAATGCTAAGACAAAGATAAAGCTGCGGGATACGTTGAGAGGAACTACACGACTACAATCGTGTATTAAATTGTAAATGTATATGTTGTTTAAGGACTTGAAATTCTTCCACTGCAGTTGGATGTATGTTTGTAAAAAAAAATTGTAAGGACGCAATTTGAAGCATCTATTAATGATGTATGAAGGTGTAGTTGCTATGTATTTTGCACAGGGTTTTGATTGTGATTATGATCGATAACTCAGCTCGATGATGTCACCAGGGTTGAAGGTGTCACAACGAGTGACCGTCGGGTGGGGTTCACGACGGAGAACTCTCTGATACTTAAATCAGAGCGCATCTACATGATAGAGACTCTGAAAAAGCATGAAAGAATGCGTGTCTGTGTGTGTGATTTGCATACCTGGGGGTAGTCCCCTTTATATAGCTGTAGGTAAGATAAACTTAGTATATCTATGATTCTGATGGCTGCCTTGGGGCCAGATCCGTTAGGATCGCATTAGAATCCTTGAGGATCACATTAAGGTCCTTTCAGAATCATATTTCTCAATAAAGTAATTACAAACTTTGTAATTTGATCCAGTTTGACTGAGAATGCTGGGTGTCCCCCAATTATTAGGAGTTTATATTTGAGTTATATTTAAGTACTTTCATTGTGATGAAGTACTTCAAGTTCTCTATTTTTCATATGAGAAAGGAAAACAAAGTTTCTATTTTTGTGACATGTAATATTTGACTCTGATGCAGAGTCAAATGAAAGAAGTCAGAACATAAGTGATAAGCAAGGCTTTGCTAGTAAAACAAAAAGCCAACCTGGCTATCTACTAAAACTACGTGAATTAACCTTTTAGATGTCGTGCTTCTTTAAAGGTGCCGCATAGGATGGGCAATAGAAGATGCAAGTTAGAATAAAGAGAAATCAAAGAGCTTAGAAAGCATTACTTGTAGAATTAGGAATGGAATTGAGGTGGATTGGATGTGGATCTTATTAAATCGTAGCCGCCCCAATAGTCCTAAAACCCCGTCGGCCCCGCCCTGCCCCTCCACTAGTCATGCAAGTCCAATACTATAACCGATCCTAAATAAGTTTGAAAACCTGTCCTCGCCCCTATCCGCCGCGCCCTTTCCCTAAGATACTCAAAACCCGCACCAACCTGCCCCGCTCACAAATTTGCAAAACATGTTTTGCTTGTGTCTATGCACATATCAGAAATGTTCTATTTCTACCAACCAAAAACAAGGTTAATTAGTAGGAAATATACACCTACAAAAGGAGAATTACTAAAAAGAGGAAAAGAAAGAAGCATATACAACATCGTTGCCATTCAACAGCACAAATTCCAATGAATCACCAAATATACGCATGGCCCATTTGCAATTTCCACTACATGATGATTGAGAAAATGTAGAAAACAAAAAAGGATCAACAAAAGAAATACTTGAGCACTAAATTGAATTGGGTACAACTAAAATCCCAGATCAATCTCAAGTCAAAAAAGAAAAAAGAAACCCAAGAAAGCGACCAGACACAAAACATGTTGTTGATCAGAAAAAATTGGAAAATCTATTTTGCTTGTGTATGTGTACATTTTAGAAATGTTCTACTTCTACCACCAAAAAAAAAAAAAACCCATAAACTATAATGTAACGTTAAATATACATGATTATAAACCCAGTTGCAGATCAAACTGAAAAATAATCAGGAAGTTCCAAAACATAGGAAAGGAATATAAAAGATAATGGATCTACCCCACATCCAAATTAAAAGATAATCCGCCATTTTTAAATTAATATCCTGAAAACAAATATAATTCTTCAAATCGAATTCCTTAAACAAACACAGAACCAAAACTGAAAAACAAAAAAAAAAAAACATTTTCACAACAGAGTTGCACCAACACCAACAAAAAAATGGGAATTATTTTTAAACAATTTTGTGTTTGGTGCAAAAAAGCAGAAGGAAAAGCCGACGGTGGAGGTAATGGTTACGTCCTTCGCCAATCAAGTCCAGACTTCAATCTTCGTGGTGGACCGATAGTGGAGGTGGACGGTTTTCGTGGTGGGCGGCCGGTTAGATGGTGGTGAGGTGGACGGGGGAGAGCAAGAGAAGATCAGAAGAAGGGAGGCAGCCGTGGGTAGGTCAACAGAGAGAAGATATAACCTTTTAGGATTTTGGATGAAAAGTGATACCAAGAAAAGTGGGTTCGCAATCGACGTGGATGTACCTTAAGAAATACAGTCCGAATCAGATGCCAAGTATGCTGATGTGGGACAAAATAAGGATGGAGTAAAGGCAGAGACCAAGGGTTTCTCAGATAGAGCCTGAAGATGGCAGTGCTGTGAGGGTGATGGCGCGGAGTGAATACACAACGACAGTCAAAGTCCATACTTAGGTCCAGAGCCAAGGTTTGTATGTTTCTCTCTATAGAATTCTGTAGCTTTGGAATTCTAGAGTGAGAAAGTGAAAATGTAATGTCCTAAAAATGAATTCTTGAGGCCCCTATTTATATAGGTTGAGATGATGATGTCATCAATCGACACGTGGTGTTCCTCCGGGGTGACACATCACCGAGGGGTCCACTGGTTCCGGTGCTTCACGGACTGTCGAATCGCATAATCACCCCGCCTGCCTCGCACAACATCGCTCTGTTTGTTTGGAAAGACTAGCCCACACAGCACCGATGTAAGACCCCAAATAACTAGTAATTAAATTATTATTATGTTTAGGGCATCTTTGTAAATTTAATTATTTTTGGGGTATTTTGAAATAAGTAATGGATATTTAGGGGTCTTTTAATTATTTACCAAACTTAGAGACTTTTAAGGGCTAGCCAAGTTTGTTTATCGACATATTCAATTTTGCCTTACAGAAAAATAGCACAAGGGGAAAACTAGGGTTTTGGTATAGATGTCAATGGGCCGGGCTTGGGCCGGCCCAGACTAAGCCCAACGGGCCTCTAATGAAAACGGGCCAGGCCGGGCCTAAAATCTGGGATATATGGGCCCAGTCCAAGCTCTGGCCCTAGGCCCAATATTTAGGGCCGGGCCCGGGCCCAAAATTTTGTTTTTTAATTCCTAACTACTTGTTATTTACCTACGTCGATGGCCAACAAGAATACATCAAATTTGCCTAATATATGGTAATGTAGTTCATGAAGCATATGCATAAAAGTTGCCTACCGCTTCTTTATTTCTATTTCTTATGTTGTCTAATGTATGCTTGAATCTTCAGGTGGATCATTAATGTCTGGATTTTCAAGGTCTTTTCCTTTGTATTTTGTGGTAAGACAACTGACTGAAGTAATGTCAACGGAGCAGCCTTGTGATTTGGCATACGAGTTTGGAGATGGATTGTTAAATCTCCATGACTATCCAAAAGGCTTCCCAAAACCAGGTGGGTAATTTTATTTAGTAACTCATGCGTTATGGTCAATCCTAGACTTTCATATCAAAGTTGTGATTACTTTTGAATCAAGTACCCTATCTCGTAAACTTGTAATATATATCCTGCCATTGACCCCTTGCAGTTACTCTTCGTCTTTTAACTTGACTTTGCCATTTAAGCAAGTATTTGGGTGAACTAATGCAAATACATTGTTTCAAAAGATTGCGTGGTTCTTGGCTTATAAATCCACCTATCGAGTTAGCTACTTGTTTGAATTGCCTAATTGGTATTAGTCCTTTTCACATGTAGCAAAACACCCATGGCCTTTTAGTGATCAAGTTGTCATATACATTCGTCACGTTGGACCTGGGGTATTGGTGGGACAAGCATGGCAAGAAGGAGAAGCTTTGGAACAAATACCTAAGAAGTTATGTAGTGAAATCCTGATGGTGAAATATCATGCTCTCTTAGGCAAAGATCAGTAGAAATGAGACTCTTGTATTTCAACATACTCTATTGGCCTTGTTGTACCAACTGCACAAATAGCTATGTAATAAGGGAGTTTAATTTCTCAGCCACAGCTTGTATCTGTTCGAAATGGCTATCTAGGAAATGAGTTTAATTTTTGTGTGTTTGGGCCAGAACTGGGCCTAAAAATGGGCCATTTTTTTGGGCTTTTTTCGTGTCGGGCCGGGCCCGAGCTTTTTCTTGAAAACTACGGCCTGGTCCAAGCCCAGGGCCAAAGCCCTATTTTTGCGGGCCGCTACTGTTCACAAGAGGGCCGGGCCAGCCCAGGCTTTTTTCGAGTTGGGCCGCAGGCCGCCCGACCCATTTGACATCTCTAGGTTTTTTAGGGATTGCAATTTTTTACGCACAATTGGTAAGAATCTTGAACCTACTTTTGATTATAAGGATGAATTAGATCATATTAGAATTGTGCTTATTAAGATTTTAACGTAAGTGAGCTAATTACAATATTTAGGTTTTGAGATTTTCAAAAGCTTACGCAATTTGGTGAAAATTATTGCTTAAATTTGAAGTAAGGATTACATATACAACATTTGCTTCTATTGAATTTTATGCAGTTTGGTGATTAGGGCTTGAATAATTTGGTGATAGCATCGACGCGAGGAAGAATTTTCTTCCTCCGTGAGTACCCTGCGAAATTTGTTAGAATTGATTGATTGATGCCTTCCCTTCGCTATAATGGTTGAACTCTGTTTCTCGTTGCCGTCGCCTATGCTGCGATCTGATGGTTGGTTATTACGTGGCTATACATGGTAACAGAATTATGAATTTCAGTCTATTCTCTTTAGTTGTAGTACAACCATTCCTTTTTCTGCCACCCTTCCTTTGCTTTGATGGTTACTATTTTAATATCTAATGCTTAATCATTAATGGTGGTCTGGAATTCCTAACACCACATGTGTCCTTTTTCTTAACCTTGTCTTGAATTGGCATAGAAAGTGTCCTTTTTCTTTCCAATAAATGCCTTGTACGTGAGAAGTCAAGTATTAGTACAGCCACATGTCAATATTCCTATAAAGCTCATCATTTAGTTTCTCTTTGCTACCGTCCCGAAACTTCATCTCATAGTTCTGGAATCAAACCAACTTGGATTCAAGCGATTTAAATTCTGTTAAACTCGTATTTTTGTCGTCTTCGATTTGAGTCTAGTATCGAAGAGTTTCTGAAATCGTTAAGTCATCCTTCTTGAAGTGCAAGGTTTGATACTTTTGCGACTAGTATGTCTGTGAGTTACTTTGATATCCGTTTGACCTCTTTGAATTGAACTAATATTTTAGAACATTCACGTGCTTAGGTTAATATGATGCCATGACATGATATGAGAATTACTACCGGTATGCAACTTTGAACTTAGAACCTTCACGTGCTTAGGTTAACGTGTTTTACAGTCACGTATTAAATGAATGTATCGTATTTGATAATTAGTTCGATTATTCGAATGCGTTCATTTGACTTTGATTTGATCTTTGATGGGCTGGATATCCCGAAATAAAATTAATTGTTGTGCTAAGATTTTCAATTGTCTTTGCACTTTCGTTTTCATATGCTTTGTTTGGACTCAGCTATATATTATTGGATACATGCGTTGTACTCTGTGGGTGTGTGTATGTGATCTTTACTGGGCTTTGTGCTCACCCCCCTTTCTCCTCCCATTTCAGGTAATTAAGCTGAGACATCAGTAGAGGAGCTATCTATAAGCATGAGTTCGAGTTGTTCTTTAATCATAGACTCACTTTAGTGACTTGAAAATAAGATAATGGTAATAGTTTTGATAAGGGACTTCTGAGAACCTCAAAGCTTGGGAGGTGATTATTGTTATTAGAATTCCACTGCAATTATTAGACTTTGTTTATGAACGCAATTGCTTTTCATTTGGGATGTGATTTAGAGCTCTGATTACCTCTGTTGAGGTTATGTTTTTGTAAAATATCTGGAGTATATATTTCACGTAAGCAGGAATATTTTGAAATGGCATGCATAGGTCCGCTTCCGCGTCGGAGGTGTGACATATTTGGTTTCAGAGCGTAGGTTTAAGATTCTGTAGACTCTTGGACTTAAGCTTTCAATGATTTGAGATGAATTTTATGATGTTTGGTATATAGTTCAGAAGAGTCTAGCTTTATTACTACTTATGTTGTTGTATTTAAACGGTAAATTGTGATCTTATAAGTTTTTCTCTATCTCAAGAATTATGCCGCCGCGTACAACTAGAGGTGGTAGTAGAGGGGGTCACATGGGTAGTGTTGTCATTGGTACTGACGTTGCTGATGGCAACCCAGGAGCAAACCCCCCTTCGATCAGCTCCGTTAACTACTGATACCATCAAGGCATTTAACCGCCTAAATTGTCTGACATTTGTTGGTGCAAACAAGCCAGAGGATGCAGAGGCTTGGTTGAGTAAGTTAAAGAAGAGGTTTAAGCTTCTGAACATCAGCGATCGTCAAAAAATGGACCTCGAGGTGTACCAGTTTGAGAACGAGGCTGACCAGTGGTGGAAGATGGTCGAGAGAACTCTAACTACAGAGGAAGAGCATGCATTAACTTGGGATCATTTTCAGGAGATATTTCCTAACAAATATTTCCCCAGAAATGTGAAGGATGATATGGTAGAGGAGTTTTTAAAACTAAAACAAAGAGAGGATGAAACTGTCAAGGACTATGAGGCCAGATTTGCCAGGTTGTCGTGGTTTGCAACACATGTTATAGATATTGAGGAGAGACGTGCAACAAGGTTTAAGAATGGACTAAAATATGGCATTCGAAAGTTCTTGACATCTGTGACTTTAGACACGTATGGCCAGGTTCTGGATAAGGCTCAAAGGGTAAAGAAAGATGTCGAGGCCGGGCGAAAGTATTACAGGGATCAGAGGCAGAAAAGAGGAAGAGAAGAGAGTAGCTCCAAGGGAAATGATGTGGTTCAGTAGCCTAAGAGGAGGAACAACAACTTGATTATCAAGGAACCTGCCCAGAATACTCAGAAGCCAACAGTAGCTTGCAAAACTTGTGGGAAGAACCATAGTGGTGTTTGTTATTGGGAGAGTGGTGCATGCTTTAACTGCCAGCAGCGAGGACTCAGGATTCGGGATTGCCCTCAGCCGCTCATGCCCCAGTTTATTCAGGGTAGGGGACAGCAGAACAGGTTGCCAGGAACTAATCAGGCGGCAACTACTCGGGCTCGAGCTTATGCCTTGACAGAGAAGGATGCCAATGCATCTAATGATGTAGTGACAGGTAAATTTTGCATATGTTTATCTAGAGCCTATTGTTTAATTGATCCTGGTTCCATGTTTTCGTATGTCTCTACGTCTTTTGCTCATCAGTTTGGTACTGAGTTACAATCCCTAGGTAGTGGGATTTCTGTTAGTACTCCAGTCAGAGTTTCTTTTGATGCCTCCTCAGTTTATAGATCTTGAAATGTGCGAGTTGGTGATAGAGATCTACCTGCAGACCTTATACCGTTAAAGATGCATGATTTGATGTGATTTTGGGCATGGACTGGTTGGCTACCGATCATGCCAGAATTGATTGCTACTTGAAACAAGTAGTGTTTTGCATTCCCAGTCTACCTGAGTTTGTATGTCAGTGTTCTAGACCTGTTGCACCTCCTTGCACTATTTCAGCATTAACAGCTAGAAGACTTCTTAGGAAGGGTTGCATGGGATTCTTAGCCCATGTTTATGATACACGTTTGTCTAGTGGGGATTTGAATAATATTCCTGTTATGAAGGAATTTGCATATGTTTTCCCAGAACATCTCCCAGGGCTTCCTCCAGATAGAGAGACAATTCTATGTCGATCTTCTTCCAGGGGCAACTCCTATTTTTAAGGCCCCGTATCGTATGGCTATAGTGGAGCTAAAAGAGCTTAAGGTTCAGCTTCAAGATTTGTTAGATATGGGTTTTATTAGTCCAAGTGTTTCTCCTTGGGGTGCACTTGTGTAATTTGTTAAGAAGAAGGACGGGTCTATGAGAATGTGTATTGATTATAGGGAGTTAAATCGTATCACTGTGTGGAATAAGTATCATTTACCAAGGATAGATGACTTGTTTGATCAGTTGCAGGGAGCCCAATTCTTTTCGAAGATTGATCTCAGATCTGGTTACCACTAATTAAAGATCAAGAAAGAGGATATCCCTAAAATTACTTTTAGAACGAGGTATGGGCATTATGAGTTTATTGTCATGCCATTTGGTTTAACTAACGCCCCTGCCACTTTTATGGATTTGATGAACAGGGTGTTCAAACGGTTCCTTGATCAGTTCATGATCATTTTCATTGATGATATCCTTATTTATTCAAGAACACGGGAAGAACATGAGTAACATTTGAGACAAGTTTTGCAAATACTAAGAGATCAGAAGCTCTATGCAAAATTTAAGAAGTGTGAATTTTGGCTAGAGCAAGTATCTTTTCTGGGTCACGTAGTGACAAAGGATGGAGTTTCTGTATATCCATAAAAAAATAGAGGCCGTGGTGAATTGGAGTAAGCCGACTTCTATGACGGAGGTTCATAGCTTTCTGGGACTAGCTGGGTATTATCGTCGTTTTGTTGAGAGATTCTCAAGCATTGCTAGCCCTTTGACTCAGTTGACTCATAAATGAGTTAAGTTTATTTGGTCAGAGGCTTGTGAGAAAAGTTTTCAGGAATTGAAGTGCCGGTTGGTTTCAGCACCAGTTCTCGCACTACCTTATGGTTCAGGTGGATTCGTTATTTATAGTGATGCCTCTTTGAAAGGGTTAGGTTGTGTTATGATGCAACATGGAAAGGTTATTGCATATGCTTCACGCCAGTTGAAAAATTATGAAAGGAACTATCCTACTCATGACTTAGAACTGACCGCAGTTGTGTTTGCACTTAAGATTTGGAGGCATTACCTTTATGGTGAGACATGTGAGATCTATTCGGATCACAAGAGCCTTAAATATCTGTTCACACAGAAGGAGTTGAATATGAGGCAGCGCCGTTGGCTCGAGTTACTGAATGATTATGATTTCAAGATCCATTATCATCCATGTAAGGCTAATGTAGTGGCTGACGCATTAAGTAGAAAGAGTTCGGGTAACTTAGCAGCCTTGATTACTCATCAGCCGCAGTTGTTAGTAGTGTTAGAGAGTTTGGAGCTAGAGATCCGAATTGGTGGTTCAGATGGACGGTTGGCATACTTATAGGTCGAACCTTCTATTATTGGGAGAATGAAGTTTTCTCAGATGAGTGACCCAGACTTGGTTGGAATTGTGGAGGATGTGAAGGTTGGCAAGCGACCTGAATTTCATATCGAGGATGATGGTACCTTAAGGATGGGATCAAGGTTATGTGTCCCAGCAGTTTTAGATTTGAGGGCAGAGTTATTGAAGTCAGCTCATGCTTCAGGTTTTGCTGTACATCCTGGTAGTAGCAAGATGTATAGGGATCTTCGTGAGAACTTTTAGTGGAGCGGTATGAAGAGAGAGATTACAGATTTTGTATCGAGGTGTATGGTTTGTCAGCGGGTTAAGGCCGAGCATCAGCGACCTGCAGGCAAGTTACAGTCACTAGAGGTTCCTCATTGGAAGTGGGAGCACGTGACCATGGACTTTGTAGTTGGCTTACCAATGACCTCATGTAAGCATGATACAGTTTGGGTTATTATTGATCGTTTGACCAAATCCACACACTTTCTTACTATTTGTGCCAACTATACCACTGAGAGGTTGGCTAAGCTATATATTCATGAGATAATTAGGCTACAAAGGGTGCCAACATCTATTGTATCTGACAGAGACCCACATTTCACATCTCGTTTTTGGACTAGTCTGCACAAGGCTTAGGCACTCGTTTGGATTTCAGTACGTATTTTCATCCATAGACAGATGGTCAGTCTGAGCGTACTATTCAAACCCTGGAGGATATTTTACGTGCTTGTTCGTTAGATCTCCAGGGTAATTGGGATGAGCATTTGCCTTTGATTGAATTTTCCTATAACAATAGTTATCAGGCAAGTATTGAGATGGCTCCATTCGAGGCTTTGTATGGGTGTAGGTGCCGATCACCTACATGTTGGTACGAGGTCGGTGAGCAAAAATTATTGGGACCCGAGGTTGTTCAAGATACTTCAGACAAGATATAGTTAATTAGAGATCGTATGCGTGCAGCGCAGAGTCTCTAGAGAAGCTATGCCCACAATCGTCGTCGTGATTTAGAGTTCGAGGTTGGTGATCATGTCTTCTTGTGAGTTTCACCATGGAAGGGATTGATGAGGTTTGGAAGAAAGGGAAAGTTGAGTCCTAGTTATGTTGGACCTTATGAGATTTTGGATAGAGTAAGCCATGTTGCCTATCGTGTTGCCTTGCCGCCGGATATGTCTCGTGTGCATAATGTTTTTCATGTGTCTGTTTTGAGGTAGTACGTGCACGACCCATCCCATGTTGAGGAGTACGAGCCTTCATTTATTTGTGATGACCTAACAGTGGAGGAATCGCCGTCAAGATTTTGGGCAAGCGAAATCAGATTTTGCGTACCAAGACTGTACCTTTGGTAAAAGTGCTTTGGAGGAACAATGCTCTGGAGGAGCCCACATGGGAACTCGAGGAGTCTATGAGAAAGAAGTATCCATTCATATTCGATAACTTGAGGTACATAAATTTCGAGGCCGAAATTTTTATAAGTACGGGAGGATGTAAGACCCCAAATAACTAGTAATTAAATTATTATTATGTTTAGGGCATCTTTGCAAATTTAATTATTCTTGGGGTATTTTGAAATAAGTAATGAATATTTAGGGGTCTTTTAATTATTTATCAAACTTAGAAACTTTTAAGGGTTAGCCAAGTCTGTTTATCGACATATTCAATTTTGCCTTACAGAGAAATAACAGAAGGGGAAAACTAGGGTTTTGGAGGGATTGTAATTTTTTACGCACAATTGATAAGAATCTTGAACCTACTTTTGATTATAAGGATGAATCATATCATATTAGAATTGTGCTTATTAAAATTTTAAAGTAAGTGGGCTAATTACAATATTTAGATTTTGAGATTTTTGGAAGCTTATACAATTTGATGAAGATTATTGCGTAAATTTGAAGTAAGGGTTACATATACAACATCTGCTTCTATTGAATTTTATGCAATTTGGTGACTAGGGCTTGAATAATTTGGTGATAGCATCGACGCGAGGAAAGATTTTCTTCCTTCGTGAGTACTCTGCGAAATTTGTTAGAATTGATTGATTGATGCCTTCGCTTCACTGTAATGGTTGAATTCTGTTTCTCGTTGCCGTCGCCTATGCTGCTATCTGATGGTTGGTTATTACGTGGCTATACATGGTAGCAGAATTATGAATTTCAGTCTATTCTCTTTAGTTGTAGTACAACCATTCCTTTTTCTGCCACCCTTCCTTTGCTTTGATGGTTACTATTTTAATATCTAATGCTTAATCATTAATGGTGGTCTGGAATTCCGATAAATGCCTTGTGCGTGAGAACTCAAGTATTAGTACAACCACACGTCAATATTCCTATGAAGCTCATCATTTAGTTTATCTTTGCTCCCGAAACTTCATCTCACAGTTCCGGAATCAAACCATCTCGAATTCAAGCGATTTAAATTCTGTTAAACTCGTATTTTTGTCGACTTCGATTTAAGTCTAGTATCGAATAGTTTCTAAAATCGTTAAGTCATCCTTCTTGAAATGCAAGTTTTGATACTTTTGCGGCCAGTATGTCCGTGAGGTACTTTGATATCCGTTTGACCTCTTTGAATTGAACTAATATTTTAGAACCTTCACGTGCTTAGGTTAACGTGATGTCATGACATGATATGATAATTGCTACCGATATGTAACTTTCAACTTAGAACATTCACGTGCTTAGGTTAACGTGTTTTACAGTCAAGTATTAAATGACTGTATCGTATTTGATAATTAGTTCGATTATTCGAATGCATTCATTTGACTTTGATTTGATCTTTGATGGGTTGGTTACCCCGAAATGAAATTAATTGTCGTGCTAAGATTTTCAATCGTCTTTGCACTTTCGTTTTCATATGCTTTGTTTGGATTCAGCTATATATTATTGGATACATGCGTTGTACTCCGTGGGTGTGTGTATGTGATCTTTACTGGGCTTTGTGCTCAGCCCACATTCTCCTCCCATTTCAGGTAATTAAGCTGAGACATCAGTAGATGAGCTATCTATAAGTATGAGTCCGAGCTATTCTTTAATCATAGACTCTCTTTAATGACTTGAAAATAAGATAGTGATAATAGTTTTGATAAGTGACTTCTGAGAACCTCAAAGCTTGGGAGGTGATTATTGTTATTAGAATTCCGCTGCAACCATTAGACTTTGTTTGTGAACGCAATTGCTTTTCATTTGGGATGTGATTTAGAGCTCTGATTACCTCTGTTGAGGTTATGTTTTTGTAAAATATTTGGAGTATATATTTCACGTAAGCAGGAATACTTTGAAATGCCATGCATAGGTCTGTTTCCGCGTCGGGGGTGTGACAGCCGATGTGGCCAGAGAGCCCCCTTGATCTGGCCACCAGTCCAAGGCCTTTATAGAGTCTTACCGAGCGTCGATAGACACTGAAGACCTGGCAATGGTGGGGAAGACCCGATGCTTAACTGCCAGGCAGATTAGGTACGATGCCCTCTAGAGATTTGTTCTTGTCTCAGAGTGACCCGAGGGTCATAGTCCCCAGGGGTGCCAACGAAAGCCCCAGTTCCAGAGCACCTAGGCTAGTCACGCAGACACCCTGGCGGAGATAGTGTTTTGGAGGAGTTGCCTTGTGCCGGAGCACTCAAAGCGCACCAAGGTAGTGTCCTGGAGAAGTCTCCTACCCAATGGGCTGAGGTAGCATCCCGAAGGAGCCGTCTACCTGGCGGAAAGGGAGTTAAAGCTCCCTGGTGGAGATGGTGTCTCAGAGGAGTCTTTGATCCCCGCGGGTGAGTCCTTGTGCCGGAGCACTCGAAGCTCGCCAAGGTATTGTCCCGAAAGAGTCGCCTACCCGAAGGCCGAGGTAGCATCTCAGAGGAGCTATCTACTTAGCAGAAGGGGAGTCTTCGTGCAGGAGCACTTGGAGCTCCCTAGCAGAGATATTGTCTCAAAAGATTCGCCTATCCCCGCGGGTGAGTCCTTATGCCCGAGCACTCAGAGGGCGCCAAGGTAGTGTCCCAGAGGAGTTGCTTATCTGACAAGCCGACGTAGCATCCCAAAAGAGCCGTCTACCTGGCAGAAGGGGATTCTTCATGCCAGAATACTTAGAGCTCCCTGGCAGAGATAGTGTTCCGTAGGAGTCGCCTATCCCCGCAAAATGCTGCACACTCTGGAGAATGGGTTGAAGCATGTTCCACGACCAAGTTAAGGTGTGCATGGTGTGGTGAAAGGATGGACCCACTAGGGGGCATGGTAGTGTGATAGTGAGCCATGAGGCACGACTGTATTAGCGCGTGGCGCATGAGCGCGGCAGAGTGTGTGGTGCCGGCGACATGGTAGTGTGACAGAAAGCCATGAGGCATGACTGTATCAGCGGCTCAACGCATGGGCACGGCGGAGTGTGTGCGGTGTTAGCAACACGGTAGTGTGACAGAGAGCTAGGAGGCACGACTGTATCAGCAGTGTGGCGCATGGGCGCGGCAGACTGTGAGCAGTGCTGGTGGCATGGTAGTGTAACAGAGAGCCGGAGGGGGCGCAACTGTATTAGCGGCGCGATGCACGGGCACGACGAAGTGTGTGCAATGCCGGGGGCACGTGACATGGAAACGGCACATGGGCACGGCGACATGTGTCACATAGTCGGGCATCATGCCGGGGGCACTTGAAGCATGAACAACGTATGGGTGCGACAACATTTGTCGCGGAAGTGGGCATCGTGTCGGGGGCATGTGACCATGAATGGCGCATGGGCGTGACGACAATTGCCGTGGAGACGAAGTGCGGGCAAGGGCAACGGTTGTTGTCTGAAGAGAGTGATGGTGGTTCAAGGCCGGCCTCCCAAGGGAGAGGCTGAGGCCGATCCCTCAAGGGGGAGGCTGAGGCCGATCCCTCAAGGGGGAGGCTGAGGCCGACCACCCTTGGCGAAGGCCAAGGCACACCGACGTCGCTCACTTAGAGATTTTATGAAAAAGAGAGTGGTGTGCATGTGACTTGAGCGTACATGTTGGTTTGACCGGCTTGGGAGCGTTGAACATTGTTTTGTTGAGAAGTTGTCGTGTCATGGGAGAGAGATCCAAGAGCGGTCCAAAAGTGCGCAGCCAGGATGAGATAACAACAAAAAGTATATATATGTTAGGATGGATGGTTGAGATTTATTAATGCATATGGTTAGTATACGGTGCGGGTTGGACATAATAACATACCCGATCCTAACACACTGCGGACTTAATTTTTTTTTCATGCCCCATAACAGGATCAAAGTCAAAATAACCCGCTCATAACGGGACGTGGCGGGACGGAGATCCGCCGGTTGCAGTTCTAATTGCCATCCCTAATTAGAATTAGCACAATCTAAACAGATTTTGTAGAAGCAGTCCCAATAGAAAGCAAAAGGTCTATTATTGGACTATATTACATTCTCCATCACACGAAAATAAATACCTAAAGAATAGTAGGAACAGGCATAGACATACTCAAGGAAGACAACATTGTATGCAACCTTTGTTGCAAGTTTTTTTATTGTGATTTTAAGGACTTTGAAACACATTTCTCTCTATTTCCTGGTTCTTACAATGTTGCTGCCCAGCCAGCCTTTGGCCTAGAAACCAATGAAATTCTTATGTCCCCTTTGTTTTATATGGTGAACTTTGTGCTCTTTTTCTTTTCATTGATCTTAGAATGAGAACGAGAAATTGGCGGTGATTTTAAGGACTTTTTTGGTTTATCTCCAAGCCAAAACAATAGTTTACAGCTTACTAATATCCAAATCTGAGCATCAGAGTCAAAATTGATGTTGCGTGACCGAGTTTCGGGCCTTTCATCTATTCCATCAGGACCAAAGTGGGCCAAGCTCGGAATTCCAAAGAGATTTTCTTCGTCTTGTCTAATGACATTGGGTGTGTGTTACACAACAAAACAGAGTAGGCTTCTCCCACCTCCTAAATTCTGGACTAGGCGGGTAGCAATTTACTCCTATCTAATACATTTCTAAGAAAATTTACCGGCTGGAGAAGTTCAGTTATGCTTCGCATTGAACGGGGGAGGGTCAAATTTGAAATTTGCTGCTTCCCTACTAACATTTGACCCGGAGTAAATTGCTTGTCATTTGGTCCACTTTTTAGATCCAACCATGCAACCAACCTCAAGTCAAGACAGTGGGCTTGATGTTTGTTTATCCTTTTGCATTTGGTACTTGATCAGGACAATGGGTCTAATCTTGCATTCACAGATGTATTAGGGTGTGGGCTTAACACAATATTTTGTTTTAGTAGTGCTTTGATGATGGTGCTTTAGGGTGTCATTTTGAATTTCAATTCCGACAAAACCTTCAATTTGACGCAATTTTCTGTTTAACAATTCTATACAAGAGAAAAAGATTCAGGAAGTATTTTTTAACACGGTGAAGTGCTTCAAGTTCTCTTTTTTCAATATAAGGGAAACAAAAATTTTCATTTTTGTGATACGTAATATTTGACTCTAACGCAAAAGAAATGAAAGAAGTAAGAACGTATATATGCGCAACACAGTTGCTAAAGACAAATTCTTTAATATAAGATTCCTCGACTCCGTAATGCTTCATCACCAAAATTACCAGATCCTATTTGGAGTTAATCGATCAGTTACGCATAAACAACCTCCTAATATTCCCAATTGGCCTAATCCGTTTCCTTGGGTAGATTGAGGGCAGGGAAATTTCATGTCAAGTAATTCTTTTGTCTACGTCAAATATATGTATGAATGGAGGATCATCCGTTTCAGAAACCAATTAATGAAGATTATCATTCAAGGCATAACAACAACGAGTACAACGTTTTGTCGAGGTTAGGACATGCCCAAAGCATTTCCATGCACCTGTTCCAAGTGCCTAAGTTGAGCCACCGTCTTACCGATTATCATAACCTCAAGCTTGCTAATGCAGGTGCACAATGAATATACTTTGTTGCTACCATACTATGCCAACGTACTTTTGACCCTTCTCGAGACTCACTTTCATGACACGACAACGAGTATTCAACAGTGAAAGTTCTACGCTACTAATTTGGTCAACCCAGAGTGTACACCCTAAGTCACGTGTTGCGTCAACATCACCCACAAATATTCCAATTTTGTTGGAGTGCCTTCCTTCTAAGAGATCGGTCCTAGGCCTTCACCCAAAAGGGTTGGCCCAAGGCCTACCCTTTGAAAAGGTTGGCTAGGGTCCTACCTTAGGGGCTCCCTCCCCTTATCCAGTGGGGGCTCCTATTCCTTGGGGTCACCCTCACCATGCTCCACGATGCCCATCACCGCGACCGAGCACGGCAATGCCCGATTAAAGCTGAGCACCGTCTCCACTCACGTGCCCCCAACATTATGTTTGCCACTGCGATTGAGTGGCAATACATCAGACCGCACCTAAGTGCGATCTTCGTTCTAGGTGCCTCCGTACAACGCATGTCGTTGGGCTTAAGCGCCATGACATCTAGCCGCAGTAGAGTGCTACCCCCTGTCATACGTGCCACTGACATTCCTTTCCTCGGTTGCGCCCATGTGTTGTCGTCTTGTCATGTACCCCCGTACAACACCCATCGTCGGGCCCAAGCGTTGTGACATCCAACCGCGCTAGAGTTCTACTCATTGTCATATGTGCCCCCAACACTCCTTCCCTTGGTCATGCCCATCTGTTGTCACCTTGTTATGTGCCCCCGCACTGTAGGTCCCTAAATACACCTAGAGATTGGGGGGGGGGGGTGAATAGGTGTTTACAACTTTGAGCAGAAACTTAAAATTGAATTTACGAAGTTATAACAGAAATAACAATAATAAATCAACACATAGATTTATACTGGTTCGGCCCCACCATCCTACGTCCAGTCCCTGAGCACTCCACACAAGGGAGACCTACTCTTACCTTTCACTAACCTGCTAGATTTGGGTGCTAGCTCAAACCGCAATACAAATTCCGAAACTCTTCCAAGGTTTCCAACAGTTTACAAATGAAAAAAGATTTACAATTGAGATACAACACAACAAAGTCCTTCTTGAGTAGATATTACAATGAATACAATAATACTAAGCTTTCTTAGGTGGGAAGATCTATATTCTTTCAAGAACCAAACTAAGAAGCTTACACCAGACTTTCTCAAAACTCACTCAATAGAGAATAGATGGATGTGTGAAATAAGATGAGAGAGATTTTTTAGATTAGCAAAAGTTAGCAATAAATGCTCTCAAGACCCCTTTTATACTGAATAAGAAATGAACTGTTAAGATATAAGATAGAGAGAACCCAAAGTTTGATTCGAATGAAAAATAATTTCATTTGAATGAAAGTACAAGCCTGAAGAATTCGGTCGAATGAATTCGAGATTCATTCGAATTGAAAAGGTACAACAGATAGATGTTGAAGCCACTGAAAGATTGAGTCGAATGAAAACTACTTTTCATTCCGATTGAAAGTTATGCTTCGACTAAAAGATTTACCTTTGACCGAAAACTTTGGCTTCGACTGAAAGTTCTTGGCTTCGACCGAAAGTTCTTGGCTTCGATCGAAAACTTTGGCTTCGACCGAAAAGTTTAGCTTCGACCGAAAGTTCTTGGCTTTGACCGAAAAGTATTTTTGAAGACAGAATGAAGGACACTGATCGATTAAGTTGAATGAAAACAGTTTGCCTTTGAATGAAAACGTTTGCCTTCGAATGAAAGTTTCAGATTTGGTTCTTTACTCGAATTTCTGGGAGATCTTTTAAGAAAGGCTTAGTGACAAAAATAAAATTCTTTCAGCTCTCGAATCTTTGATGTAGTCCAAGTCTTTGTTCAATCCCAATACCAACTCCAAGCTTTGTTCAATCCAAGTTCAAGTCCTTGTTCAATTCCATGTCCAAGTCCTTGTTCAATCCCATGATCTTTGTTTTTGTTTGATTAGAATAAACCCTGAAATAGTTTTCTTAATAATTGTGTTAAGTTACTCTTAGAAATAATAATTTTGGAATCATCAAAATCAATAAGTCAACACGCAAAACGGCTAACGACCACGTTGTCGCACCCTCCGTTGAACTTGCCCCCGGCATCAAAGAAAACTCGTTGCATCCATGAGCAGTGCCACTTATGTAGTTGCACCCCCTGGTACTCTGTCACACTACCATTCCCTTAGCATTGGTTTGTCCCTTCACCAGACCATGCGCAACTTGCCTTGGTCATGGGACATGCTCTAACCTACTCTACATCGTGTGCAGCATCTCTCAAGGTAGGCAACTCCTGCGAGACACTACCTCAGGGAGCTTTGAGTGCTCCGACATGAAAACTCACATCCTGCTATATAGGCGACTCCTTTGGGACACTAGCTTGGAGCGCTTCGAGTGCTCCTGCACGAGGACTCCTTGCTAGATAGGTGACTCTGCTAGGACACTATCTCTGCTAGGGAGCTTCGAGTTTTTTTATGTGGGGACTCTCTTCCCGCCAAGTAGATGATCCTCTAGAACACTACATCCATATGCTAGGTCGGCGACTCCTTCGTAACACTACTTTGGCATGCTCTGAGTGCTTTCGTTATGGATAGGTGAGTTGATTTGTGATGGAGGTGGTCTACTTATTTGTCAAACACTCTCTCGGGACACTATCTTTGTCAGGGAGCTTCGAATGCACTGGCATGAGGACTCCCCTCCCGCCAGATAGACAAATCTTTCGAGATATTACCTCGGCCATTAGCATAGGTGACTCTTTAGAGAAACTACCTCGGTATATCGGGTAGGTGACTTCTTTTGGACACTACGTTGGCCCTTTAATTAGGTGACTCATCCAGGATATTACCTTGGCTGGTTTTGAATGCTCCGCAACAAGGGCTCACCCGTGGGATTGGTGATGCCTCTGGGACACTATCTCTACCCGGGTGTGTGCATGACTAGTCTATATGCTCTTGCATTGTGGGATCTTCATCGGCACCCCAAGACAGGAGCACGTCTCCAGAGGGCATCACGCCTAGTCCACCTGAGAGTTAAGCATCGGGTCGTCCCCACATGTGTCAAATTCTCTGTGTCTCTTGATGCCCCTGTGGGACTCGGTAAAGGCTTTAGATTGATATCTAGATCAAGGGGTTCTTTAGCCACACTGAAATTGTGTGAACTAGTCCTTCTAGACTGACAGAGCAAAGCTAGCGGGGGAAGTTTCGTGAACATGAGACTAGGCAGTCTGCAGAGCACCGGTACCCTTGAGTCACCCTACTGTCCTATCGAATCAAAGGAAATCTTCAAATGTCGCGTACTTCAAACACTAAGGCATAATATTTTAAACTTTTAGTTAACAAAAAAATAAAATAAAATAAAATTGTGGCTACTCGGTTAGCTGTCACTCCCTAGGGGAGCACCATGTGTTGCTTGATGACTTCACTTAGTTAACTCCTATAAATAGGGGACTTGAAAATTCATTTTCAAAAAGAAGAACATAATTTGTTTTACATTTTACTTTGTCACTCTAAATCTTAAGAAGTTGAGAATTCTAGAGAGACAACACACAAAACCCTGACTTTGGATCCTAACGCTAGACCTAAGCATTGGACTAGTGATCGTCGTCGTGAATTCACCTGTGCCTTCGCACTTGCAGCACCGACACTCCTCATTCTCTTTTTGGGAAGCCTTGACCTCTATTCTTGTTCCATCTTTGCTTTATCCCACATCAGCATATTTGGCCTCTGACTCAGACAACATTCTTTGGGGCACCTCGACATTAACTAAGAACCCATTTATTTGGCATATTTTGGTGACTATGTTGAAGAGGTGAGCATTGTAGTGCAGTTCTCCCCTTGTCTGATACACCCAACCGACCAAAGCCTCAACCTTGCCATCAAGGAGAAGCATCACCCCGAGGACCAAGAAGAGGCAAATGCCGTCCGACTCCATGCTCCCCTCGAGATGGAAGTACTTTTTGTTGTCACCATTGTCTATGCCACAATCCAGTATCTCACTCCTACCACGTCAACTACCAAGATTCGTAATCATCTCTCATGGGCATGACCATATATAGGGATGCAAAAGTTAATCCAAGTCTTAACCTTACAGTTTCCTTTCTCTTAAGGCCTCAGAGCTCCCACCCCCACCTCCTCAATATGCCTGCCGAAGCTCTAGGGTTGGCCCCTACTATATAGATCCAGCCTTAAGGGTATGGGTTAGTTTTGGAACTGCCTAAGTCCCAATATCACGAATACATCTGCGTTAGTCCTCCGAGCCCTTGGTAGTAGGACTAGCAGCACCTTTGCCCTTGGCGCTCAACCTTAGGCTAACCTTGGCCAGACGCTACAACAATCCTCTCGAAGACGCATGACTCTATTAAGATGCAACCCAACTCCAATATAGCTGACTAGCACCTCAACAATGGTCATGCCCCTGACTTGCTCCAGTTGGCTCTTCCTGACTACTGAGCTCCTGTTGTTGGCACTAACCCTGTGCAAGCCACACCCGAAGGAGTTGCTCCCTACCACCAGCCTTTCTCTACCAATGTCATCCTCCTAATGCATGACCAAACATAACTTGGACACCATCCTCCACTGCCTCATGGAATCATCCTTACCCCACCCCTCCTATAGACTGTTTGGTCATACTCCCTACTCAGGCAACCTTGCTACTAACCCTGTCAAGTACAAGCAGCCAACCTTCACCCTATTCAACGGTAGAGAGGGCAATGCCTACAAGCACCTTAGGCGTTCTGCTTCCCTAGATAACTATGGAGAGGATGACACTTTGAAGCTTAGATAATTTCACAAGTCCCTGACTGGCGTTGTCTACTACTGGTACCACAAATCTCCGAGGGTAAAATCTAATCTTAGTCTGACATGGTCCAGTTTTTTATTGACAATTTTCACTACGAACAGGAGCAGGTTACCAACATGACATTGCCGACATCTGGCAAAGCTGTAGGGAAGACCTCAACGCCGATGCCAAACCATTTTATCTCAAATTCTTGAAGTGCACTCTAGCAAGGATGAGACCCTTATATCAATTTGCATCAAGAACATGAGGGAGCCTGATACCTCAAAAACCTCTAGCTAAGATCTTGTGTTATCTCAAGGAAGGTGCACGACGTACTTATGACTCAGTCAGCTTGTCAAGGAGCCCAAAGTCTCAAGCTTAAAACGCCCTGAGCGCTGTAAAAGAAGTGGCCAGTGATGACAAAAAAAAAATCAAAAGCACCAGTTCCAGGTAGAGGACGGATGCCCTGAGAAGAGAAGAAAGCCAGAGCCTGCTTCAGAGTAACTATAAAACTTGAACATAGTCAAGAAGCTCTTTAAGGCTTAGATTAAAGAAAAGTCCATAACACGTTCTCCTAATGTTGAGCCTACCCATGAGAACCTAGCCAAGCCTAATTACTACCTAATATCATTGGACTATCGGCCATGATCTCAAGAACTATAGAGGGCTCAAACTCGCCTAAGCCCTGGCTAGCTCAAACTCTAAGCACATAGACCTTACCCTACCCACCTAAGCCACTAGCTCTATTGTTTTTTTCTAAGCTCGTAATTTTTCTTCTCAATTTCAGGTTCAATGTAGTCATCAACACTTTGTACAAAGTCGTGTTTCCTACTTATGTTATCAATATAAAATTTCATTTTCAGACTTAGACAAACATTTCAAGCTATAATTGTTTATGCACAAGTCTATTAGCACCACGCTAAATTTATAGCTTGCTCCCTTGGGGGTTTCCCTCCTTCCCCACCCTTAAGCAAACTGGGGTCTTCACCATCTAGTGGTGTCAAAAAGGCAGGGCCGCCCAAGGGCTGGCCCAACCCGGCCCTAAAATGGCCCAGCATAGCCCGGCCCCATAAGGGAACAGTGTCGGCCTTGGACCATAAGGCCTAGTGCCAGGGCCAGGCCTAACATTTTTGGCAAAAAATCTAGCCAGGCCCTAAAAAGTCGCAGGTCAGGCAGGCCCTAAAAATGGCCTGACCCGAATTCGGCCCATTTTTTTAGTGTCTAGCCCAGTTTTTCGGGTCAGCCGGGTGTTGGCCCAGTTCGAGCCCATCCCCACAGATTTTTGAATTTTTTAACTTCCCCCCAAACTGCTATATTCCCTCCTTTTTACAAAATTCCACTTTACCCCCCCCCCCCCCCCACCCCCCTAACATCTATATAACAGTTAATTTTGGGGTATTTTCGTCCAACAAGCTTCTAACAACTCTTTTATACTTTTACCCTTCCTAACAATTATAAACGACTAGTTTTCAGGGACATTTCGGTCTTTTGTGGACTTTAAAAAATCTATAAATACAAATCTAGAAATACACCCTCCTATTCTTCATATTTTTCACACCAATCTTTTCACATTCTCTTATCTAAATTCTATAAGTTTTGCTATCATTGTTATTTGTTACTAAGTACTAACCCTCTCTAATTTTAAATTACAAGTATTATTTAGTTATTTACTACTCTTATTCCTTTGCATTTAGCTACTCTTACCAGTTTTATTTTTCATTCTTGTCAAAAAAAATTAGCGTCAAATATGTCTCGATTATTTAAATCACATAGCAAACGTGTAGCACCATCACAAGCACCACCACCACAACCATTCAATTTTCAAGATCCGCTGAGTATAGATACCCAAGCCAATTGAGAGTTCAACGAAAACATTACAGATTTTGAATATATACCCTCACAAGATACCCCAAATTATAGTCAAGGACGCAGTTCGGTTGGCGAAGCTACTACTCTGGGGCAGAATTTTATCCCGATGAGCAGTCTTCATGGCGAAGAACCGAGCAATAGTTCCGCTAGTCCGCCAGAAGTCCAAAAAGGGAAAAAAAGAAAAGAAAGCCACGCGTTGGAATCATTTTGAGGATATTATGGTTAACGGCATCCGAAGAGGTTAATGTAAGTACTGCGGTAAATTATTTTTGTGTGGTAGTGGTAATAAACATCTTAATAGGCATTACCATCTGTGTGCACCTAAACAAGGCCATGTTGAACAAGCTTTTAGTTTTGTCGATAATGTTAAGAACTCTAGATATATAAATACTTACGTGCAACCTTTGTACAGAAAAGTTCATAGAAACACAACTAGATCTGATGCACTTAGACAGTGTAATGCCGCTAAAACACGCTTGATTAATTATTTTGATAATTTTGATGGTAGAGTTAGTCTTATTTATGATGTTTGACAATCCCCTTTTACTTTTGCTAGTTATGCTTGTGTGACGGCCCATTAGATTGATTTTGATTGGACTATAACAAGAGAATCATCGCTTTTGAACTCTTTCCTTATCCGCATGATGCAACTAATGTTGCTACTATTATAATTAATGCATGTACCACGTTTAAAATAAAGAACAAGATTATAAGTATCAGTTCTGATTATGCTTCTAACAATAAAGCTGTTATTTCAGCCTTAAAGGAAAGCCTTCAACCTGTACTTACTGGTGAATTATTTCATGTTTCGTGTGTTTGTCATATGATTAATCTAATTGTTCAAGATGGTTTAACTGCTACAGGAGATATTCTTCTCAAATGAGGGGTATGTCATCGTTTATTAATAGTTCGGATCCGAGAACACAACAATTTAAAGCTTTGTGTATTCAAAATAATTTGCCTCGTAGGAGACCACTTACAAATTCTGTCCATAAGTGGAACTCCAAATATCATATTCTTTTACATATTTTGGTATACAAATAGATGTATACATATTTTCGACTAACCATGTTCCCATAAGGCTTGCCAACTCACGCAGAATGGCAGATGGATACAGAGTTATCTGAATTTTGGGAGGTAATTTATATGTCTACCAATTTATTATGGTACTTACTATCTCATCTCCCCTATCACTATAATAAAAATTTTCAAAATGGCTACAATGTTAACGAAATGGAGATATGTAGGATCCTTTCAGGAAAAAGTAAAACAAATGGATATTAAATGTAATAAATAATGGGCGGAATTGCCAACTATTTTTGTTGTAGCCACTTGTTTGGATCCTAGGTTAAAGTTGCAAGCCGCGAAAGTCTCGATACTACAAATATCAAGACTAATGTACTACACGGATGAGGACATAGCCGACCTTACAAAGAAAGTGAGCGCGACAGTTGAGGATCTGTAAAACCTATATCAAAATTCCGTTGACCTGCACGGGCGAGCTTCATCGTCTAGCGGTAAAATATATTATGGGTCATATCTTAAGGGCCTTGAACATCTAGTGGCAAGACAACTACCAGTGGAAGGTACTTCTAGTTCTGCAGGTTCGTCTACTTTTTCCTCTTTTAATGAGATTGGTTTGTATGCAAATACTAATCATTATTCTGCTTTACCAATGAAAGAGCAAATGAATTTTAATTTTTTAACTTTTTTGGAAACAAAATGAAAAAATCTATAAAACTTTATCCCAAATTGCCTAGGATGTACTACTGGTGCAAGCCTACACGAATGCTTCAGAGTTGGCACTTTCAGCGAGCGGGAGGGTTTTGGATGACAGGAGGAGGAGTTGTAATCCCGAGTCACTCGAATTATATGTATGTTGGAAGTTTTATCTTGTAGCAAAATACTGCAAGCAAGATAAACCGATTGATGATAGGAAGAACAGCTATTCGGACGTCAAAACACTTTCAGATGATTAGGTAATTTCCTTTTCTCAAGTTTTTAGTATAAATTATTTTCAAACAAATTAAGTGTGTTAAAGTACACAATGCACCTGACAAAAATAGATATTTTTGTCACGCCCGGATAAAAAGAGGTGGGTCTATGAAAAAAATTATTTCGTTTGTTAATATTTTCAAAGCACAAAACATGAATATATTTTTATATTCATGCCCGGGCCCGGCCCTAAAGTCAGGGCCTATGGCTTGGGCCTGGCCCGGGCCGGCCCAAGCCCCTGGCCGGTGATTCCACTCTGGCCCGCTGGGCCTGGCCCATTGACACCTCTATCACCCTCTTCCTGACTTTGAATTCGTAGGAAGTGCACGAGGTAGCTTGAGCCACTCTACTTAGTCACAATTTCATTTGTCGACATGAAGCCCAACCTGCATCCAATATATCTTACTGGCCACCCCTCGCCTTAATGTCTTGACATAACTTCATCAGCGTCATCTCGCCGACTCAGGCATTATCTCCTCCATTACACCTTGCCAATTGAAAGCCCCCTTGTTGTCTCCTAATGTCTCAACTTGACCCCTCGTGGTAGCTTCACAAACCCAGGCTTCTTTCTGACACCATGCCCAAGCTTAATTAGTTATCCATTTTACTGCAACTTATATAACTTTTTCAAAACTTTTCAACCCCACCATTATTTTTTTGGGTCGTGCACCAGTTTGATATGCACAAAGGAATATATATATATATATATATATATATATGGGGGCCGATCCACATCTACCGGTGGAAAAATAGTTATTTCTCCACCAATGATCTGGCCATCGACTAAAGCTCTTGGACGACTCAGATTGAATATTTTGTACACTAACCGCTACACTTAGTAGTGGTTAAGGGCCCACTCGGGCCGAAGGTATCATAAATAGCGAAAGGATCCAGGAAAATAAGGTGGGCAAGCCTAACCGCTACAGAGAGTAGCTGTTAGACAGAGTGGTGGAGATCTCCACCGGTAGATGTGGATCTGCTATATATATATAGGAGCTGGTTCGTTACTCGCGCATGCAACTTAAAGTAAGTTGATAGCGCCATCTGGCCATCCATCTATTATAGATGGACGGGCCAGATCTAATGGACGGGCCAGATCTGATTTTTATTTTAAGTAAACTTCTTTGTCCGCCACAAAATGTAGTGGATAGTAAAATTTACAATACTGCCTCCCCTTTCGTTTTGTCTGCGGCTTATTAAATACCTTCGAGGCATTTTGGTCAAAACCACCGTCTGCTAGATATGTAGCGGACGGTGGGTTTTTTTAAAAAAAGTTAGATCAGGTTCGTCCATCTACCATGGATGGACGGCTAGATCGTGCTGACAACTTATTTAAGTTGCTAGTGAAGCAACACACACATTTCAAATCAGGGGCCAAAACCTTGGCCTAACTCCTCTTGTGGTCTTTTTGCCATGCCCCCGGCCCCCTGTGACCCCCTAGCCCTTCCCCCACCCCTCGACCCCAATCCCTTCCCTCCCCAAAATTCGATACTTAGCTTTTTTTCCTTCTTTTCTCATCACCATCAACCTAACACCAAACTTCAAACATCCACACCTCACCTATATCAAACACCCATGGCCGACCCCCTTTATTACCCGCATGCCTTAACCCCTATAGCTCGACCACGCTTGGGTCGGACCCCATGGTAGCAACAAACCCTAGTAGTGTGCTACCCACCATCTACCACCACCAATGCCTCATCTTCTTCTTCCTTTTCCATTCTTCTTCTTTCCCACAGTTCCCTCCCACACATCCATTGTCACCAGCAGTGCCCCGACTGTTGCTTCATCTTCTCCGTACCCCTTTATGGGAAGCCCTAGACCCTAGCCCCTTCCCCCAGCCCTTCAACTCCAGTCTCCATCCCTCACTGTTGGCCTCAGTCTCTTTCCCTCACCTTCAGTCCCAGCCCTACCCCGTACCTCTCAGCCCTAGCCTCTCTCACTCAATACTAAGCCCAATGACTTAAGACAACTAACCCATTTGGCTTCCTCCCTCTACTTCTCTTTCACCTTCCCTCACTCTCCCATCCATGGCCAGTGCCTTTACTGCTCCTTCAGCTCCTCTTCTCTTTCATCCTTCCCTCAATAGCCATTCAAACAATCGCATCCAAACCCTCTCTTCACCATCACCTTTATCACTCCAAAACCCACCACCACAAGGATAGCTACGCCATGTGCATCGTACGATGTTTCTCATGTCGCTCCATCCCACGACCATCATTCCTACCTTGGAAAGTTGTGCCTCGTGACATGTGTGTCGCTCTCCTCTTGTTGGACGCGAGCTATTCACGATTTTTATTTGTGCATCATATCATGTGCACACATTACCGTACCTATTACGCTCAACTCTCCTTGTGCCTTTACCTGGTCGTGCGTTGTTCTCCATGCACGTGCCACGACCTTCGTTGCAGGGCTCAAGCACCACGAGAGCAACAGTGCCCTTGTGCCAGTTGACATGCTACGACGCCGAACATCCTAAGGATCTGTATATGGTGTGCAAGGTGGCTCAAGCCACCAAATGATTACTTTCATTATTCAATGATAGTGCTCAGATGCGCCCCAGTGCAGTCTTCGCGTTATGTGCCCCCTGCACTTTCGCGCTTCCACACCCTGACCCCCAATGCTCACATGCGTCAATTGTTATGCCCCCGGCACAACGAGGCTTAACAGCGCCTCTTCGTGCATTGTCGTGCCCCTGCACTTTGACACCAGCATGGCCCAAGTGTCCCAAAGACTCAGCAGATGGTGCACAAGGTGTCGTTCAGTGTCAGCGTGAATGTCACTCACACCGAGACACACACCTGAATTGTTTTAAAGTATGGACTAGCAGATTTGGAGGCACTACATGCCTGAATTTCTCACCTCTGTATATGCATTTTGGGGCTTCTGTTGCTAGCCGACCGTGGTTACACACTCTTGGGACCCACTTTTGTGACACGTCAACAAGTATTCAATAGTCAAAGTTCAGCGCTACCAATTTGGTCAACCTAGAGCCAACACCCCAAGTCACATGTCGGGCTTCCATAACCCAAAAATATTCCAAGTGTTGGGGTCGACAACGCATTTTTAATTCTCCCTAAGAGGTCGGCCCTAGGCCTTTAGCCTTAGGCTTTCCCCCTAAGGGGTCGGCCTTAGGCTTTCCCCCAAAGGGGTCCGGCTTGGCCTTTCGCTTAAGGAGGTTGGTTAGGGTCTCTCCTTGATATGGGGCCCCCTCCTTAATTACTCATTGGGGGCTCCTTATCCTTAGGGTCACCTTCTCCATGCTCCATAATACTCATTGTCATGACAAAGCAACACGATGACCGACTGTTGTTTCCTCATCAAGTGCCACTCAACAGCGGCCTGTGCCGCGCTCGAGCACCATGACGTCCGGCCGCTATCGTGCATGCCCCCAGCACTTTTTCTTTCGACTGCTGCCATGTGTTGTTGCCATGTCATGTGCCCCTACACAACACCTAGTGACTGTGCCCTGCATCGTTTCCATTGAGCATGCCTTGGCACAATGCAGAACCCTCCGTGGTCATGCACAATGCTACTTATACAGTTGCGCACCCCTTACAATTTCAAACTGCCATGCCCCCGGTGTTGGTCCGTACCTTCGCCACACCATACGCATCTTGCCTTTGTCATGGAATATGCTCCAAGTTATTCTCCAAAGTGTGCAAAATCCCTCAAGGTAGGTGCCTCTTTAGAGAGACTATCTTAAGGAGCTTTGAGTGCTCCGAAATGAGGACTCTTAACTTGCCATGTAGATGATTCCTCCAGAGCACTAATTTGGTGCGATGAGTGCTCCAACATAAGGTTCATAAGGTTTTCTCACAAGATAGGCAACTCATCCGGGATATTATCTCCGTCAAGGAGCTTTGAGTGCTTCGGCATGAGGACTCCTTTTCTAGTAGGTAGACAACTTCTTCATGGCACCACTTCAGCCAAAAAGGTAGGCGACTCCTCAGACAAACCACCTTAGCACCCTCTGAGTGCTCCAACACAAGAAATTGTCATTAGATAGGCGTTTCCCCCAGGACGTTATCTCCACCAGAGAGATCCAAGTGCTTCGGCATGAGGACTCCCCTCCCGCCAAGTAGGTAATTCTTTCTTGACATTACGTCTGCCCGTCAGGTAGATGAATCCTCCAGGTCACTATGTTGGCACGCTTTGGGTGCTCCAGCACAAGGACTCACCCTCGTGATAGATGACGACTTTGAGACACTATCTGCACTAGGATGTCTTCTTGACTAGTCTATATGGCTCTTCATTGGCACCTCTAAAGACTATGACCCCCGGGTCATTATGAGACAGAAGCGGGTCGTTGGAGGGCATCGCATGCCTAGTTTAACTGGCAGTTGGGTGTTGGGCCTTCCTCATTGCTATCAAGTTATTTATGTCTTTGGCTGCTGCTAGATCAAGGGTTTCTATCCACACTGATGCTTTGTGAGCCGGTCTTTCCAGACAGATAGAGCGAAGCCGTGTTGCACAAGTCATGTGATTATGTGATCCGATAGTCAAAGGAGTACCAGCATTTGTGGCCACCTCAGTAAGGTGTCACTCTCATAAGGCACTACGTGTCACTTTATGACATCACCTTCACCCCTTGAAAATAAAGGAATTGAGAATTTATTTTCAAAAAGAATGATAGAGCTTATTTCACATTTTACTTTCTCACTCTAGAACTTTGGTCCTCAAGAATTCTAGAGATAGAGGCATATAATAGCTTAACTTTGAACCTTAATGTTGAACCCTGATACTGGACCAAGTGTTGGGCTAGTGACTGTCGTCGTGTATTCACCCCGTGCTTTCACCCTCATAGCACTGCCACTCCTTAGCCTCTGTCTTGGAAGCCTTAATCTCTATCTTTGTTCAGTCCTTGCTTTGTCCCACATCAACATACTCGACCTATAATTCAGACTTTATTTTTTGTGGCACCTCTGCGTGTACTGCGAACCAACTTCCTTTTTATCAAGGTTTGAGGTAAACTAGTTATAATATTAGTTTATGTTGATGACATAGTCATTACTGGAGATAAAGAAGTTGAGATTCAATTCGTCGAACAAGAGAAAATTTATCTGTCTTATTTCAGATGAAAGAGCTTGCTGAACTTAACCATTTTCTGGGGCTTAAAGTTGATCATACAAATGAAGGTTTGTTCCTGCGCTAACAAAACAAAATACAAGAGCTAGATTGCAGAGATTTGGAACGTTGGAGCGCACACCAGTTTCAAGACCTATGGAGCCCAATGCCTAGCTCTGTGCATTAAAAGGGAAGGACATGGAAGATGCGTCGATGTAACGGCAACTAGTAGTTAGTCTAATCTACCTAACATTGACGAGGCCTGATATCGCCTTTTGCAATTGTAGTAATAAGTCGGTTCATGCAAATACCAAAGGAAAATATACCAAAGAAACTTCTCAAAAATGTTCACGAATTATAAGGTATGTTAAAAGTACCATGGATTATGGTCTCCTGCATAAAAGAGGTGAAAATGTAAGGTGGTCATCTATTATGATGCTGACTATATATGCCAAAGATCATGATACACGCTGATCAACCACTGGTAATGTGTTTAGTCTTGGTTTGCTAGCACTCTCTTGGTGCAACAAGAGACAACCCATGGTGTCACTGTCAACAACCGAGGCAGAATATCGAGTAGCAACTATAGCAGCTCAGCAGTGTTCAAGGCTAATACAACTCTTAAGAGACTTACATCAGCAGGTTGAGTATGCCATGAGACTATTTTGTCATAACATGTCTGCAAAATAGTTGGCATAGAACCCAATATCAGATGCACGAACTAAACATGTGGAGGTGTATTACCACTATATATAAGAGAGAAACTTTTGTAAGGAGAAATAGAGATGCCTACCATCTGAATAGACGAGCAAGTGGCGAATATGTTTAGCTAAAAAGCTCGTACATTTTTGTGAATATCTCAGAATAAATAATCAGATGAAGTAGAGAGCAGATTGACATCTGTTACAGAGAAACAGAGAAGAAGAAAGAGAGAGAGGGAGAGAGAGGGAAAAGAGAAAGAGAAAGTGAGGAAGAGAAGGTGTCCATGTGCTCGCGAGAAAGAGAGAGAGTAGGGTTGCACGAAGCTTGGTGTCAGATTCCGCCGATCGGGTCAATTGTTCTGTAAGACTTTTACTCTCTTTTTCTTAAATAACCTCATTGTTTTAGGGGAGCAGGGGCTGAATTTGTGGGTGGACGGCCATAGTCGTGAGTGTGAGGCTGTGTCCGTGTGTGTGTTTGGGTGTGTATTGTGGTTAAAGAGAGGGGGAAATGGCTGAGTCATTGCCTTATAGTTCTATTATTTTGTAGTTACAATTTATTCTACAAATGATGTGCTTGGGATGGCAATAAGATACAATAATTTCTGGGCTATCCAACTTCCAGTTATTTTGTAAACATTTTTCTTTAGTAAGCAAGGAATTAGAGGTGCCATCTTGTGCTTGCCTTTCCTGTTGCTATCTTTAGCTCTCTCCATTGATGATATCGATTACATTATCCAGGTCTTGTATATGAGGTGTAGAATTTAAGACCCGATTACCGTCTTGTATATGGGTGTATGTATGCACTGGGGGTGTGTCTTAAGGATAAGAAGGGGCTTTGCAGTGGGGAAATAATTGTGTGGGTGCTATGATGTGTGTGTGTGTATGTGTGTGTGTGTGTGTGTGTGTGTGTGTTGCGCGTGTGTGTGTGTCTAAGTGACAAGAAGAAAGGTACTGCCGAAAGGCAGTATATTGGTGGGTATGGTGCTTTTTGTGCAGTGAGTGTGTGCTTGTAGTGTGTGTTTTTTTTTTTGTGGGTAAATAATGTGTGTGTTTGTGTGATAAAATTCAGTGTGTGTATCCATGAATGTGTGTATTTCTGTGTGTTCTATACTGGGTGGGTGTGCGTTTGTATTGTGTGCGTGAGTGTATTAATTCAGTGAGCAGGTGCATAATGTATGTGTGATGTGAGTGTGTGTGTGGAGAAAATATTCAGTGGTTATCTAACACCACGTCATCATCTGATGTGGTGTTAGACTACCACTTATATTTTGCCAACTAAATAATATTGTCAAATATTAAGATAATTTCCTGAATGGATGGCAAACCATAACACAGTTTACCATGGTTAATGGAAACTTAAAATTCAAATTTTCGCGAATTTTAAACATACCGCCTAATATTTTCTACCATCATTACTAAACAAATCTCATTCTCTGTGTTCCAATTCTCATTCTCTCTGTTCTCATAATCTTCCCAATTTACTCTTTCATTTTCACGGACCATCACCGATGTGACCTATGCGCATGCACTATATCTAGCGATCACCATGTCCGGCGAAATCCATATGCACGTATTCTGCAAGAAACTCACTTCACTTCCTCTCTACTCTTTAATTTTTGGTGGCAATCAACATTATAGATTGGGAATTTGGATATGCAGCTATATTTCTCTGTTTCATCTGCCTAGCAGAAGGCCCTTCATGCAAACGACGTATGTCTAAGAAATCAATTTTTTCTTCTCGGTTAGAAGGATGATTGGTTTGCGTCCTGCAATAATCCATGGAGAAAAGGCTACTTAAAAATTTACAACTTGAATATTTCCCTAAATGTTTAGGTAACTAGATGAGCCTGCTGAAGTTTCCATTGATGGGGTGAAATAGATAGAGGAGGTCTCTGGATAAGTTCTTCAGTCTCCCATTTGCTAGAATTGTTCCCATGTCTGTTCTGAGAACCTGAATCAAATGCATCATACTGAGTGCATTGTGACATCCATTTGCTTTTGTTGACTCGATGTCTGGTTTAAGAATACCTCAAAAGTGCCCCATTAAGCAGAAGCTTTCCTATTTGTGCTTATGTGAGAGGAGGGAGGAGGGAGGGAGAGAATGATGGGCTGCTGAGAGAATTAGGGTTAAATAAGTGGTTTTATACTTCTGATTTTTTTATTAATATGTGTTTTAACAATTTTAAACCATGGTTAAGGTAAATATCCAGCTGGATAGATGTTCCACTCTGACACAATCTTGCTTAGTTGGTGAGATATAAGTGGTAGTCTAACACCACCTCAGACGATGACGTGGTGTTAGACAACCACCAAATATTTTCTCGTGTGTGTGTGTAAAAGTGTAACGAGTGTGTGTGTGTGCGTGCATGTGCGCGCGCGCGCACGCTTGTGTGTGTAAAAATGAGTGTGTGAGGAAGGGAGGAGCATCCTTGAGCTAAGTGTGGGGGTGATTGATCGGGCTATGGCAGAGAGGAGGAAAAGAGTGGGTAAACAGCAAATGAGTTTATGCAGTAAATGTGGTCCACTGTGCATGCACAGTTGTACCACGTGGCTTGGGTATCGTGTAATTATCGTAAAATCCTGAGACTTTACAAAAAAGATTCTTAGGATAGTAATAGAATTATTGGTAAAATTTCAGATTTCTCTAAATTGTTTTAGTATTTTTAATAGTTTTCATAATTTTAATGTTTCTAAAATTCATCTGGAGTTTTCAAAAATTCTTGTTAAATTCTAGAAAAACTACAGTAATGTTCTTATGATATAAAGAAGTTTTATTTTAAGTTTTATAAATTTTAGAGTTGGTTTGCTACTAAATCCATATCGCATTTGATTTAACAAAACAAATGATTTTAAAATAATTTCAATGTTCTTAAATTTTTAATTCCAGTTTTGGTATTTTTCTTACATATTATAAAGGTATTATAAAATTTATTAGACTTTTATTTGATCTAGAAATATTAATGGCTATTTTTGGGCTTTTTTGGTATTTAAGAAAATTATTTTTAATTTAAAAAATTCAAAAATTCAGAAAATTCATATTTTAACTTGTTATGCTGGTTTAAGCTATACATATTTTATGAGGATTTATTATTAATACTTGGGTATCTTAATGCCTTATAGAGTATGCGGGGTTTTCAGTTAGGTTGGCCGTCCGAGAGATCCGTTTCGATTTGATTTTGTATAAGTGTCGGAGTGAGTAACATTTAAAAATTAGTATTGACTTCATAGTTTATGAGGCTAGATTGTATTCTAATAATTAATTTTCCAATTTAGGTTAATTCAAAGTTTTTGAACGAGGTTGAATAGCAGCGAGCGCATAGCTTGAATTGAGGTAAGGAATTTCATCTGAATCATACTTCATCGCTCTGAATTCAAATGTTTTATTATAACAGTTTCACGAATTCCATTGGACTCTAATTTCATGATTGTCATTAAAATGTAAGGGATTTTAACCAAAACTCAATTTATTATATTTGATTTCGTATGTTTAATTTTGATTTGCTATCAAATTTTATAGAACTTCAATTTTTGTTATAAAAATGCTTTGAAATTGCCCATGAGACCCTATCTTGAGGCTTAAAGCGATCATTTGAAATTATTTTAATACTCATCTATTTTATTGATTCGATCATAATACAACGTTTTGAAATGTGTTTATTTCTTTTGAATATTGACATGAGATAGTAAATATGAGGAGTTATGATGATGGTGTGTAATGTTGGTGTTATAAGGCTAGTATGTACAATTTTGGTTGAAACTAGTACCTAAATAGACTAGTTAGTATACATATGCATATGTAAAGTGTATATGAGCATTATCGGGGTGACTTTGCTAATCTGTACTGCTCATGTTCAATGTGTCTTTTCTGTTTTATTGCATCTGAAATATTTTGAAATGTCTATTGATTTTGAGGGATAGAGTTGATACTCTTCCCTATGTCTATATCGAAATGCTTTGATTTTATTTAAGGACACTCTTTTCAAAATTTCATTTGACTATATGTAGAAAATTATTATAATCGCCTTGTTTTTAATCGTAGGTCGATCTTACTGGCTTCTCAAAAGCTCACTCTTGTGTGACTTCCTTTTCGCAAGTGATGACCAACATTAGATTACCTGAGTATGGATTAGAGCCAAGAGAGAGAATTTAAGTTTTGGTATTGCTCATTAAAACTCTTGCGTGGGTAAATTTTGTTTAACTCGCTTTGTAGATAACTTAAGTCTCTCTTAATTTGTTTATCACCATACGTATTAGTGATTTGAGGAAATTACATTGATTAGAAGCTCTGACATAAGTTTTTATAGTTGATTATTTGAAATTGAGGTTTTTATGTCATTAAGTAGTGATTGTTTTAACGCTCCTAAAATTTGGGGTGATAACGCTTCAGAGAAGTTCGGGTGTTAAGCCTCCGAATTTTGGGGGTGTTTCAATGTCCAATCGTCGATGCCGCATCTCTTGATCACAAAATTGATGTCAATCTGAAAAATAAGCTCTTGTTGCATTCTCTTTAAAGAGATAAACGCCACTTTGCTTACTTCATGACGCTAGAACCTGTTTTTTTGTTGTGTCCCTAATCTAGAAACCATCATTACTGGGATGATCAAAAGTAAGTGAGACACTAAAAATAGATTTTTCTTTATGGAAGGAACATTAAGCACATTCTTTAGTTGAATAGATGCGGAAACAATAAAAATCTGTCCATTTCCAAAATGAGATACATGAAGACATCCTCCATTGCCAACCACTAGAGAATCATGACCTTTGTAAGGTGTGATATAAGATAATTGACTAGCATCATCGATGATATGATTTGTGGCTCCGGTATCAAGGAATCAATCAACTACTTCTGACTTTGAGAGTTGCATTGGAGCGAGTGCTTGAGGAAGTGTTTCGAATTGATAGTTGTTGTTGAAACGATGCCAACACTTAAGAGCATTACGAACTAACCCGTCACAAATTTAACAAACAACAATTGCGTCATCTTTTTCATAGGGTGCCAATTGATTTTGCCTTGGTTGATCAACAACTTTGCGATTTTGGTGCCCATGAGGTGGGTAGGAAGAACCAACGTTATAGTTGGAGTAGCCTTAATGTGCCTAAGGGAAACCAGAATTCAAGTTGCATGCTCGTTGATTCAACTGAGTTAATCCATTGCCATTGAGAATAATAAATGGAATCCATTCCTTTGAGAGAAATGCGACCTTGGTTGTCGTGATGAGCAACAGATTGATGACGATTCTAATTATTATGTTGAGCAACAAATGCAAAAGAAGAATTTGATTAGGAACTACGAAATCTTTTCTTTCTTAATTTGAAACTTTGCAGCAGAGAAACAGCTAGATATATGGTGGGATTTGTAGTAAAGGATTCATATTTATCACCTAGGCCTTCAAGAAGACGAAAGACCTTGTTCTCATCTGAAACAAGCTTACCAATTGTATTTAGTTATGGATTTGAATTCACGAAGGTACTAAGAAAGGGTTCTAGTCCCCTTCCCAGAATGTTGCAATTGTGACAGAAGATCAATTGTCTAGCCATAGAACTTTTGAGTGAAATGCTCAGTTAAGGCACTCCGTACCTGAGCAGCAGTTCTCGGTCCAATTGCATATCCAAGAACTTCTTCATATAAGGTTCCGATGACCCAAGACTTCACCGATCTGTTGGTGAGTACTCAATATAGTCTCGGTTATAAATTTCATTGCCATTTTCTTGTGCAATGGTTTTGCTGGGAGCAAGAATTTCATTTGTGAGGAAACCAAGTAAGTCCCGACACTCGATCAGTGACATTAGTTGTGTTTCTCGTGGAAAGTTGTAGTATTTGCTTAGTTTCAGAGTAAAAAAATTGGCAACCTTTATATTGGAATGAAAAGGAAACTTCATGGATGAAGTCGAAGCAGCCATGTCAAAAGGGTTGAGTTATACCAGAGTATATTTATAGCATCTGTGATACCATAAAGAAAATGAGGCGTGAGAAATCCTCATCCAATTATGGTTATAATTCTAGGAGATCGGATACAACCACTTTTGAAGGTAATGCTGAAGGAGAGACATGGATCATTATCTTCAAGGGGGGGTTCATAGTTTAAAGGATTTTCATATGATACTTGTGATATCTTCAATTTGAATTCATTATTCTTATCACAAGCATTATCCTCTCCTTCTGAAATTTCCAAAGCCTTGTCTGATGGTAGTTTTTGTCCTTGTCCAAAATGTTAATAAGTCCGACCGTGCTCGTCAGTGCTTCTACCATTGAAGAATTGACAAAAACAATCAAACTGTTTTCAGAACATATTGATCATTGGGGTTATGTTCAATTGATTTGTTTTTGGTACCAACTAATTCAGTCCAACTGTTCCTAAAACGGTTCAACACTTTTCATCAATTGGCAAAACATAATTTTTGTAGCCAAAGAGACGAACTGGTTGGTAATTAGTGCAATTGATGTTTTTCAGTTTAACGTTTTTATCACATCAATTGTTCAATCTTTTGGAAAAACAGTTCAACTATCTTCCACCTAATTCAAAACAATTTGTCTGATTCTATATCAGTCCAATTAATTTGATAGTGGCAATGCAGTGGAAAGTGATTCCAATAGCAATTCAACTGTTTCTTAAATAAGTTCGACTGATTTTTAAAGTTAGTTCAACCAATTTTTGAATTGGTCTTATCCCTTTCAAGAGCTTAACGGTCTTTACCTCTCACACTATTAATGGGAACTTTCCACCTTGAGAAAGTAACAATCCTATCACAACCCAAACCCATGGGTGAGCCCGTGAGCTAGATCCGTAATCGGCCGTAGACCCATTGGACTCTAACCAAGGGCTTTGTCAGGCCTTACTCGCTAACACCAATATGAACTGTAGCGGAAATTAAACCTTTACAACTCCAAATAAAAATCTACTATTTGAATTCATTACAATCCTTCTTACAAGAACACATACACTAAAACTCAACTCGTCTAATGTACTGTTCGGAGCTCCACCCTAAGGTTCCGATCTCACATTCACCGTCATCACCTTACCTTCAAACCTGAAATAATAAGTAAGGAGTGAGCTTCCACGTGCTCAGTAAGTAATCAATGATTTAACTAGATGGACCATAGCATGCCCGAAGATAACTCACTTTATATTATAGCAACATTAAGAAATCTAAAATCATAGAGTACGTAATTATCCGGTAAAGCGAAATAGAGAACATGGAACAAAACTAGGGCGTAAAATCATTAGCACAAAACCTCACGACAAACAGTTCCATCCCAGCATCAGTTCAAATGATATGTTGCAATCAACATACAAGCCCCCTGACTCGGGCCCGAAATCCCTCCTACACTCAGGATAAATAATTCTGTGGATGCAGGGGCGAAACTCAAGTAACAGTACTGTGCATCAACGTACAAGCCCCGTTGACTAGGGCCTAAAATTCAACTTTCCCCCGTCAGATATGGGGCACAGCAATCGAATAAACAAAAACCACCTTTCGGTTCATCGCAAACACAATCGCTCATCAAACCATCCTCACACCGCTTTCGATAGCTTTCAAACTGTTCAATATTCACAATAACGTCATATACCAAAACATTTCACTTGCACTAAACATTTCAAATCTGAGTTCCATTGCAATTTCTAAACAAAATATCATTTATATGCTGGTCCGATTTTTAACAAGAAATAAATCACTAAAAGCTTTTTGGCAAATCAAGCCAGAGTAGTTAAACGTAATTAAAACAGCAATGTTGGTTAATACCACTTTTTAACGACAGATAAACATATATGTTATATATAAAAGCACTAGTTGAATCAAAGGGTCACTTACTTGATACTGACACATTTTCTCAATCATAGAAATTGTCGCTAAAGTAATAATAACCGGCTAACCATAGGTTTGGGCATTACAGGGGGACCGCCACACGCCAAGTTTTGGAAACTTTTTTTTTAGTTTTTAATGAATGGAAATTATATTTAAAATATTTGCAAAAGTGCCACCATATTTAACATGTATGTATTATTGTTTTTCTTTGTTGTGCTTTAACTTTTTGCTCAACCGGCCGTCACAGTCTTTATCTTTGTCTTTCCCATACTCCATTTTCATTCTACTAAAGTCTAGATCTCCAAATTACAAACAAACACATAAACTTGTCATTGACTAACCTTATCAAGTTAAACAATTCACCTACAATAGTGAACTTATACGATTAAGTATATCATATCAATGTGAATTATACATCAAGATAGTTTCTTTCATGGAAGATTAGTAACTTGTCATTGACTAACCTTATCAAGTTAAACAATTCACCTACAATAGTGAACTTATACGATTAAGTATATCATATTCAATGTGAACTTAAACCTCCTGAATTTTTCAATTTCTTCCCGAAGTAATCACTGATGAATTGAAGATCTTGTTGTATAAGAAAACTTAGCTCACTAGTGTTTTCTTTGTAAATCTACCCATCAAGGAATTTAAGTTATTTATTTCTCGATTGTGATTAAATTTTCCAATCTTAAATGCTTGTAACTCCTGGACAAGCTATTCTTTATACTATAGTTTAAGCTAGCATCTGAAACTAGTCAAAATGGTGACACACACAAGCAGGTCTCCCTTATGTGAAGTACTCATAGACTAAACGTAGGCATGTGAGGCCGAACTGGTATAAACCTTTGTGTGTTCTCAATCTTGTTAGTTATTGTTTATAGTATATGTAATTGTATTCCCCCCCCCCCCCCCCCCCCCCCCCCCCCAGTATACTTAGGGTCCCCACAATATGGTAAGTAGGATAGGAGAAAGTGTGAGTGGAGATCAGCAAGGTGCCGTATCATGATTTCATCATAATTTGGACAAAGGCCTTTTGGTACGAAAAGATATAAAGGACATTGACTAAACTAAGGTCGAAAACATGAAATTGAGCATTTTATCATTTATCGCTAAAATTTGTACATTTGGCAGGTATAATCGTGAGAGGGGACAACAATGTATTGAAATGTGAATTTACATTAAGGCATCTACCGGTCTTTTCCATAAAATAATGTCCAATGTGTTTGTATATGGGGTTTAATTTGTGTGTCAAAATGGTATGAAAGGAAGGTGAAGAGGCAGAGAGGGGGGAATCTCATATTGAAGAGAATGAAAAGTGAGTAGGTTTATAAGATGTGCACCACTTATTAATATACTTATGAGGTATGCTAAAAAGTACGCATGTGCACCGAGTATGGTAAAAAGCACTATACGAGAAAAGATCATAAGCACGCGTGAGCGTGACAGTTGGGTGTGAGGCGCGAGGCGGCTCACTTCACACGTGCGCCTTAAAGTTTTCGTGATCAAATCTGGACCGTCAGTGTGGATGGGTATGATGAACCAGTACAATGGTTTGGGTCAGGACAAATCCGACCATTGGCAGCTGGTCGGTTATGGTTGCACCTCTTCCGGTCAAACTGAAATGTGGGCAGCTGGGTGGTTATGGTTGCACCCGTTGGCAGCTGGATGGTGCCAGTTCGGGATGACCCACCGTTAAGAGATTGGTTTGGACCGTTAATCTTAACAGTTTCTGATCTAAAAGGTTCGGATTTAACGAGTGCATTATGAAAGGGTGTAACCCTTGGTGAACAACCATAAAAATAGAGCGAAAAAACAAATTTATTGCACACCTTTTGTTAGGCTCTTTTGCTCAAAATTCCAGGCACTTACCTATCGGGTGTTCAGCGGTTGTGCTGAAGCTGTCCATCATTGTGCTTCGCTATATCTTGAAGGGTATTTGCTTGCAGGCCACTACACACAATTTCTAGAAGAGACAATCATAAACTTAAAGAAACTGCTGCTACATACTCGAAGCCATTTTATTTTCAATCACGAAACTACATATTCTCTCTATTCCAAAAAATTAATCATGTTTTCTTTTTGAGCCGTCCCAAAAGATTACTCACTTTCAAAATTAAAAGATTATGTAAATATTTTCGCATATTTGCCCATTTTATATTTTTATTTTATTTTTCTCTCCAAATTTAACTTTCCACCAACTTTTTTTCTCTATCCTAACCCACTTTCTTATAATTTTTTATTTTATATCTTTCCACATTTAACATCCCACAAACTAATTTTCTCTCTTCTTCCTCCTCTTTTTAAAAGGTAAAATAGAAAATACTTAACATAGACATAACTTGTTAAAGTGCATGCCAAATGAAATGCAATCAATTTATATGGTACGAAGAGTACTTCTTATTTTTTTGGGATAATTAGCCAATGACCTCCTGCACTATAGGCGGTATACGATTTTCCTCCCTCTACTTCAAACTTAAGTACTAAACCTCCCATACTCAAAAAAACTGGGCACGTTAGACGAAAACATCAGTTTTAACACCACGTGGTCAACAAACGCGTTGACTAACTTTTTTTTAAAAAACAATGACATTTTTGCCCCATTTTCTACTTATTCTTCACTCCCTGAGATTTCTACTCTCACAAGTCCCTCTCAGCCAACCCAAACCCAAGACGTCACAAACCCACCTCTGTTAGCTAATGCCAGATCCAAAAAGTTTACCATGTCAAATTTTCAAGATTCCTTCTCCTCAAATCCCCAAATGACGCAACCCAAGTCAATCAACCCTAATATTACCTCCCCAGTCACCACTACCACCACCGCTGGCATTACCCGTGATGAAAAGCTATCAAATTTGGTACAACAAGATCTAAATAAGATGAACCTCAGACAAGCTAAAAATTTTCAAAGACCGCATTGATGTACAAGCACGTGAGGCCATAGAGGAATTCGAGAAAATAAAAGAGATTGCAAGTGGAAGTGGAGGTAGTTCGGATGAGCTCCGGGAATTAAAGTAGAAAGTCACCAAATTGAAGCTCCAAATCACTTCGAACCATAAGATTCAGTTGCAAATAAAGGACCCACATCGGAATCTGCGGCCAAATGGATCTGGAAAGACCAAGAAAATTCTGGCGGATAAGGTGTTCGACGAAATGCCCCAATGTACAAGAATCCAACTTTTGAGAATAGCTTGGCATTTCAGGATTTTCAGACAAATTATAACAAGCTCATTCCTGAATTAAAGCTTTGCTTGTTGTGTTTGCGGTTTTTTCGGAGAATGTTATCATAAAGAAAAGGGTCATGGTGTATTGGTGGATAGGGGAGTGTCTTGTACCTCCTAGGGGAGCATTACAGGAAATGCTGAAGGGAAGACACCAGAAGAAGGGGCAAAAATGTCATTTAAAAAAAAAAGGTTAGTCAACGCGTTTGTTGACCACGTGGTGTTAAAACTGATGTTTTCCGTCTAACGTAAGTTATTTACCGTCTAACATGCCTAATTTCTATAAGTGTTGAGGGGTTTAGTGCTTAATTTTGAAGTAGAGGGGGAGGGAATCGCACACCGCATATAGTAGAGTAACTGGCCGAGCCGCTAAAGTAGCTAATTATCTCTTTCTTTTTTCCAGCAGCATCTGGATCCAGTCCGGTGATCAAGTTTGGGGACTGCAAGAGGAGTAGCAATTACGCAAAACCATATCATACAAGGAAAGATTGGACTTGGAGGACATTCTGGTTACCACTTGGTCCCCTTGACGTTCTATATCAAGCACCACTTCTTACAATAATGCAAGATGTCGCCACACATGCAGTCGATGGTATAATAATTACTACTTGTATAGATGGGGTGTTAAATTCAACAACCAAACCTATGAGTATGATTACTTTCACCAGTGTAGTATTCACAAGAACAAAATGTTTACAATCTAACCCTCGAAAGATTTTAGAAAATTCTATCAACGGGACTACCATTGTTGGATGGAAACTCTTGAGGCAAAATATAGGGTATAACACCTGTCCAAGAAATTAGACGACTCCACCAGATCAAGTGGAGAAAACGAATTATTAAAGCCTTACCACATTCTAGGACATCTAGATTGTGCAACTATTATCCGATGTATGAATTGCTTGAGACAGAACAAATAACAGATCTCATCCCGAGCACAAAATTAAGTAAATTTAGGTAAGACTAGAGTAATAGTCACTAGTACCTTACAACTATTTCAGGATATATCTGTTTCCAATAGCAACAGGGGCTGTCAGCTTTGGCTCTAACCAAGCCAAAGCCCACACAGTACACATTAACCAAAGACAAGTAAGAAGAACCAATATATGGAACACTTGGCCTGCATCAACCTACCTCCACAAACACTAGATACACGCATATGCTTATACTTGAAAGGATAAAACGGGAAGAGGGTTCATTGCAATAATGTATGAAAAATCCTTTGCCATTATCCTCTTCATTTGTACTCCAAAATCATGTTGTTTTCCGGAGCCAAACCAACACAAGCCCTCAGTATGTTCTCGAGCATCGCCCGCTGCTTTGATAGCGCATTCACAACTGGTGTGCCTGGTGGTACCTGCATTTTTTAGCCCCGGTAAAACCATGAGTCATCCGATCAATTACCCAATAACTGATGGTATACAGACTTGGTATTTGTCTTACGGGGTAAGGTTGCATACACACATTCCGTTTTAGAGCCAAGGACAAGAAGATAACATCCAACTCTTCCAACTAATAAAGGAAAAGACACTCTCTCTCTCCTCCCTTAGCCCTTCTTCCTTTTACCATCACTTAAAAGTTTTCTTCTCTTCTCTTATTTAAGTTTCGATGTCAACCTTTTTGTAAGGAAGCCATTTAACAGCTTGTATTTATGTGCACAGGAATTGGAGTAGGTTCCAAAAGAAAACGAACCACTTGTGCCATTTTACGTTAGTCCCGCCCTCCCTCCCTCCCTTGGACCACATTGCCTCTGGCCATGAATGAGAGCAACAAAAAGTAATCATGGGTAAGAGGTCACATCAAACCCTAGCAGGTCCATCCAAGCCATCCCACTTTTTTGAATCACATGATGTGGTCAAGTTCCTCCAATAATTTATCTTGTGATGTACCACCCTTAGTAAATTGTACTTGTGTAAACGTATCACTGTTATTTACTTTGTACTTGTGTGAATATCGAGTCTTAAACATAGAAACGGAACTTTTCCCGAAGAACTTACAAGAGGGGCCTTGGTGAGGTAGCTGAGGATCGTAGCCACAGGATGGAACGAATGAAACTTGCCCTGCATTAAATCCATTCAAGTACAGCAGAATAAGTATAACAGAACCAAACATGATACAGAGAAACGTAGCTAGACATTGGGGGGTTCATGTTTAAAGTGACAAAGAGACAAACGGACCTCTCCTTCAGCTTTAAGTTCGATGCGACTGCTGAGTTCCGCAAGTAGGACCAAGTCCAAGATGATTGGGGCTGCCAGCAGAGAGTCCTCACAAGTATTGTGCAGCACTACGGTGCTCTTCCCACCCATGAATATCTCCGATGTGTACTCGTCCATGGCCCTCTTGCTATCGCCCACATATGGCACATACTGCACATCATCATCAAACCCACCACACGAGAGTTAAGGCACGCGAAATACACAAACACGCGCTCAGAGTTGTGTATATAGAGAATTATTGTTTTAGCTAGACATATTGCAATTCACCATTAAGCTCAAACAGTGTTGTAAAGTTCTGCCTAGGTGATAATTCATATGCTTTTAGCTACAGCTCAAATTACAATTGCTTATGTCAATCTGGAGGCTATGAAAATATACCTTGATAACAATGACATGATCAGGATGCTCGCCAGGCTCATAAAGTATAGCATTGCTAGCAACTATGTCGTCCACAACGTTGCTTTTGGAGATCTCCTTGGAACGGAAGGTTTGGGGAGCAGAGAGATTCATGCCGTCATTGTTCCCCAGATGGTTGTAGCTCACTATCGACGTTGGCTGTCACCATAACCCCATCAAATTAATTGTTAAGAATAAGAAAAGCTAATATGCTCCTAAAGATATAAGGCACAAACATAACGACATGTCAAGAAACCACTTGGACAACATTTATCCTCTACATCCATAGATGCAAAGATTAATCATACTCATTCCTAATTCAGTTCCAAAATTTCAAAGCTTCTATTTCTTTTCAAGTAGGCCATTCTACTATTGGACTTTTTATATCGTTACGAAAGTCATTTATGAAGCACCAAACATTATGGAGACTGTTTTCAGTGAAAGTAGAGCATCATTTATTTAAGACTTGCCGTATTTGAAAGGTTTAGACCAAAAAGACTCACTTAAGTCGAGATTGATATTCTACTGCATTGTTGGGAAGAGTAGGATTACTGGAAGGGCTAACCGTAGATCTCATAAAGAAATAGCACGACCTATACCTCGATGCCAACCCAAACAGTTGCATCAACATCGTTATGAAATTAACGTTCAAGTAAAAGTTGAAACTTGTCTTCCTAAAATTGTTACTTAAATGTTACCACCGAGCATTGCTATTTTTTGTAAAGATTTACATCATTTGACATTCAAATTCTGCTTTCAAGTCAGGAGTAGTACTACGCGGATGGACATTATTGACAATCTCACTCTTATTTACTTATTTCGGGTATTCAATATATGAAAATCTCATGAAAAACTATAAACGATACATACCTTGATACCAGCCCCAACAAGGAAATCAACCAGTACGGATTTCATCTTGGTTTGACCACTCTTGAAGTCATCTCCACCGATCAAGCTGTTCTTCCTTATGGCAAAATCAATCAGTCCTAAAAATCGTAAAGAGCAGTTAGCGCCAAAACACAAAAACCAATTCATTCTTATTCAGCTAAGTGAAGGAAATATGTTAGTAAGATGAACAACCTGGAACAAAAGTGTTCTGCGGGCTTCCGTTGATAAAAGGCACGTTCTCAAGAATACAAGCTATAGCATACAAGGTGGAAGGAGATATCTCCGCTTCATTCTTCTCCACGGAGGCAAAAAGGCTCTCCTCATTGTCGTTTAGCCCGCAAATTACGTTACTGTATCTCTCGGTGTTCGCAGTCCAGAGAACTACTATCTTATCTACCTTGTTTGCCTCCTTAAACTCCCTATTAAGTTTACAATGAAACAAGTTAGACTAAACCAACTCTTATAAGATCACAAATAAAAGAGAGGCGCCATAAAGTAGGTGGCTTGTGCACGAGGCTCCGTTTGGAGAGGATTGATGCAAGCAGCCTCAACCTCACTTTTTGTAAACAAAGCTTTTAATGTAGCCCAACTTTAACCATAGGTCACAACAGAGCGGCCTAAACTATTGTTACCTTATGTCACAACAGAGCAGTCTTAGCGCAAAGCTAAGGGCTCGGCCTCTACAACAAGAGTCTTTATGCATAAACATATTAACTCCACAGCTTACTGATTAGCATTACCTAATGTCTTTGATGATCTGTTGAACTTGCTCGCTCTTGGTTCCTTTGATCACGTTGTTGGCACGTGACCCTTGGTTTGCAGCAATGAAATCAGGGTCATAGATTCCAGGGAGTGGGACCATGGATTCCATGTAGGGCCTAAGCTGTTTCTGCAGATCAATGTCCAAGACCTTAGCCCGGGCCATCGAATCTGCCAAGTTCATGTCACTTATGTCCCAACCCCCAAAAACAATGTCATCTGGGTTCACCTGTTGTTTTGATTAGTGTTAAATATAAACAAATAGTTAGTATATTGCTCCATGGGATTATCTTGATACAGGAGACACAGTGACACATATCTATATAGTCTGGTACCATGGGAAGTAAGCTCTTGAATGGAGCATATATCTCTTCGCCATTGAAAGAGCCAACTCGAATTGTAGATGCCTGAGTGAGCGAGCCAAAATAATTGGCTTGTTGCACCTTGTCTTTGGTTGCCCAAGAGATTCCTCTGCCACAGTACAAAACCCACATCCGTAAATTAAATACTCCAACAAAGAAACGGCCTTATTGATTAAAAAAAACTGCTCAGTTAGTACACAGCTACAAAAGCTTACCAACCACAAATCCAAACAAAATATGACTCCAGTATTAAAATGCACTATCTCCGTAAGTTCATGAAGTTGATGTGAACAGTCTTATGAAACGAGATAGGGTGGCTAAAGATGAAAAAATGGGTAGATTTTCCTGAACAAATATATCCTTCCACAAGTTCACCATTTTTCTTTGGATATTAATTATAATTATTTTTCCCAGGAATTCTTTTTTCTATATATATATACTCCTGTGATGTTTCAAATTCATCTTTGAAAAGCCTCTTGAAAGGGAATTTACGGTCATTTTTCTAAAATTCAGGTCCAATTCCTTAAATATAATCACAGTCTTTAAACAAGGAAACCATAAGAAATGCAATTCTAAAAGGGATTAAAGAAACTCACTCCCGATTTGCAATAACACCAGCAGTAAGGGTTGAACCATTGTTGCCTCCCCAACCGACAAGCATAACCCTACACGACGAACATAAATTCATAATCACACCCAAAGTAAGAAAATCGTGTAAGTACTAGAGCAACCCATGAATCAATTTCATGAATCGATCAAGAAAATTAGTATCTTTTTGCGTTTCATGTTTTGGATTATTCTCAAAGGGAGGCTGTTGTAGAGACAAACCCTAGTTTGGGGACATGGGTTTCGGTCTTGAATTCATATTTGACAGACTTGGGCTTGACAGTCCACTGATAGGTACCATTTTTGTTCTCATGAACAAGCTCAGTGGTCTCATAGTTGTACACAGAGTGAATCTCACTCTCGGTGTACTTGACATTGGGGCTGTCAACCTTAAAACTGTCAATAAACATCTTTGATACAGAAAACTACTGATCACAATCACAGAGATTGAGAGGGAGGGGGAGAGAGAGAGACGGTTTGCACGATGAACAAATGTTATCCCTCTCCCGTGAATAATGTGTGTATCTATCTGCTCTCTCACTTGGCTACCAGACGGCTGTATATATAGCCGATTTTCAAGCGATGGGCGTACACGTGGCGGCGTGTAAGTGGCATCCATAATTGGATTGAAGCTTAGCCATGCAAAATACTGAACTGGGCGAGGTTAAGGGCTATTTCCTCTCCAAGATCCTCTAGAGCTTTTAGGAAAGGTCTACAACGATGAATTACTCTGTATTAGAGTTACCAAAAGTGATCCTTTCCTTAATCTACACTTTCCAACTATTTTTTGTTGTTACTTTTTTCTTCGTTCGTTTGTACCGCTTATTACTGTACGATTATAGTTTTAAAGTTAAAAACATCGCTATAAGAATCAACGTATAATAATTGAACAAAATTCTGTAAAATAGAATATGAATACGACATGTTTAGCTACGATTCTACTACCATGCTTCTTTCATTTTCAAGAATGGGCCAAAACAAGCAGAGGTCACTGTATAATGCAAAGTGTAAACATTTCATTTCAGCTCATGAAACAACATTATTTGAATCCTGAACTCATCATTTTCGCTCGAGAAAATGGGTATCTCGTAGGGGTTATTCGCTTGAAAAAATGTGAAGCTACTAGTAGGAGTGTTGAGCATTGCGAAGGCATTGGCCACTAAACCACTCGTAGGAGGTGACACGCGCGGGCAGAGAGTGGGAGATACCCGCGGTGGGGACATGTGGTGTCTCTGCTCTGTACGCGTGGCGTGAAGAAGCTGATCTGGGTGGGACCAACGGCCTTGATGATAGAAGGTACTCGAATTCTGGATCCTAACGGTGACGGTCACTCGTGAATCACCCAGTACGCACGAGAGATTCTTAAGGGGACATTTAGGGTTCGTTTGACAAAATTTTTTTTTTGGTTTTCAGTTTTTGCTTTATTTTTTTTATAAAAACAAGTTTGATAACCCCTTTTTTAGGTTTTTTTTTTTTGGTGTTTGGTAACCCTCTTTATTTTGACTTTTTTTTTTTGTGGTTTGGCGGTGGTGGGGTGCAGCGGTGGTGGCCGGTGGTGGCGGTGGTGGCCGGCGGCTGGAGGTGGCTGCCGGTAGTCGCCGGCGGCAGGAGGCGGCTGCCGGCAGTCGCCGGCGGTGGTCGCCGGCGGCCGGAGGCGGCTGCCGGCAGTCTCCGGCGGTGGTCGCCGGCGGCCGGCGGTGGTCGCCTGAGGTGGCTGCCGGCAGTCGGCGGCGGTGGTCGCCGGCGGCCGGAGGTGGCTGCCGGCAGTCGCCGGCGGCCGGAGGTGGCTGCCGGCGGTCGCCGGCGGTGGTCGCCGGTGGTGGTGGTGGTGGCCGGCGGCCGGAGGTGGCTGCCGGCAGTCTCCGGCGGTGGTCGCCGGCGGCCGGCGGTGGTCGCCTGAGGTGGCTGCCGGCGGTGGGAGGGTGGTGGTGGTGGTCTAAGAAAAAAAAACCATAAGAGAAAAAAAAAACCAGTTTCTGGAGTTTTTTTTTATCAGTTTAAAAACTGGTTTTTAAACTGAAAAAAATGGTTACCAAACGCTCTTTTTTTCAGTTTTTAAAAACTGAAAAAAGAGGAAAAAAATTTTGTCAAACTAGGCCTTAGTTTGATTCGAACCCCTGCTATATCCTACTCTCGGTCCTTAAATATTTAATCATTTTTTAAAAAATTGATTTATAGAAATGGATCATTTTTTAAATCAAGAAAGATTTTATCCACATTTAATCCTTCATCAATCTATTTTCTTTCACCTAGCCTACTTTTCTCTCTCTCTCTCTCTTAGATATAATAGAAAGTTCAGAAAATATCATTCATATCCTAAATGAGCGTGCAAGTCAAACACGATCAATTAATTGGAGATGGGGGAGATTTTTTTTTTTTTGCCATTTTGAACTCGATTCTATTTCTACGCCACAAAATAGGCTCCTCCCTTTTCTAGGTTTTGCCGTAAGATGATATTGCAAGTGAATTATGCTTTTAGCTTTCATCCTTGATACTTTTAGTCCCAAAATTGTATTTCCTTCATAATCATAAAATATGAATGATCTGTCTTTGATTTGCATGGGTTACTGAATTTGACGCTGATGGTTTGTAAAATTAGATCAATGCGAACCTTTTAACTCTTGAAATTGATCTAATAACTAACATTTAACTAACTAATCAAGCTGATTACACCTGTTGTGATAGAATATTCGTATGGTACTTTTTCAAATTTTGCACGTGTGATATATGTCAATTCGAAAAAGTAATGTTCCTTTTGTCTCTTTTTATTTGATCACTTTTGACTTGCACGCTTATTTAAGATATGAGTTATATTTTATGAGAAAGAATTAAAAACAGATAAAAAATTCATATCATAAATAAGCGTGCAAGTTAAACATGATTAATTGATTAGGGACAAAAGGTATATTTGTTGTTGAACATGCCATTCTATTTCTCTAGCACAAAAATGAGCTCCTCTCTTTTTGGGTTTTGCCGTAAGATTATGCGAGTGAATTATGCTTTTAGCTTTCATCGTTGATACTTTGAGCCTCAGTTTTTTATTTCCTTCCTGGCCATAAATATGAATGATATGTCTTTTATTTGTATGGGTTACTGAATTTAGTGTTGATGTTTGTAAAATTAAATCAGGGCGAACCTTTTAACTGTTGAAACCGACCTAATTAATAACAATGAACTAACTAATCTGGCATATCGCACCTGCTATGCTAGTATATTCATACGGTACTTTTTCAAATTTTGCACTTGTGATACATGTCTATTCAGAAGTAGTATTCATTCCGTTCCTTTTTATTTTGATCACATTTGTCTTGCACGCTTCTTTAAGATCTGGGTAATATTTTATGAGTTTTTTATTCTACCCCAAGAAAGAGAGAAAGAGAGAGGGAAGAAAGGAAGTAGACCAATAGAGAGAAAATGATTTGGTGTAGAATTAAATGTGGAGATACAAAATAGAATAAAAAAAGTGTAAGAAAAATAAATATAAAAAACATTTTTGAAATATTTCTTAATTTAAAAAATAAGTAATAATATTTTTTGAACAGTACTAAAAGAAAATATGGTGTGGCTATGGTGGTGGCGACGGCGGTGATGGTTATAGTAGTGGTGCCGGTGGTGATAGTAAAAGTAGTGTGGCGGTAGTGGCAATGAAGACGGTGGTGGTGGGTTCATTGTTAAAAAGATCCAGAAAATAGTAAGATAGGTAAATAATTACTTTTAATTCAAGTAAAGCCATGAAATCCGACAATTTTTCATTAGATTTCACATTATAGAAACAAATCCAGTTAAATCCCATTAAATCTGATTCCAATTCTTTTTTTTAATGTTCTAAACAACAAAATTTGAGTATTTGAAATAAAATTCCATCAATTTTTCCAAACACACTCTTACGGTCTGTTTGGAACTAACGGTCAGTTTGGAATTAATTTTTTTAGGATTTGAATTTCAAATTCGGAATTGGATTTGGAATTCAATTCACTTTTTTTGTTTGGAACAAAAGAAAATTCAAATCACATAATTCCTATTTTGTCTTTGGAGAACAAAGAAAATGGAAAGGTAAAAAAAATTTGAACAATTATATCCTTGACTTATGATAAAAAAATGAACTACGGTCGGTGGTTTCAAATATGCTAGTACCACCACACCGTAGTGGTGGTGGCGGCACCACATGGGGTAGTGGCATCAATGGTGGAACTGATGGGGTGGTCAAGTGATGGTAATGATGGTGGTGGTGGTGGTGGTGATATTGAGGTATAACTGGTGGTGGAGAAGTGACGTCGGTGACAGTAGTGGTGTCAATGGTGGCGGTAATTGTGCATGTTTCTTCTTGCTTCGTTCTAAGCTCCACCTGGTTCCCTGGTTGGGCTTGCAGGGGTGGGTACAATAAGTTAAGGCTTGAGACCATATATATCAACCTAATAAACTACATCACATTGAAGATTCTGAGCACCTAAGATTATGCCCATCATAAAGAACATGAAGAATTCAAGTTTGTCGCAAGGATTTGCATCACGTGGCATATTCAAGCTTAGGATCATGCCCATCATTTGAGCCTCAACTTTGTAATAGCAGATTGGCTTACATTTACTGCAGTAGTTCATATTTTTTAATTTGTACTAAACGAACACAACATGGGACCTCTCCAAGATACCAACCTTTACGGAGTCGGTGGCGAAGCTAATGGGTGGCACCGGTGGGCCGGTGCCCACCTACTCCTCCAAATTTTTTTCCTTTCATGTGATGTGTTTTATCTACAATGATAAAAGTGCCTACCTAAAAATTTTAAAATTACTTAAATGAGATATTTTTTTAGTTATTTTACATGTTAAAGTACCTAAAAATTTTAGCGAAAGTTAAAAGAAATGTCATTTTAGTCATTTAAAATGCTAAACTTATACAAAAAAAGCAAAGTTCAAACTCCAAATAAGTAAACACATAAAGTCAACATATTTAACCACACAGTTTAGACTTTACAAGGCGACAGAGCACACCGCCTTTGGGCTCTGACGGCTACACCTCATTCTCTGGCTCTGGCCTCACCTATTTCCTTCTCTCCCTCCTCCTGTTGGTCTACATGTTGCGTAAGATCCAATAAAGTCGAGCCAGCCATTCTGGTGGCTTTCGGGTAAAAGTTGCTTCCCTCGATTGATATTGTAACAGAAGGAAAGTTTTCTATCTTGTTTTTTTAGATGTCCTAAATCAAGCTGAAGTGCTGCTTGTTAGCTGGTGGCAATTTCATGTGGTCTCCTTGTTTGTATTTTAAACCCGAAGGTCATGGTAGCGATTTCCATGGTAAGTTTCGTGTTTGGAACTTATAATTTGTATGTTTAACTATAGTAAAAATTGGGCCTTTAACACCCAAATAATTCTTTGTTGGGCTTCTGATTGAGCCATCTTCTAGACAGAACCAAGGGGCTTCGAATTTCACTATTTTATTAGTTTGAAAGTGGAATTAATTCCACGAAAATTTAACTTTTGCTAGCGTAAAAGCATGGGCAAGCATATGGGGGCATGAGTTTTGTGAATATCCTTCTCGCTGAGTCTTTAATTAAAAAAAAATCTAGCGCCCACCTTGCTCAACGTTTCTGGCTCCGCCACTGTACGGAGTAGAAGAAATTAGGTAGTTCCGGACCAATAGTGTAGCGTTCCGGAAATTCAAAACCCCATTACCCCGAACTTCCGGAATATTAACATACCACGTCACACCAAACCTGTCAAATAGTATTTATTGACTCATACTTCAGAGCATCTAACTAGACATCAACTAAAATTCTTTCAAATACAAGATTGCAAAACTGCTTAAACTTAAACTATTAAAACTTAGGTTATTTACAAACTCAACTTCTTATAGAACGAGTTAACAATACCGATTCATGCAGCAGTCTTACTATACAGTAGTGGTGGACTCTCTGAAATCTCACACAGACTTTAAACTCATTCCCGAACATTTTATAGCTGATCATTACCCGCAAAAGGGAGTAAAAAAAAGGTGAGCCTTTGAGAGCTCAGTAAGGTCGTTCAAGGACAACCGGAGGAATTATGAATGATTCAGAAGTCTATACAATGATAATTTTTCAAACAATTTAGCAATTTGATAATTTTCTAAAACGATCATAAGCAATCATAAACAAATACTTAGACGACCATTTGAAGATCATTTTCAAAACAACCATTGTATGTTACAAGGTAAACAAATTCAAATATATTGATTCTCGGCAGAGGCAATGCCATTCAGTCAATGCATCGAAAGCGTACACATGCATGATGTATGATAACTATATCTCCTCATAAAAATATTAGCCCTGCATAATTACGCAGGTTCAGACCCCTTATAACACCTCACCACAGAACATATTCTCAGGTTAACATATAAAACAACAATCAAAGAATCAACAAGAAATTCAATGCTTGACTTGCAATAAAAATGGGCATCAATATTATCAATTAATCGAAATCAATTACGATTTCAATGACAATTAAGCCTGCTTGTCTAATTAATTCATCACTTAGAATTCTAGAATTACCACAAACAAATAACAAGAAAATAAAACCTTATTGAATTTCGGCACAAAAATTCATAAGAAAGTGCAAACAATTATTTGCTCAGCATATGATACAAGGCGAGTATCGATAAGATTTTCAAACAACCGATTCAGGTTCAGTGTTAGGGTTTCCTTGGCAATAACATGATGATATCAATGCATATCTCAGTGTTTGACAATAGCCATAAACGAATCGTAAAGATACTTACGAACACAAGTTATCGAAATTAGGGTTCGGACAGAAAACCTTACTCAAGATTCAGATAGAAACCCTTACATGGATCTGAAGCTAAGCTAGTTTAGCCGGAAAGTATTTTATTTTAACCTAAACAGAACAATCAAATTATTAGTATTACAGTCTATACTACGATATTATGAATTCAATACTGACTCACGCATACTCCTAGAATGGCCCCCTCATCTAGTAGGTAAAATTACCAAAATGCTCTTATGTGTAAAATTACCAAAAGCACCCTTCTCATACTTAAATCACCAAAACAGTCTTCATGTAAATAAAATCACTAAAATATCTCTACCATAAGTGAATTTATCCAGAAGTACCTTTTACAGGTAAAATTATCAAAACACCATCTCTAGGTGGCAAATTACCAAAATACCTTCTGAGAATTTTTGCACCGAGAAAATCTCAAAAGCATTTCAAAATACCCTTTTAAGCATCCTGAAATCATTAAATATTTTAAAAAAAAGTTTGCTCGATGTTCGGACCGAGCGCAGAGAAGTCAGTTCCGCCAAAAATAGCTATTGACCTCAGAATGACACGAAATTTTGGAAAATGAAACATCTAAGTAATATAAGATTTTTCTAAAATTTTTGGATAAAAGTAACTTGATTTGTGCGGACGCCGAAAAATCTCAAAACTTTTCATAATGCACGTCTCATAAAAATAACTACGGGTCTTTGTTTTAAACTTTATCAGATTTTGATCCAAACTATTTATGAAAATTCGTATTAAACTGCTAACCTCACTCCCCCTCTTTAGTGACAATTACAGATGTTGTTCATATTTACAAACGCACACACTATAACACCTTACACAACACACTCTCTTCCTCCTTCCCCCCTCTGCCAAATTACACACTTGCACAAACTCACATACACACATTGCTACCCACTTAACACACATTGCTACCCACTTAACACACACATCTACACCTAAACACACACACACACACGTTAACACACGTATTGCACATAATTACACACACATAACTCACACAGTCACACACATCCCAACCTGAAACACACACACACACACACACACTCTCTGCACACACAACAAAACCCACAAAGAATTATACCGTTACACACACTGATACCCCACAAATAACCACCAAATTTTCTACTAAACACCCACTAACACCACCAAACCACCAAAACACACGCCTATACACACAAACCTACACACCCTACATACACACACAACACACACACACACACACACACTAAATTACTCTAAATTCACATGGCGAGAGAAAAGATTGTCCAAGTAGGCACTGACTTGGCAACATTCTTTCATCTATGACTTTACTAGATATTAGTACTGACCCGTGCATTTTATACGGGACCAACAACTGCTAAAATATCTATCTAATGCTCATACTTCTACATTGACTAGTAATAACAAGATGAATAGTTATAGTGATAATATAATTTCCATCTTTATATGAGTTTCCTACCACTTTTAGTAACAATTCAGTAACAAATGAGAAAGTGAAATATATAAATGTCTCCTAAATACTAATAACAGTAATAACCCATGTATTGAGGTATGAATTAATAAAAAATTTCAAGAAAAGTATAAAAATATATGAAATCTAAGAGCACACACACACACACACACATATATGTATGTGTGTGTGTGTGTGTGTGTGTGTACATATATATATGATTTCATTCATATAAACGAGGGAGATTAGGTTTGTTAAATAGCAAAATAATATTGGACTTGTCTAAACTAGGGGAATATTTTAAGAATTGAATGAGAAATGTGAGAGACTGTTTGATAAAACTGAAATTTAAGTGCTGAAAAAGTTAAGCGTTAAATTCGTAAAATTGAAAACTTTAAGCGACTGAATTTTTATTGAAAAATAAGTTAACATATTTGGTAAATCAAAAGCAAATGTCTAAAAATTGTTCCATTTATAAATTTATTGATTTTATCAAAATTAAGCATTTATTATGTACTTTATAACTTTTTGGGCCAAAATCGTGTTGGAGGTGGTGGTGGCAGTGGCCATGGAGTAATAATAATGGTGGAAGCGGCGGCGGCAATGAAAAAGTGTCAATGGTGGTGTTAGTGGTGCGTGAAGACGTGATGTTGGTAATTGTGGTGATAATGATAGGCAACGATATGGCGGTCATGGTAGTTGTTGTAGTATGGTCGATATTTAGATGGTATTGACGGTCATAGACGTGGTGATGGCGGTGATGATGTGCTGGAGGTGGTGGTATTGGTGGTGGTGGTGGTGGTAGTGGCTAGATTGTGGTAATTGTGGTGGTAGTAATAAAAGGGAATAATGGTTGTGGAAGTGGTTGTAGGGTGGTGGATGTGGTGTTACCAGCAAATTAATTGAAGCGGCATCATGGTGGTAATTATTCTTTTTATGTAGAGTTATATATGTTAAATATTCTTTTTAGCGTATTTTTGGTAAGAATTAATTTTTTAATTGATACGACGTTAAGCATTATTAAACGCACTTAATTGAAAATTATTGAAAACTTTAAGTTTTAAGTACTTAATTGCGTTATCAAACACACCCTGAGTCTAAAATTGTGTGTGTGTGTGTGTGTGAGAGAGAGAGAGAGAGAGAGAGAGAGAGAGAGAGAGAGTTTTTGCATACTCTTAAGAGTTGTTTTTTTAAACGTAATATGTTAATATGGAAGAAAGAGAAAAGTGAAATTCATTTGATTGAATGTCAAATGGAGGAAAGAAATTAATATTCTCACTCGATGCTAGCTTTACAATATAGAATTAGATTTGCGAGTTAAGAGGCTTGATTGTTTTTCATTTATTCAGGACTTATCCAATGGCTTAAGAAAGAAAAAGTTCCATATGAATGCAAATTGTTGAGATACTTTTGGGATAACAACCATGTGGTTCCATCTTTACACTGATGAGATAAAGTTTTGCACTTAGAGTCTTTTTAATTGTCACTCTTTCATAATATTATCTGTATAGAAGCCGCCACGTTGTGCAGATTTTTGAAACGTGATGAGTTAAACAAATACTATCAACTGAACAAGAGATATGATGATCTCATTCTAAATTGAACGGATCCCTATTCAATTCAACGTAGATTCAACACACTATTCATGTTAAACATTATGAAATATGTTGGTTCAATTTTGAAGTAAGATTATCAATTCTCTTAAAGAAGTCAAAATAATCGTCCACCTCCCAACACGTGCCCGTGCGCGCGCATGGATTTTGAAGAAGAAAAAAATATCTAAATAATATCCATTTTGTTTTCGAAATCAATTGCAGAAACCCATTTGGTCACCAATTGCAAATTGTGTCAAAATCAAATTATGTTTGAGAGGACAAAATGTAACTTGGCCGGACCTAACGACCACGAGATGGTTTGTGGTCATGTGCTCAGCTACGGGCATGATTGGCCATCCTCCACACAAGTGCAAGGAAAACTTGTAGCCGCCGCGCGCGCTTCATGACGTGCCCCTTGAAGGAATGCAATTACAGGGGCGGGGCCAAGCCTCTTTCAACTTTTGAAGCCAACATCACTTTCATCTCTTTTGGGTCCCGAAAATCACGTATGAGGTTGCAACTAGGAAGTAGCCTATATAATTGCATGATAGCAGCCCTTCTTTTTTGTACTATACCACTAAGTTTGCTCTCTTTTCTGGTGTACAAATGCAATTTCTACACTTCTAATAAGGAAGCGCCAATATCACGTCCAGATCATAAAATGTTTACTTTTCCCGCTCAAAAAAGGATTTTTCTGCATGGTAAAATGAAAATCTTCTATTTTTGAGTAGTACTAAACCTTAGAATTTAGGCCGAAGGGTTTGATAAAGTAGATTTCGCGGTGGAGTGTTATAATAACCGAATCGAGCTTTAGGGAAATTTAGAAATGTGGAATAAGGTAGTCTTCAAATTTAGCTTCAAAGAAGTCTTCAATACATTGTTACTCATCCAAAGAAAAAATTTGCAAATACCCAGTTGAAATTCACAGAATAGTTAAAAAAACCCAAACTGAGTATTTTATAAATCATAGAATTTATAAACGAAGGGATTTTAAAATGAGAAATAACCAGTATTTTAAAATCTCACATCCAAATACACTCTTTAAGCTTAAACCTGATTGTTATTAGCTAGAATGGTTGACGACAATATGTCATTATTTGGACGGTTACAACAAACTACTAATGGAAAAAGTAATTCTCTCTCTCACAAAAGAGAAAAAGAAGGTGAGCAGTTGGAGCCATGAGCTAAACAGTTGAAAGTGCTTTGGATTATTGGATCGAAAGATCAAGAGAGGCTGATTTGACCGCCTCTCTAGGGCCATGATTGATCTACATGTTTCCTCCGTGGTATGATCAAAGCGACGTATGGGTCTCTTTTTCTTATTTTCCTCCCCACCGTTGCTCCATAAAGATGGTAAAAGTGGACAAACGAAAGTGCCTGAGTTCTCGTATTTGTTTTGATTTTGACCCTTCAACTCAACATCCAAAACTGTTTCGGTCGGATGCCTTTACTTTCGCCCAAATTTGCAGCCACTTCCACTTGTTGTGAAACACATGAAAAAAAAAATAAGTGCGTGTTTAATAAAGTTTAATGATGTTCCTACTCTCATTTAAGGACAAAAAAAATCAACTCTACTTTTCGATGATTCAAAATTGACATAATTTAGTAGTGGGTTGATGAAAAAGTGCGTGTTTTATAACGTTTGATGATGTTCCTACTCACATTTAAGCACAAAAAATCAGCTCAGCTTTTCGATGATTCAAAACTAACATAATTTAGCAGTGGTTTGTTGAAAAAATGATACATTTCCACACGTGATATATAACTTGATAGTACCGTTTATTCTTTCTTATTCTATCGTTTGTTTGGTCTGAATATTTCTACTTGACCCATAAAAACAGAAATAATTTACGAGCATGATTTCTTTAGTAACTCTAGCTAGAAGGTCTCGTCCACGCGTGTGAGAAGGGGCGCCTTCGTGATTAGTGAATCTTGTAATTTGCTTTGACGGGGCATGCTCGAAATATGTAAAATTACTTTGTTGCATATGCGCTTATTGTTTGTATTTCGTATTTTGGTTCGATTGAATCAACTTCTTGTTAAAAAAATTTTAACTTTTACTAATGGCAATTGTAACGAAAGCAACTCGATTTTTCTCAATTATAAAATGGGCAAAGACTGAAATCCTGGGACGACGTTGGGGCAAATGGCTGAAATGAATCCAACCAAGTCTTTGGTAGTTTACAGGAATTGACACAACAGAGAAATTAAGGACAATTTATTCTTCTTTCACGTCTAAATCTAAACATGTTTTCTACAATAGAAAGTTGGGTTTACATCGCTCTAGAATGCAACTCGATTTTTCTCAAGAAAAGGACTGCTTCGCTTTTCGTAGTAAGTAGTAGAACTCATCTTTTCTTCTCCTTACTTCCACCTCTTGCACTTTTGCTTTTGATAAGTTAGGCTACATATTTTCTCCTGGAAAGGTGATGCCCACTGGGTGAAGTTTGTCATCTAATTTTTTTTTTTAACTTTTGTCCCTAAACTACTATTTTTGCTTATTCATCATTAGTCCTCAGCCAAAAATAAAAGCCTAATTCAAAATAAAGCCCAAGAACTAATAATTAAATAAATTATAAAATAAACTTATAAAAATGAGGTATCTATAGAGCCCCTTGGTGAGGGTGGTTGCTTGCAAGCAAATGTCATCGACAAGAGCGCGTTTTCGTAGCAAGAATACGAAAAAAATCACAAAATTTACAACTGACATAGAACTTATACAGATATGAGGTAAGACCTACGGTAAGGCTTTCTACGTATCGCAGGGACGAAAATCAGACCAATGTAGTTTGGGGGCGGAGATATCGCTCGAACTCAGAGTTAACTGTAACAACGATTACTCATCTAGGATACAAAAAAGAAAGAAATCTTTACTTGGAGCCGGAGCCAAAAGTATTAACGATTCATCGCCAGATAAAGGGCTCATCACTAGAAATTGGAGCCTTAGTCATCTAGGAACATGTACCTAAGAGATGGAGCAACGGTAAGATCGATTGGTCATTTAGGAACAAGGCGAACTCCTAGAAGTTGGAGCCAACCGTAATGGCGGTTGATCATTTAAGGATATTAAAAAGTTATGTCTAGGAACGGGAGCTGACAGTAACAACGACTGGTCGCTTAGACACAAACAGAAAAGCACAACCAGAGGAGGGAGCCAAGAGTGACAACATTTGGGTCTAGCTGCACCAAGGACTATGTCAAAGAGCATGAGCCAACAATAACAACAATTAGTTGCTTAGCCACAAAGAGCACCCCGTAGAAGCTAGAGTCAACAGTAACAATGATATGATTGGTCATATAGGGATACACGAAAGCTAGAGCCACCAGTAATATTGTTTGGTCGTTCAGGCAAATGAAAAGATCGACACGTCTAAAAGCTAAAGCCAACAATAACGATGCTTGATCATCTTGAAACACCAAGGACTTACTACTAGAGCCAAAGTCAACAGTAACGTTTTGATTTGTCGCCCAGCCATAATGGGAGGAAGTAGAAGCTAGAAGTTGAAGTCAACAGTAACAACAATTGATCTTCTAAACGTATTATAAAAAAGACAGTGATCGAGTCGCTGAAAACACTGCGGAAGAGGTTGTTTGCATAGCTATGGAAATAGGAAAAAACCGACTCCCTCCTAGAGCCAAGACAATAGGGCACTTGACTTTGAAGCCAAAATCCGTACTTACCAAAACTCTCCCTTTTTTTTTCTTAAAAGATTTTTTCTACTGACATACCTATCAGTTTCCTTGTATATGGCAGATGATATTGGGTAGAACTGGCCAGTATAATCAGCGAGAAATTAAAAGCTATAGCAACCGACACAAATTGATCAGTCGGGCATTTTGAAAATAAGAGAACCGGTCGTTCTCCAGAAATGAATCCCTGATTCAAATAGAATTAGGGTTCATTCTTCTCCTATCTCTCTTCTATCTTTTTGGGCATAGAAACTTAAACCTTTAACACCTATTCCCTCTTAACCGTGAAAAGCAACCTCGAATTTTACGTCAACGGAGCCTCAATGAAGTAAGAGAGGACATGAAAGAGACCTAGAAATTGGCCGGTCGAAACTATTTTCCCCATCTTGCATGATGACGACAAGAATAATCTTGTTCCGGATTAAAAAAAAAAAAACATATATCACACCTCTTCTTTACTCACCAGTTACTCTTTTACTTCTTTCAATTTTGAGTTAAAATCCTCGTTCTTAGGGCATATTGAATACTTACAAATTTAAATGATTGTCAGAAGAAATGCATATGGTTATGTGGCCAAATCAATGTAGCATCCAAAACCACAATAGTCCGCATCTATCACAACTCACAATTGTTAATGACATTTGAAGAAAATTGATCCACCCTTAGCACACATGAGATGTTCGATGAAATGCCCGAAAGAAGCATGCAGATAATATTGCCTTTTTCCTTGAATTTTTACCTTTTTTGGTAAACATTAGGCTTAGGGGGTCACCTAACCTTATTTGGGATTAGTTAGACAAGGTTCCTGAACTGGCGAAGCAAAGGTGGAGGCCTCGAGTTTTTTGCCCTATTTTTTAATGGGTTACACATGTTTACCACGAAGAAATGGCTACTCATGTGCTTGCTCGAGTATTGGTGGGATTCTAACAACACCTTTCACTTATCTTTCACAGTGGCAACGTTCAACCCGTACGATTTTGTTAACATAACCGGAATACGGTTGATGGGTCAACCGATGCCATTGGTGTACGATGTGGACCACGACCCGGAATTTTTGCAGGGGATGGTCATTTACTCGCCATTATTCTAAAAGGGCGGATCAATTTTTATCTCCACTCTCTAGGAATATTAAGAGGACATAGATTTGGATGGTGCTAAGGAGGCGACACTGAATCAATATGTCTTGATCCTCTATATGCTTGGAGCGACATTGTTCAGCAAGGGGGACAATTCTGTTCAGATGTGGTGTCTGTGGGGATTGGAGGATGTTAGCCAGACACATTAGTATGAGTGGGGGTCACTGATGGTCTCTTAGTTTTATCACTCAATGGGCTCTATAGTCTCCAGGCATCCAACGTTATGGGCTACAATGACATATTGAAGGTATGTGCCTATGAGGTCTTGTCGCTTTACCCTACCGCTTTGGGCTAAGGTGTCGAGGGCAAAAAGCTGGTGATGCACTGCTAGAACTGGAGATAGGAGTGCTCGGGTCTAACCACCACCGTATACTGCGAGTGTATGAACAAATTCATTCATATGCTAGTACATCTCAACACTTGCCAATTCACGCCTTTTCTGCTTCATTGATGCATTTGACATTAATTATCCCTTCTTTTCAGGGCACCATCACAAAGTGGCAGATTGAGGCAGGGTACCTCGATGAATTGTTGCTGACACGGTGTCAGGCATTGTTGGTTGGACCTTACTACCAATGGTTTTACTTGGGCGAGAGGGTGGTACCTCAAAATCACACAGCGGTAGAGCCCCTGATTTCGTGCAGCCCACCCAAGGAGATGTTTACATTGGAGACCTTGGACCGAAAATTGCGTAAGAAGCTATTTGAGGGGATATCCATTGCTAACCTTCCTTGGTTGACCGATTCTTGACTCTACCTAGTCCATATCTGAAAGGTGATCTCCCCCTCCCCCTAACTGATGGAAAGTTTAGGTCGTCGTTCGGGGCCAGGAGATGAGGGTGATGATGAGGATGATGCTAACGATGAGGACTATTCCCGCAACTTTGTTTTTCCACAGTAGATGGTGAGCATGCTACGACTGAGATGACCTTTCGGTTAACAACGATCCCTATGTCTGGTCCCGAGGTTGAGGTGCTTGTGCTATAGGTTGTGAGGCGAGTAAAGAGTGTAACCCAATATTTTTTTTTAAATCCAACTTTTACTTTCATATGTCTTCTAACTGTTAAAATTTCAGGTTTCTCGGAAGAAGCTGCCAGGGGCTTACAAGATGATCCAAAACTTAAAAGGAAATGGTTTCCCGGCTAACCACTCAGCTCGTGTGCTGGGAGATTGCGGTGTAGATGGATAGAGGTTCCATAGCTTGAGCAGATAAAGGATCCAGGGTATGAGCGAGAAAGGATCCATTTGCACATCTTCCCCTTCGGAGTCAAGACTATGGGCAGCTCAGTCTGCGAGACGTGGTCTTGGAACTGGCTTCGTAGTTTAATTGCCGGTAGATTAGAACAGGACCAGTGGGCAAGTGGCCAGAGGATCTAGCTCTACTTTCTTAACTTTGGAGTCGAGGGCCCTTATAAGGCTACAATGGGTGGACAAGGGCAAAGGTAAAGCCCTAGCGTTATATAAAGGCAAGGAGAAGATGCCAATCATCTCTAGTAAGAAGAAGAGCACACCAATACCCCATAGCAGACCTCAAGAGTCCAGATTCGGAAGCTGAGCCCAAAAGCTTCTTTCAACTCCGATGATGATGAGCTCAGTGAGATTTATGAAGATAGGGAGGATGACTCAAATTTTGCAATCGAGGACACTTCCAACTCGATGGATGGCACACTGCGAAATAAGTGGACGAGGGAAGGGAACATGATTCTATGCCTATGCTAACTTTAGGAATTGCACTTTTATTTCTTTTCAAACTTATAGCCAAAATAATTTTTATCTAAGGATTGTCATTTTGATTCTCATTATTAGCTGCTCGTGTTGTATATGCATGCACAAAAACAAGAAAGAGTATGGGAGACATAATAGAACAAAAAAGTTGAAGCGCATACTCAGTTTGAACATAGCTTCAAAGATAGGCCAAAAATGAAAAACCATCTTGCAAATTTTCTGCCAAATGGGAAACCGGTCGGTTGACCAGCGGGTCATTTCTTGCGGTACCTTGCCAACCGATTTCCTAAGTGACCATTACCTCAAGTTTAGACATTTACTGGTAGTCAAAAACCATTATGTTTGTTCGACTAAATTTCGGCTTTAATCCTACAGAGTTTAGAGTTCTTTTTCCTTTTGGTATCAGGGCTGAATCCTTCATAAATATTCGACCCATGCTTGTGATTTTCATAGAAAAGTCCACATGGAAACTGCCGGAGGAGACTCAAATGTGTTCAAAGAGCAATTTTGCTCATTTGACATTTCTTTCAATGTGGTGGAACTCATCCATCTCTATTGGCACTTCCAATTCAAACCCATCATGAGTTTACACCATGTGCGTGTCCATGAGGACATCTCAAGAGCAACTTGCAAATTGTAGGACTCAGAGGACCACGTCTTTCGATTCAGCCTCAATGAACTCTACACTACATATGAAAAATTGTCATCGTGCCCCCTAATCAAGACAAATTTCACACGCCACTCATGTATCTTCTTGAGCTCATTGTGGAGCCTACAAAGCATTTCATCCGAGGTAACCATATTCTTCTCCCCTAAGTCATGGAGTATTTTTTGGATAAATCAAACATGGATGATAAAAAGTAAGCCAACAGTTGAATTTTAGCTTTGGCCTTATGTTTTACTATAAAGTATCATACAAACATGGGTAACAGAGTAGCAGACTTGAGATTCACGAATATTTTATCCGAAGTATCTTTAGAAGAAAACCCTAGCTAATGTGGTTGTTGCAGAGGTGCACGGAGATCCGAAGTAAACCTTTAGAATGCCATTACTGAGGTGCACAGAGATTCAAGCTAAATTGAAGGTATCCCTTTATTCCTTTATATTTGGATCTTAGATCAAATGCGTCTGGTACTTGACCCAAATGGGGCGAGGTCTCCACCCCATTCCTTTAGGTCCAGTCCTTTGTTATTTGAGGGTCTCTGCGGAATTGATGCTTGGACTCTATTTTTTTATGCGAAAAAGTCCAAAGACATTTGCTGGTATTACAATCGATGGAGCACCCATGGACCCATTCTACGCACTTCGGGTTATCATTGTGTTTGTCTCAGCGGTTTGCATTCTTCATTTTGTTACACCACCTATTTAATTCTTTGCCAATTTTCCTACAAGCAAATTATCCCAGTGTTTCTTAGCCATTTCTTTTGTCATTCGAAAGCTCACTCCTAGCACTGCCATGATCAAGACTATTTCTGAAGTGTAGGAGACTCATCCCCATGGACATCACTCCATTGACGATGGTATTGAATATGGTGCTACAACCCTTGATCTGCCTCTATTATCTTATGCATATATCAACTGGTAGTGGCCTTGTGCTATGGAGACTATTCTTGCCACTGAGAGTAGATTGCTCATGCTGGATGGGAATTTTCCTAGCATAAGGAAATTAAAACCCTTGAAGGCCAGGGAAGATGCTCGTATACATGAGGGTTTAAGGTCAAAGACCTACGATCTTTTGAAGACCCCTGGGAATCGCATTTGATGTTTACTGCCCCCAGACTGAGGAAGAGACAAATTTTTTTCAGATTCTTAGATCTGGAATATGCTCTAGGATGATCGAGGATAAATTTTAAGTTGAAAGGAATCCCATTCTAAAACTCATGTCGAGCGCGAATAGTCTTCTTTTTAAGTCATCCACTTGATATCGAGAGCGACCACCAGAAGAAAACAACAAACTTTAAATCTAAAATCGAGCCAGGCGATGTAATGTATGCTTATCCTATATGTATGTTTGATCGACAAGAGGGTGATGAAGCAGAGGCCCCAAGGAGGGTTCAACGGCTAGAAAAAAAGAAGAAGACTAAAATGACTGAGGGGGACTTAGTAAAAGAAACTCGAAAAGGAGGGGGGGGGGGATTCAATTTTTGAGCTATTGAATTTGGGAGAACAAAAAAAGGAAGTACATATCGACTACTTACTTCTAGCAAGAAGACCTTCTGCCATCGAAGAAAGGAAAAGAAATTTGATCATATAGTCTGAGATATAGTTCATCCTTGATTGATGATAGGATTTAGAAGTATTTCTTGCTCAATTTTTTTGAACGAAGAATGTGGTCAATGTCATTTAGTGGAATAAAAAAGACATTTATTAAAATTCGAACACACTCGAGGTATCTTTTAAGGCTACCTACGCACCTCTATATAATACGTTACATAAAATCAAAATGTGACTGGTTTGTTTGTTTCTAAGGAGGATCAGGTCATTTGTAGTGCGTATACAACTTTGACTTGACTATAATATTTCTTTAGCCTGTCCAAATTGACAGGTTGTGACAACTCAATCCTATCCAAGTCGACTAAACGGACCCTCCCCCCAGTCATGATTTTCTTGATCATGTATGGCCCCGACTAGTTAGCTTCAGACTTACAGGGAGGCTTCTAGACTTGGCCGGTATTTTCTTTTAATACCAAATATCCTCCCTCAAGCCACTCTATTTCGCAATTTATTAAATGAGTGATTTGGTGTTGGTAATTTGTGTATGATAAAGAGCTTTGAGGCACTTTTCATCTGCTAGTGCTAGTTCTTGGAAGCAATTCTAGATCCAATCTTCTTCGGTTATCGGGTTTTCAAGGAGAACTCGAAGCTAGGCCACCTTTAATTCCACTTGCAGAACATATTCCATCCTACAGGCCATAGAATAAAGAATAGCTCATGTAGATGTTTGCAGAGATGTATATAGCCCCAGAGGGCATAAGGAAGCTCGTCTGCCAGCTGCGACAGGATTCCACCATCCGACTTAAAATATTAATTGTATTCTTGTTGGCAGCCTCCATAGCACCATTGTTTCCTGGCGATAAGGGGAAGATAAGTGTCTAGTGATGCCATAGTCTTCCGTCAGGTCCGTGACCATGCTTCAAGATGTAGACCATCATCCGAGATTAACTCATGCGGGATACCATAGTGACATATGATGTTGGTTTCGATGAACTGTGCCACTTTCTAGGCGTTTAGGATGGCATAAGAAGCTGCTTCAGATCACTTTGTAAAGTAGTCCAGAGCGACGAATATGAACTCATGTCTATTAGATGCCTTTGGACTAATTTTCCTTGATAACCCCTGCCAAAAATGACTAAGGTGATATCATGTTGTACAACTCTAGAGGGGGGAGGTATTATATGTTTGCATATATTCGACACTGGTGACATTTTCGCGCATGGTTTTGTACAGTCCTGCTCCATGATACACCATTACTATCTTTGATAGAGAACTTTCTTCGCTAACAATTCTCCATTCGTATGAGGTCCGCATTTACTGGAGTGTATGCTTTTTATAAATTTAGTGGCTTTCCTTCTTAGTAACACCCAACGAAAGCTCTCGATCATAATGCCTTTTGATAAAGTAGAAAATAAACTGCATAACGCATCTACGCAAAGCTATATGATTATGTACAAAGCTATCATAAAAGCAGTAATCTAGCTTATCAGATGACAAAGGCTATCTCTTATACCTTAGAAATTTCTACCATTGAAGCTAACGTTGACAACGCGTCTACAATGTTACTCTCAAGTCAGGGTATGCATTGTAACTTTATATCTTGAACTCATTCACGGCCTTTTCTAAGTGGTCGTGATATGCCTGCAAAATGTTCATCTCGATTTTTTTACATTCCTTGTATTTGGTAGATGATCAGGGCTGAATCTTTAGGCAAAATGATATTTCTGACTCCCAAATTTAGGCTATCTCCAAGTTGATGATACAAGCCTCATAACGGTGTTGTCAGTGTAGTTGAATACATGCTTGATGGCTATCGGAGTACGCGCTCCATTTGGTAAGACCAAGAGTATTTCAATTCTGAACCATTTACTATTGGCGGCTTTATCGAAGTATAGTTGCCATATGGTTTCTTCTTCCGTGATGCAAATGTCCTTATCCAAAAATATTTCTTCTCATTGACTTGTGCCTTCTATCAGACAATCCACAAGCAAGTCTACCATTATCTATCCTTCTATAGACTTTTGAGTGTCACACGTGATGTCAAACATAGAAACTAGCAGAAGCCACTTAGCGATGCAAATGGACAGGTACTCAATAGGGTTTATTCTGGCCACTAACTTGATAAGGTAAGCTAAAACATAATGCCGTAGCCTTCGCATTACCATACCAAGGAGATACACTTCTTTTCTAGGCAGAGTAGTTTGCTTCGCCTTGAGACAACTTCTTTCTGACATAGTAGACGACCTTTTCCTTCAAAGAAAAGGCGACAGCTTCTTTTTGACATAGTAAACGACCCTTTCCTTCAAAAAGTTCTCCACACGCTGCGCTAACAGGCCTTAGCTACCATATGTGTTACAATTAGCTATAATAACAAAGGTCTCACGGCATTGGTGGAGCCAAGACTGGTGGGATACTTGAATATTCCTTAAATTTGCCAAACGCATATTGACTCTACATGTTCCATTCTTTGGTCGAGTCCTTTCGTAACAGTTTGACATTGGCTCACAAATCATTGTCAACTGAGAAATGAATCGGGTGATATGTTGAATCCTCCCCAAAAAAACATCAAACCTCTTTCTCACTTTTGGAAGGTGGCGTCTCTACTATGGCCTTGATCTTAGTCGATTCTACTTCTATATCTCGCGTACTGACCATGAACACTAAGAGTTTGCCTGCTCTAACTTTGAACACGCACTTTTGTAGGTTAGTCTCACATTATACTGTTACAATCTTTCAAAATACCATCGCAAAATTGAGCAGTAGTCTTCACACTTTTTGGACATAATAATCATGTCATTCACATTGACCTTTGCCTATTTTTGGATCATGTCATGAAAGAAGGCAATGATTGCATGTTGGTAGGTAGCCTCAACATTCTTCAATCGAAAATGTATCACAGTGTATCGAAACATGCCATACGGAGTGATTAAAGCAGTCTTCTCCTGATCCTTAGGGTCCACCTTAATCTGGATATACCTCGTGAAGCAATCTACAAAGGAGACTAACTCATGCTCGACTGTGTCATCTATGATCAAGTCTATGATAGGTAGGGCGAAGTCATCTTTAGCAGGCGCTTTGTTGAGATTCCTATAATTTATGCATATCCCGACTTGGCCACTCGGCTTGGGGATATGGACGATATTGGCTAGCTAGGTCAGATGTTCGATGACTCTAAGGAAACCTATGCAATTTCATGACTTCATCCTTGAACTTATGGGGCCATTCAGGTCCGAAATTTGTGAAGCTTTTGATTAACGGGCTTAATCTCTGGAAAGCGGGTAGGCAACGCCAGACATGTAGCTATATGACCAAGCAAACACATCGACAAATTTCTGTAAAAGTGCTTTTATGAGGGCCCTTTCTAACTCATCTTGGCTGGCACCTATTTTTCCTTTTTCCTTTGTGGTGTACGTAGATTGATTAACACAGTCTCTTTCCCTGCTGGCTTGACCCAATTAGACTCTCGGCGTCCAATTTCTTTTATCATTTTTTCAAGTACTTGTTCTCTTCATTGTCCATTAGTTGTGATTCATTATTAACTGCGTGGATCAATTCATCAAAATTTGTAAACAAGGAATAATAAAAATCAACCACTATATTATCAATCAATAGTCTGAAAAAACGTAGTACAATAAGCAAGTTTAAATTGATAATAAAAATAGAATAATCTAAAGTCTCTGGCTAGGAATCAGACTTGGCATTGGAATGGTCCTCCATGGTCCCTTTCAGAGTCAACAGTCTGTACTCAATCTTTCAACTCCACATTCCACCACGAATTGGGGTGATATGACCGGTTGGATCAAATGTATCTCCATCTTGTTCACAGTTGAGCACAAAGATGTGCATATCATCGAAGCATGTTAACAGCCCTTGTGGATCCACGTAACCCATCCAATCTACTGCCATGTCCTTGCTTGGCTCCACAATCAGACTTGGAACCTCCTTTATTCCATCCAATTGCAGTCGCAAAGTATCTCCCATCCATTCATTAACTCCTTGGCCTCAATGTTCTAGATTGGTTCTGGATCAATAGTTGTGGGTGACCTTTCCTTCTTTGATAAAGTAGATGTTCAATATGAGAATTATAGGCAGGGTAGAAGAACTTAAAAACTACCCTTGCTCTCGAGCCTTCCTAAGTCGAGCCATTCTCCTTCGGGCTTCCATATTTCCTTCCTTGGTGGGTTTGTACCTCAGCCGAAAATGGTCTTTCTTGTCTTTGAGAGTGAGCAAAGAAACCTCTCTGTTTGACATACCTTTTCGTACTTCAGAAACTGAACGAGATTGTCTAGAGAATCATGCCAAATCATCACGCTATCGGTTTCTTTTTTTGTCTGTCCTATCTAAGCAGTTAAGAGTTCTCCAGTAGTTGAGAGTTTTCCACGATGGTGAAAATAACGTTATTGAGCATCAAATTGACCTTCTGGTGCAAGGCATCCATGGCCTCACTGAGAAAAAAGATTAAAAGCTATTGTAATATCTAGCACTTGAAAATCAACCGAAAAAGTGGCCACACTAATAGATATGGAAGGCTTAAGTGTGTCAATAACTTCTTGGTATTGACATAAGCTCTCACTGCTTAATCAGAAGAGTGAAGTCAAACAGCCAATTTCAAAGTCCAGGAAGGTGCGGAGAGTGCAGACATCAAGAGCTGAGCCATTTTTTATAATCACCAAATGAATCATTTTATTAGGAGCTCGCACAGTAATGTGGAACAAATATTTGTGGCTCGGCCCTGTCTTGGGCAGGTTTATATCGGCTAACTTAAGAACATTAATGTACTAGTTGGCCCCAAGTACATTGGATATGTATTCGGGTTAGGTTTGGATGGGGACTTGTTCCTAAACTGAGCAACTTGATTTAACGCCCATCTACGAGAGTAGGAGGCCGAGAATACGCCTTAAATTGAGCTATTTGCTTGGCTTTTCTTTAGTTTCGTAAGGACTTCATCATCTGGGGGATCTTGGGAGAATGGGGGCTCCAATGTGCCTGGCGTTGTGGTTGCCTGAGTGGCTCAGATGTGAAATAGCAGTGCTGGACCTAAAAACGAGCCCTATGCCCTTCTCTACTACATTATAGCCTCTTTTCTGTTCAGTCTTCCCATGATATCACACCACAACATTCTCGTTGAGTAATTTTGACAAGATTCCCATCTCAGATGTCAGATGCAATGAAACTATGAATGCGGAATGGTCCACCATTTGAGGAGAAAAGTCAACTATATTCACTCGACGCACTTGAAAAGGGTTCCTTCTTCACATGAGGTTAGCCATGAGGGGTTACACCACCTCATCAATCAAATTTTCGATGGCATGTTTAAGGGTGATGCATCTTTTTGTATGATGTGCAACCCCTTGGTTGTACTCACGGTGGGCATGAAAATCATATCTCTTGGGGATAACAACCGGTGTAGGGGTAGGAGACAACTTGGCTATCATGCTTCTTCGCACCAATTGTTCAAAGAATTTGGCTAAAAGAGCATTTAAGGGGGTGAATTTTCAACGTGGCTCACTAATAGCCTCTCACGACACCACATGCTGAGATCGCACGTTGTTAACATTGCTTGGACCGACTGGTTTCAACTAGGCACCTGAGCTTCTCGACCAATTTTGTAACCTTCTGGCTTGGTCTCCCTAGACATTGTCCCCTTGTTGACGTGTCCTCTATTTGGGTAAACAGCCCATCAAAACCTTGAGCGAGATGTGGTAGTGTCTGAAGATATACTCATGGTAATTGGGAAGAGATTGTTTCTTACAATGTTTACGTGTTCCTCTTTTGGGAGACGTTTAACCATCTCAGCTGCCTTGTTCCGCCAACCAATGATAAAGAAAGACAATGATTCCTTGGGCTCTTGTTTGGTAGTGTCCAAATCCTTTCGAGTGATGTTGAGATCAACACTATAATGATGGCGGTTAAGAAATTCACGTACTAGATCTTCCCACATTCAGACCCCGGAATATCGAGGTTAAGGAACAAACAGGTAGGTGCAATTGTCAAGGTCTAGTGAAACAGCTGGACTAACTGGTTCTGATTGACTCCAAGGGCAACTAACATGCGCATATACATCTTTATATGGGTTTTTGGATCCAAAGTCGCTTCACACGTATCGATATCAGGCATTTTGAATTTTGGGGAGAGTCTGTCATTATGACCCAAATTAAGGGCATTGAGGTCTGGAGGATAGTCTGCTCACCTCATCTGAGCAATCTGAGATTCCAAAGTCACGGATTTCCTTTTCTAATCTAGTATCTCCATGTTCTCTTCGTCATCTGACTTATACTACCAGTCAGCTTCATTCTTGGGATCTCCCCTTTTCTTCTCTTCTTTCCTCTCATTCCATGTTCATCCATTGGCTTGTTAATATGCTCGTTCCTCTGTATGGTGATATTTTCCTTGAGCAATTCTACATATTTAGCCATTTTTGCATGTTGAGCGGCTAGGGCGGTGAAACTCTCTTGGAAAATTTTCTATAAGTCTCTGAGGATTTGGACAAGGAATCTGAGGGAATGCTTCAGCCATTGGGATGCATGCTAGCTTTTTGATTCATCCCAACACTAGATTTTTGACCATTAACTGTGTAAGAAATACAACATAGATTTTAAAAGATTTTTGCACACTAACACCTTTATATAGCCAGTTGGATCACCCTTGAAATGTGGTCATGGATGAGGATGAACCCCCAGTTAACGCCATTTTTTAGCAGCTTGAGAGAAGCATTACCAGCCGGTATTATCGCCCTTAAAATGTAGTCACAGATGAATGATCATTGGGGTTTACCGGCCAATTGATCTGTGGCCAATTTTTAGCTGTTTGAGAGAAGCTTTACTAGTGGTTTTGATCACACCTAAAACTTAGTCACAGATGAACCGTCACAAAAACCTATTAGAGCTTATTGGTCGGTCGATCCTTTGCATACTTTCGATGGTCTTCCCCTTAACAAGGATATTGGTCGGCAATTTGTTATGCCAGCCGGAATCCTAGTTAATTTATCATATTATGACAAGTATCCTTGTTTAAAGGATCTCGTCAAACATTGGTCTGGGTGTGTGGTGAACATCGAATCTGGGTTTTAGTTCACTTCCTTGGCTCAATTTGAATGATATACCTCTCACCCGTAATTCGAGTAGTTAATCATGGGTGGTCCTTAATACGTGTACAAATTATTTTAGTATATAGAGTAACCAAGAGGGTCTCGGTGTTAGGCCTTGGAGGTGAGGGCACAATTGAAGATCGCATGTCAACTGAAAAGTTTGAGGACTTCAATCGGTACACTCAAATGGGTGGGGTCGGACGATGTACATGTGTGCAGTCTCTCAAAAGAGAGGAACAAAAATGTCAAAGAATAAAAATATAAGCCAATAATCACATAAAAGTTATAACAAATATTAGAGGATAAAAATAAAAAATGATAAAAACAAGTTATCAAGAGTCTAGTCCTGTTATTTTAGTCACAAGCAGGGTCATCACTGTAATGAACCGCTTTCTAAAATTATACCGCAAGGAAGGTCTAACTTCGAGTGGTAATTTTATTTAAGCCTCAACATTTAAATAATGAAGAAAAAATAAGGGAAAAAACCCTATATGACTCTAAACTTACGAATATAAGCATCTAGTCACATGAAATAGAAAACTGTGGGTCTACAGGCTAAATTATAAAACATGAAGGTTTTAGGTACCCTATTTTACCCTAATAATCTATACTATATTTTTTGTGACTTCGACTATTATCCTATACTGACGACAAAACGTGCATAATAAACACTAAACTGAAATTAATTGGTTTGAACCCAACATCAGGGGTCGAATGGCCTATGTACCTAACCGGACTAACTGAGACCAAAACCACGTCGTTCTGACCGACCCTACAGATAGCGACCTAGATTCTGAACTTATTTCCTAGAGACCTAAGCAAACCCAAATTCTGTAAGTTGTGTGTGTTTAGAACTCTAATTAATTAACATCTTCTAGCGGTTCATGAGTTCTAATTAAAATAGAATCCTAACTCTAGTAGAATTCTAAGACTATTAGACTTCAATCTCTACCAAGACTATAATTTCAATTTTATGCTTTTTGTCTTTTTTGGACTAAAATCTAGTCACAGGGATGGGGAAATGAGTCTAAGACTCCTAAACTAATTCATAAAACCTAAGTGATAAAGAGTGAGAAATGAACTATGAAAACCTATAGATGGACGAAGAGTACCTCTTGATTTGGCTTGCTTTGAATGTCCAACAGAAGGTTGGGATTGCTCCACGATGCAAATGGAGTGTGCTTGTGGTCGTATAAGGGAAATGATATTTCTCTCTGTCACAGAATTCAAGGTGGCCTTTTTATAACAATCCCCTCTGATCCCACATATCATTTCCAAAAGATAAATACCGAGTTGACTCGGTCTACGAATCTATTTTGGCTCAATGACTTCAAAATGAAAAGTCCAAAATGCCTCTATCAGCCAGTTAACCAAAGCTAAAAGTGCTTACCGACTGGTTTGTTCTCCTTTATATGATATGATTTAAAACCAAATCCAAGAGGATAAACACCCAAATTTGGATAAAAAGCCCACTAAGCACATGTTATAATCCAAACTTATGGGATTCCCTGCCAAAACCATTGGAAACCAAGCTATTAACCTCCTATACTTTCTAGACTTTAACCAGAGTTTTACCTAACTAACTAGACCAACTAACTGAACTGGATTGCTAACTGGTTTGGACTGTTTATTGGACTAGACTCAATTAAAGTACGCTTATCATATATCACTAGGCCAAGCCAAAAAATAAAAGCCTAACCAAAATAAAGCCGGGTATCAACGAACATTATGTAATATAAAAATCACTTTTAAACTTTAGCTATCTAAAATAGTAACTTATAGTGATTCATTTTGATGTCGATTCTCAAGATTGTAAAGACTCAATTTTAACTATTCGATTCTTTTGAATATTTTCTAATACGAAAATAAAAACTCAAAATTCTGAAAAAGCATAAATAACATATGAGATTTAGAACGGAAAAAAAAAAGTAAAAAGAAAAGTTGTAACCATTTGATTTATGTTATATTATCTTAAGGGTTAATTACAAGCGTATCCCTGAGGTTATGATGAAATTACAGGCGTGTGCATTAGTTTGGAAAATGAACACTTATGTCCATTGACCAAATGGAATACCAAAATGCATAACGGTTTACACGAAAAGACCAGATTGCACCTAACTAAGATTACAAATCATAATTTTCCCATTGAAGTGTTACCATCTTCTTCCTCTTCAGAACCAATAGCACGACATAGACGCCAGCAGCACCTCCATCGCACCACCATCATCAACCTCAAAGCATCATTACCGAGCTACCATCATCAACCTTCAAACTCCACACCACTGCAAGCCCAAAACCACCATCGTGACAATCAGCCAACACCATTCCAACAACATAGCACAGGTTATCAAGACTTCCTACCCCTTACCCCGTCGCTAGCCACCTATGGTAACCTTCCCCACAAGCAGCCCTTTCCTCGCCCAACTCCACCGTAAAACCGCAGACCCCTCCCTTGCCTAACCCCGAGCAATCCTTGCCTTCGCCCAAACTTGTAGCCATCACCAACCTTGTGACAATCACCAAAATAACTACCTTCCCCCCCACCCCCACCTCTGTGTCATAGTACTCCTAACAACCTGTAGATCGAGCAGCTGTGTACATTTACAATTAATTTGAGGTGTTGAGATGATGAAAAGGTGGTAGCGGTGGGGTAGGGAGAGGAAGGGGGCGACGGCGGTGGGGTACAGGGGGTAGAGGGGAGGGTGTGTATGTTTGTAAACCCTCATTTGAAAATCCTAATTCTCAAATTAGGGTTTCAAGACCCTAATTTTTATAATAGGGTTTGAAATCCTAATTTGAAAATTAAAAAAATTTATTCAGTATATACAGTACAATGGCAGTATTGCCATTTAAAAAATACGTAATGATAACATCATAAAAAAGTACACTTTTTGGATGGAACTCTAACGAATGGACACAAGTATTACCTTTTTAACGTTTGTGATTACAGTGTGTTACTTTTTGAAACATAGTGTCCTTGACTGTAATTTCACCTTTAAATCAGGGACACTGCTGTAATTAACCCTTAACTTAATATCTACCTATGATAGATAGTGCAAAAATTACATCACTGCTGCCACCGCAACACTACAACTATCTATAACTCAAGCACCACCACCACCAACCACACCACCAAACATCAAACCAATCAAGCACTGCTAGCACCACCACCATATTGCTGCCATCACCAAACCAGCAACACCACATGCCTCCACCTATAACCAACAACCACAAAACAGCCCACAACCACCAAACCCACCACCGCACATTGCCACCACAACAAATCACCACAAAAAATTGTCCACATCTCAAAGCACAGCCACCAAAACCCAGATCGGCGAAGTGAAATTAGAAGGGGAGAGGGGGGGGGGAGTGGTCGATAATGGTAGTGGTGGGGGTGAAGGAGGGTGTTGGCGTTGTTTCCAACAGTGGGGTGGGGTGGCACATCAGTGGTTAGTCGGGCTGCGGGGAAAAAGAAAGGGGGCGTTACATTCCAGCAATGAGGGCAACAATGAGCGAAGGGGGAGGTAAGGGGTATGGTGGGGCCTGGTTCAGTTGGATTTTTATTGGGTTGTTTTTTCAGATATCCTTTGGCATTTTAGTGAATGTAAAGGGTATTTTTAAAGTTTCATGTCAAAATTTAGCCGGGTATAATTATTGATAGAGGAGAGGGTCATTTGTCAACATTAATACCCGAAGGATCATTATGCAAACCCAAAATATATGAGGGGGGCCACTTGTCATTTTTCCTTGCAAGAATAATAAAGCTTATTTGTAAATATAATAGCTAAAAATGATTTAAAACTATCTAATAAACAAATTTATCAATAGAAGTCTCCGATATTGGTTTGAATGGGTTCCTTGTAAGGATGATAATAAAGGCTGCTAAGCATTATATAATTAAAAAACTAGCTCAAAATAGTCCAAAATTTGCCCAATGATATCATAACTTATTAGGACTATTGTACAATTTCTTATAATATGAAGATGGGAATTTAGATCTGTAGTAACTACATGTGTATATATAAACAGACAACAAACATACTACACACCCCATAGTCATTGCACAAACTAATACACATACTATATAATTTTCATAGTAAATGAATTATAGGCAAGTTTTATTGGGTGATACTTCAGGAGCAAAATCACATATGAGATTTAGCACCCAAAAAAAAAAAAAAAAAAGATAAAACTAATTCAAATTTATTTTACTACATTTGGGAAAAATTAAACTTTCTCAATTCAAAAAAGTATTTACATAATTGTGCATAACTTCATATAAACAGATCAACACTTTTTGGATCGTTACTAACAATGAATTAAAAGGCTTTTATTTTCATGAAAGATTAAATTTACATGGATTATAAATGTTTATATATATTGATATATGTATTAGATGTAATAATCAAAGCAAGAAACGAAATGATAGCTTCTTCGAGCAAGACCTCATCATATTGCATTTTTCAAGTTAAATATGATTATAAAATTATATGCTATAGATATTACTGTCTTTAAAAGTCTTCAAATATTTGTTTAGATGGGCCCTTATCTCCAATTAGTTAAATTCATAGGAAGATTAACAAGGACAATATTAGTAGGCCTTATGTAATTTTAATATTAATTCTAAACATTAAAGAAAACTCTAAATAAGTAAATAACCAAGATACTAACATATTAGGACAAAATTTGAAACTATTTTATCACTAAAAACATCCTAATATGGATAATAAGACTTGTACATTAAAAAAAAAAATAATAACATATAGGATATTGAAGACATAAAATGATGGTAAATTTAACTTACTAGATCATTGTATATACATCTATTATAGCCGATGAAAAAACTGATAACATGATGTACAACATTATGATTGTTATGGTATACCAAATTAAACTTTGGGTCACATGCTTGGGCACATCACTATATATATTTCCAAGTTTACCTTCGATTGCTTGTGTCTTCTGTCAGGGACATATGTGGAGGCTGGAAGGGACTCTTATAGAACAAAGCATGCAGAGCTACTCTTATTGAGTCAGGTCTTTCGAGTTGCTAATCTATCATATGCAAGCCTTTTTATATATTCACTGTTTATGTCCGTGAACAATCGGACATAGCCCTTGGACATTTTTAGTGGTTCTGTGATTCTCGGCTCCGAAATATCTCACTCCAAGGTGAGCTGGAAAATACTAACTCCTGATCAAATTCTATTTAGCTAAGCATTGAAAACGAAGCAATTTCCTTGAGTGCCCCTTGTCCCATAATTTTTCACGAGCACGCAAGGCCTGTCAGTAGGTAAAAAAAGCCTTAAGAGTGTGTTTGGATGAAGAATTTCAAATTACCTTGTATTTCAAAATCCATTCATTTTGAAATCCGTTGATTTACAAATTTATGGAATTGCAAATATTGTGTTTGGGTGATTTTGTAGATTGAGTATTTTATATGTGGATTTACATTTGAAAATTTGAACCTAAATAATTTAATAGTGTATATGTACAAACTAATAAGAGAGAGCATCTCCTTTTTATTTCTAGAGGAGATTTTAGTACACCAAATTCCCTTTCCAAATTACTCCTAAAATTTGGTAAGTCCATCTTATCAATATCCAAACAATGAGTTTTATACAATGTATTTCAAAAACTTCTATGAAAGTGAAATCATCAGTTCAACTATCTCATCCAAACACACTCTAAAACTTAATGTGTTTTGGCAAGCAGGGAATGGACATCAAATTTCAATTTGGAATGACACCTGGCTAATCTCTCTCTAGCCAAAAGACCTAGAAATGCATAAACCTAGAAAATGTATAAACCCATGCCTTGCACAGTCCAGAAAGGTCATGACCTTGTACACAACAACTCTTGGGATGAGGAAAAAAATTCAAACCATTTTCACAGTTCACATCGCCGATAAAATCCAACTTCAGTTCCAACCAAGTTCATATTGCCCTCATCGAGTCCTCTGGGAAGGGATCCTTCAAGTAATTATTCAGTTACCTCATCTAATCTTCTTCTCTACAAGGAAAAAATTACACTTGATTCCAAAAAATAAGCACTCTTAACCCAGCCACCAATCCCAAGGGGTGGTGGAGATGGCAAATGGTCTCGAGGTGTGACCTCAAGGTCCCGAGTTCAAATCCCCATACCGACAGGGCCATATAAAATTACAGTTCTCACCCTAAAAAAAAAAACCCAGCCACTAACATCCCATCCAAAGTTTAGCAGAATTTGTGGGCCCTGAAAATACCGATAAAATTTCGATATCTACTTGGCAGGTAATGTTAAACAAAGTACCTTCTATGGTAGAATTACCTCTACGGGGAGTAGCAAGATCTAACACTCGCCAACGCTGCACAAATGCCCCTGAAACCCTTGAACACCTATTCTGGCATTGTCCTCTAACTACTCCATTCTCGTGGACCTTGCTGAACCGACACCCTTTTATGGAATGGATGATACTATAACGACCCGGTCCACGGCCCCACCACAGGGCATTGCCTCCCTCAAAATGGCTAGCCAAGTAGGTACTTATGAGTTCATAGGCAGGGTCTTATAAGGCCAATCGCAAACTCTCTCACAACCGATGTGGGATATTACAATCTCCCTACCTTATTCCTTAGCGTCCTCGCTAAGGCTCGATCACACATAGCCCAGAATCTTCCTCTCTAGCCAATGTGGGATATACCCGGCTCACCCTTCGTTGCCCCAACCATCCTCTTGATGTGGGATATACCGGGGCTTGCCTTCGTTTCCCCCAACCATTGGCAACCCGACTGGATAGCCCAGCCCGAGCTTTCGAGAGTCGGCTTTGATACCATCTGTAACGACCCGGTCCATGGCCCCACCACAGGACATTGCCTCCCTCAAAAGGGCTAGCCAAGTAGGTACTTATGAGTTCATAGGCAGGGTCTTATAAGGCCAATCGCAAACTCTCCCACAACCGATGTGGGATATTACAGATACCATGGTATTGACCGTGTAATTATTTATACTGTGACCAATAGAGTGTGGACACGTGGATGATAGAGAGGTGCCTGAGAAAAGTATCTATATAGGCAATTGTTCATCAGAGATGTGGATATAATGCTAGGAAATTATTGAGGACGCTGCCAGTTATCAAGTCAATATGATAAGATCAGGCGATTCAATATAATTGTGTGGGAAATAAGTGTTTGTACGAAAATTGTAGACAGCTGTCAACGAAAGCGGAGCGATCGATAGCAGCAGTTGAAGTAGTTTCAAGCAAAGAAAGACTGTATAAAGGAAGACAACTGTCAATGAAAGAGGAGCGATTGATAACAGTAGATGACCAGCAGTTTTCAGTAAAGAAAGACTGCATGAAGGAAGACAATTGTGAATGAAAAGGGGGCGATTGATAACAACAGTTGACAAGCAGTTTTCAGTTGAAGATTAGGATGAACGATTATGGGCAATAGAAGGGCGGTTATGAACAAGTAAATATAAAAGGAAGATAAAGACAACATGAAAAAAGGTCGTCAGATTTACATGTTAAACTTAACTTGAAGAAATCAAGTCTGAATGCTACTAATACTCTTTCTTCTTTTATCTTCGTCAAGCGTCTCCATGATCGGCCTTGTATCGACAAGAAATCTTGTCTTTCAACGTAAACTCTTCCTGTGGATTTTAAAGCTTTCTTCGTCTTTGGGAGCGCATCTTTTACGTTTGTTAAGTATTTTGTTTTTAGTAAGTATCCATTTTTAGTGAAATCCTGAGGCCTAAGGGGCAAAAAACATCCCGTAAATTTAATCAATTGTGTTGCAAGCATACAAAACAATTATGGGTGTGCCCTTAGCGCAAACACCTGGTTAACCTATAAAGATAACTCCTGCCAAAGCCCAACTTCTTGCACCCTTCTTTTGTTAATTCTTTGTTTTAGCTGGAAATCCAGAAGTGATTTTATTTACAATAAAACTCCCTTGAACCCCGCCCGTAGTTAGTCACGAATATCTGAGCTGATAGCCACATTTACTCATGCTCAAACCATCAATGAATCGGTTACCCCAAATCAATCTTACCACCTATATACAACCATCTTCCACCCAACACCTATTGATCTACCTACAGATTCCTTTTGCGGGTGTAGAACGTTAAGACCAAATTGCTTCTGGATGGCTCATCATTTTAACTCGAGCACCCATTTGGCAACCTATGTCTAATTTAAGTTGACAACAATTGCGTACAAAAGGATATAGTGGTGATCACAAAGAATGCCAGAAATGACAAAGCAGCTGTAACCATCCCATTCCTCCAAGCATGCCACTGGGCGTCCCAAAAAACTATTAACATATTATCATAAATACTGCTTTTTGGTTTTCTTTGTCCATAGATGATGGGGATGAGTAGTCGATAATGTTTTTAATTCTACCACTTATTTTGAAACTGATAAGGTAACGAGACGACTAAACTGCTGTTCCCTGAAGAGGCAACCTAAGCACCACTTCAACCGGGCTACTGCAGTGGTGACAAGCTCAACTAGATAGCTGACATGGTTAATTTGGATATGATTTGGGCAAGTAGTAACAGATGCAGAATTCTATTATGTTTTGTGTATATATAGATTGATGTAGTTATACCAAGATACGTACGTAGGTAAACTGCTAACTCTCTAGATCCTTGAAAAGTGGATCACTACTCTTGTAATCAATGGTCTAGTCTTTATATCTCCAATGAAATTCTCACCATCAAAAAATAAAATCATCCGCCAACATCATCTATTTACATAAATACCCTAGTGTTTGCATCCTTGTTTCATGGAGTGTAAATTAGTGCTGTAGCCCATCATTCCTACCTGCCGTTAACTGCTCTTAGATCTTGTTTTCTAAGACCCGTCAGCAAAAATTTAAACAATCAATGTTTAATGCTACCAATCAGATCAACCAGAAGCGTGCTCTCCAGGTCACAAATTGGAATATAAAATCTTAAAAAGACTCTCTAAGTGTTGGCTTCGGGCCCCTCCTCTTTTGGATAAGGGAGTCGATGGTGCACCGATTAGCGGTTGGGTGCGGACATGGCTCCTCATTTACGTGGAGCTGCGTGCCAGAGCCCTTCTTTAAAAGAGGGCACCACCAATGCTCTTTCTTGGTGCTCCCTCTTCTCGCCTCCTTGGTCTCTCCTCTATTTGGGGGCTCCTTGCTCCATAACCTATGTAATCGTGTGTGAGTGTTGTCTCCATGTTACATGTTCCATGCATTGCTCTCGTTAATGCACCATGATTCTCGACAAAGCCCAAGCATTGTCTCTTATTATACGTGCCCCCGACACTACTTCCTTGGCCGCACCAATGTGTTGTCGCCACATCAACTATCCCTACATAACACTCACTCGATCACAAATTCTCCCTAGGCCATCGCTAATGAGCATGTCTTATGTACTGCACAAATTTTCCGTGCCTATGTTGCGTGCCACTTATGTAGTCGTGTCCCAGACATTCTATCACACTACCACGCCCCCACGTTGTTCAATCATTTTACCACACCATGTGCACCTCCAGTCGGTCGTCGAACATGTTTTGACATGCGCTATGAGGTGTGCAACATCCCTCATGGTAGGTGACTCCTCCCGGACACTACTCGAGGAGCTCTAAGTGCAACATCATAAGGACTCCTCTCCCTCCAGATGAGTGACTAGTAATTGGCCCGTCGAGTAAATGACTCCTCCTAAACAAGGCCTTGGAGAGCTCTAAGTTCTGCGACATTAGGACTCATTATTAGATAGGCGGCTCTCCTGGGACACTATTGCCATCAATGAGCTCTGAATGCTCTGGTATATGGATTCCTCTTCTGCTAGGTAGGCAACTTTCTTTGCCACACTACCTTGGCCCATTTTGTAGGTGACTCCTTCAAGACACTAGTTCGACTTGTTGAGTAGGTGACTCATCTGGGACACTACCTTGGCACCCTTTGAGTGCTCAAGCATAAGGATTCACCACAGGGTAGGCTATTCTCCCAGGACACTATCTCTAGGTAGCTCTGGGTGCTCAAGCATGAGGACTCCTCTTTTGCCAGGTACGTGACTCTTATGGAACACTACCTTGGCCTGTGATGTAGGTGACACTACCAGAACACTTCCTCGGCTTGTTGGGTAGGGGAATCCTTTTGGGTGTTACCTCAATTTGTGGTAAGTACTTTATCTGCTGCACTACCTTGGCATGGTTTGAGTATTCCAGCACAAGGACTCACCATGGGATAGGCTACTCCTCCGGGACATTATCTATGCCAAGGTGTCGGCATGACTAGTCTACCTTCCTCTAGCATTGGGGACTTTTTATTGGCACCCTCAAGGATCCCTAGGTCACTCCGAGAAGGGTACAAGTCTCCTTAGGGTATCTCGCCTAGTCCATTTTGCAGTTGGGTATCAGGCCTTCCCCACAGCTGACAGGTTCTCTATATCTTTTGATGCCCTTTATAAGACTTGTAAGGCCTTTGGACTGGTGACTACATTAAGGGAGGATGTACTCCAAGAAAGATATAGCAAAACCGCATGGGACAAGTATAATGAATATATGATATGGATGTCCGTGGAATGCCAGTACTTATGGCCCTTTGATGCAGGGTCATTACAGGGAGCTCCACGTGTCGTTTAGTGAGGTGACTTCTTCAACTCCTATAAATAGTGGATTTAGAATTTGTTTAAAAATAACAGAAGTGGTTTACGCGTTTCACTTTTCCACTCTAACATTTCAAAGTTAAAGGATTCTAGAAAGGAAAGATCCTGGAATTGGACCCTGACTTTGAACCCTAACTCTGGACCTAAGTATTGGACTCATGACAGTCATTGCATATTCACTCACGCTCCTGCCTTAATAGCGCTTCCCCACCTCAAGCTCTACCTTAGAAGCATTCATCTCTACCCTTGCTTTCTTCCAAATAATCGCACTCGGTAGTTGACTTGCGCTGTATCCTATGTGGCGTCTCCACATAAATTGTACCAACTTATTTGGCATCATTTTTTGTGGCTCCGCTAGGGAGGTGAGAATCGTAGCAGAGTCCAGCCCCCTGTCCCACTCACGTAGCCCATCATGGCTCAGCAACGCTGGACCTTCAGCTTTATTAGCCAAATCTTCAACCCAACCATTAAGGTGGAGCATCACATTAAGGACCCAGAAGAGACCAGCGCTATCCGATTCCAAGCTCTTCCTGAGATGATGAATGCACCCAATGTTGTCACCATCTTCAATGTCATAGTCTAGTGCCTCACTCCAACCATTATCGACCTACAAGATATTCAATCATCTTTCATGTGTGACCCTAGAGATGCAAAATCAAATTAAAGGCTTATGTTCACATTTGCCCATTGTCAAGGCCTCATAATTCTCCACCCAGTGCTTGCCCAAGCTTATGGTTGGCCCAGCTGCTCAAATCCAGCCTTTAGGGCCTATGTAAGTTCTAGATAATGCCTAGGTCCCAGTGTCATGACCACCATTGTGTTGGTCCTCTAGACCCTTGGCTACTCATGGCACCTCTGTCCATGGCGCCCAGCGTGTTCGCCACAATCATCACCACTTATACGCCTCATGTTAATCTTGGGTAGGTACTGCAGCAACTCCCATTTGACGCTGTTGCACCTGGTCCTACCTTGCTCAGAATACCTCAGAGAAAAAACCTCAACTGGGATAGAAACCAACCCCAACATGGCTGACCCCGCACCAAAATACTGGTCATGCCCTCAGTTGGCCCTTCCTGACTAACAGCTTGTAGTTGGCACTACTTATGTTCAAACCACACTCCAAGGATTTGCTTCCACCACCATGACTTCTCTACCAATGTCATTCCCCCAATGCTTGAGGTCTCTCTATCTAGGCATTTAGGCAAGAGGATCATCCCCACCGGACACAAATCACACCCTTGTTTACTTCATCTTTCATCAAAGATAATTTGGACGTCATCCTCCACTGTGTCAAGGATTCATCCATGCTTTACTCCTTCTCTAAGCTACCTGGTCAATGCTTCTTACTTTTGCAAACACGTTGTCAAGCCTTACAGTATGAGGTACAACTAGCTAGCATTTATCTTGTTCAACAGTCGAGGGGACAATGCCCTTAAGCACCTTACTGATTTGGTAGGTCCCTAGAGTACTACGGGAATATGACACTTTAAAATTGCAAAAATTTCACAAGTCCATGACTGGACTTGTCTACTCTTAGTACGACCATATTCTTGAAGGTATTATCCACTCATCCTCTGACGTGGTCCAGATATTTTGCTTCAATTTTTTCTTTACAAATAAAAACAGAAATTAAAGATTTAGTTTCGATTAGAAATCTACTTTTTGATCTTCATTCATGGATCCTTTTTGACAAGTTTTACCATGAGGCAGAGCGTGTGATCATCGACAATGTTGAAATCCGACAGAACCCCAGTGAAGACCTTAATTCCTACGTCAAATGATTTCATGTGAAGTGCTTGTAGTGCCCTAACTTGTAGCAAGGATAGACCTTTGTACCAATCTGCATCAAGAACATGAGAGACATCTCAAGGATCTACCATGAAAACCTCCAGTTCAGAGCTTGGGTTCAACTTAAGGAAGCTTATAATGCCATGACTGCTACAGTGGAAGTGGCCAGTGAGGACGACAATAGTCAAAAGTCAGGGGCCCTAACAAGAAGGCCGTCAGAGATTATTTCTGATTACCCATACGACTGGAACACATTCAAAGAGCTTCTCAACGATTAGATTTTGGGGCAAGTCTATAATCCTCCATCTTGTCAACTCTGAGCCTACCCAGGATGACTTAGTCAAGCCACCCTATTGCTTCTATAATAGCACGACAGTCCACACCCTCAAGAACTGGAGAAGCCTTAAGTTTGCCTTTGCTAGGAAGACTACACTTGGTGAACTCAAGCTTTAAAATAGTATTTTAGACTTGCTCCCCACCACCCATGCCCCGACTTTCTTTTTTGCACCTAACTCTATACATTGTTACAGTCATAAACTTGTATTTTACATTTTGCAAGTGTCTATTTACTCATTCTCCCTTTGTACAAAAACATGTTGCCTACCTATGTTATTAATGAAAGGTCTCCATCTTTTGACTTAAATTAACTTTTGAGTTATAATTTGTTCATGCACAAGTATATTGGCACCAACCTCAAGTGCATAGCTTGCTCCTTTAGGGCTTCCGTTTCTCCCTCGATTGACACTTTCTGGATCCTTAAGCAGGTCAGGGTCCTTGCCCTTCAATTGGCTTTGGATAATAACATGGTAGGTTGTGCGCGTGGTGGCTTGAGGCATGCTAGAAAGTATTAAATTTTTTCGCTGGCATCAATCCCAAGGTACGCAACATTATGATCCTCCATGCATTCGACACGTCCTAAGCTCGACGCCCATGTGGGGACAAATGGCCGAGCAGCCCACTTGACCTCTCATCACCTTTGTGTCTTAAAAAAACTCTATGATTAGTGTCGTCTAGTTGCCCTAGGCACTACCCCCCCCCCCCCCCGGTTGATATGACCATGCTAGGGTTCTCCTGTCGTAACCTCCATGCAACCCCCCAAGGTCCCTCATTCTCTCTCAGTTCGACCCTCGTTGTCATGGCATTAATACATCCTTCTCTCTTTGCCAGTCGCTACGCCCTAGTTCCGTCTTTGAATTACGTGCCCCTGACATTGTACCCGTTGCCAAACGCTGTAATTCGTTGCCTGTGCATCGCCTCCTGTTGTACATGCCCTCGGCATTATTCCCATCGATCTATCCATATGCTATCACCATGTCCTCTTTTCCATCTCCAAGGAGCATGCCCTTGGCACAACACATATCTTCCACGCCTATATGTTGTGTAACTTATACAATAGTTCATGTATGCACCACACCATGTGCACCTTACGTTGGTTATGAACCATGCTTCAACATACTACCCAATGTGTGCAGCATCACTCAGGGTAGGCAACTCCTTCTGAATACTACCTCAGGGAGCTTCGAGTGCTCTCCAATAATGACTCATTTCCCACCAGGTAGGCGGCTCCTCTGGAACTACCTTGGCTTGTCGAGAGGTGACTTCTCTCAGACACTACCTTGGCGTACAGAATGACCTGCGCAAATCCATAAGGACTCTATCTCTGCTAGGCAGCTTCAATTGTTCCAGTATGAGGACACCTCTTCACCAGATAGGGAATTCCTTCAAGTCACTACCTTGGCCCATCGGGTTAGCAAATCCTTCAGGATACTACCCCGATGCGTCGGGTCTGTGACTCATTTTGGGACACTATTTTTGCTCATGAGGTAGGCGTGACACTACATTGGTGCTCTTTGGGGCATAAGGACTCACCGTGGGATATATGAATTGCTAGGGACACCATCTTCATCATAGAGCTTCGAGTGCTCCAGTATGTGGACTCCTCTTCTACTAGGTAGGAGACTCTTCTTGGACACTACCTCCACTCGTTAGGTAGGCGACTCTTTTGTGACATTTTCCCGGTGCGATGGGTAGGCAATTCTTTTACCTCACTACCTTGGATCTTCAGATAGTTGACTCCTCCTGGATACTATCCTGGCACGGTACGATTGCTTTGGCAGAAGGATTCACCACGGGATAGGCGACTCCTCAAGGACACGGTCTCTACCAAGGTGTTTGAGTGACTAGTCTACATGCTTCGGCATAAGCACCCTTAAGGATCATGTCTCTTAGTCACTACGAGGGGAGTTGGTCTACGAAAGGCATCGCACCTTGTCTACCTGACCAGTTCGACTGTCAGGTTATTTGCGTGTATTGACATTTACTGTGGGACTTAGTAAGGGGTTCACACTAGTGTCTAGATTAAGAGCATTCTCTAGCCACATCGGCATTGTCCAAGTACTTCTTACAGAAACAGATTGAAGCTTTGCGGGCTGGCCTAGTAAATATACAGTCTAATAGTCCATTGAGCACCGCCAATGGTGGCCCCTTAGTAAGGTGTCACTCCTATGGAGCCCCACATGTTTCTTGATGGTGTGAATTTTCTAACTCCTATAAATAGTGGATTTCAGAATTTGCTTAAAATAGAACTCTTTTCTGTACAATTCACTTTTTCAGTCTAGAACCTCAAAGTCAAAGGATTCTAAAGAGCAAAAGACCTGGACTTGGACCCAGACTTTGAAGCCTAGACTTCAAACCCTGACTTTAGACCTAAGCATTGGACTCTTGACAATCGTCGAGTATTCACTTCGTGATTGTGCCTTTTTAGCACTACTCCTCGGGCTCCGTCTGGAAAACCTTGGTCTTTGCCTGTGCTCCATTCCACATGACAATACTTGGTAGCTGACTTGGACTGTATCATTTGTGACACCTCCACATATACTGCGAACTCACTTCTTTGACATCAATGTTATGCTTATTAGACCTCTGATGAGACAAAGAAGTCTTGAACCACCATGACAATGATAACTGATCGCTAATTTAGTTCAAACTAACAACCTGTCATGATATATTCAAGTACATTTACCTGTCTGCCGTTGCTAAAACTTGAGTAATCAGATCTAGCTTTTTCAGTTGAAGACGAAATGAGGATACATGAGGTCGCAAAATCGTTGATTTTGGACCTTTAAATTGATCGGCATTATATACTTGGCGAGTGTGTAAATGGTTTTAGTTTGGATGTTGGTTACTAACAAAGGTGTCGAAGCATCTCTTATCCTACAGATCTATCGACATTATCACAACGTAAGAGGAGCATGCAATAGAAACACGAGAAAATGAAAATATTTGATTTACCGCATTAATAGCTCAAGGAGGTTGCCTGCTGAGACCGTTGATCCGCTCCTCCCGGCCTCTTTTTGTTGATTTTCTTTCCATCGAAATAATAGACAAAAGATCTAAAAAAACATTCAATCTAAAGCTCCTATTGAAGAAGATTTTTTCAGTACAAACAAAGCTTAAGTATACCAAAAGATCCAACTGTTAGGATACTTGGTGTTGCTGCTAAAAAAATTAATCATGAACCCTAGCCTTAATCATGAACTCAATCTGTTTGATAGAACTGTCTTCAACTGTTGCGATGTTGCATGTTTGAGTTGTGCATAAGTTTATCCTTGCAAATGCAATATCCTAACTATCAAGTTCAGTTAAGATGATACATCGTTAACGTTCTTAAGGACCCTGAATTGGTCTTAGAGGCTGGATCTAGATGATGTCCATGCTTTTGTGACCACTCTTTTTTGCAAGATGGAACCCCTCCATAATCTTCCATGGCTTGCTTTGCATTTTAAATATAATGCAGTTGTCTATAGGTAAGATTGCTGTCTTTTGTTTGATGCAACTTTTGCTTTTTGGAAGTTGTAATTATACATGAGTGTGCACGTGCGTGTGGCTATTTCTGACCAAATGTTGCTGTGAGAGTTTTTTGTCTTTTAGATTTTGCTTTTCTTAACCGTGAAATCTGGGATTGCTATATGGCCTGAGTTTTTTTGTTAGGTAAAAAGAATATGTCGCTATGCCTTGTGAAATCTGGGATTGTTGTATGCCCTGATTTATTTTTATTTTTTTGTTAGGTAAAGGGAATATGTTTCTTTGTTTGTTTTATATATCTGGCTTTCTAGAATTAAAATCACCCCACACATGTTCTACAGACTGACTATATTAAGTGAAAAGTTGGAATTTTAGTTGCATACCATATTCATTTGAAGATTGTAATTTCGGTTGCAGAATTTTTGTTGTTGTTGATGTTATTAGGCTTTTAGCATTCTTCTTGTTTCCTTAGTGGTGGCTGCTGCATTGGATAACCGACCAGTGTTCCTCGTCAAGACAAGACATTGCATTCGTATTACTGCTTAACTTTTAGGGTTTGTTAGCTATTAAGAGTCAGTCACTGCTCTTTCGGTGAGTGGGACATAGCATTCTAGTCAAGTTAAACAACTTTAATTAGTGTTTTAAAATTTGGTTATGTGATATGGAGTTTTTGGTACATTATTGTAGTCTTTGGGTTGGTTTTTTGTAGGTAAAACTTTTTGAGGACGTTTTGGATTGGGAAACCAGTGAGAGAAATGGTTTCGACTTCTGAGCATTTCTATGTTTTGTACGTTAACGTGGTTAATTTGGTCTGGGTTTCCACTTCTTACAATTGTCTCAACGCTGTTAGAATTGCTGTGTCGTTTGCTATTACATAGAAGGGCTAGAGAAGGTATCTGTATGTTGGTTGAACATAATTACTGTTCCGAGGATTTCTGGTTTGACCTTTGTTTGCATGTCTTGCCTCTTCAAGAAAAATAAGACAACACCACGAGGTAACGTGAATTTTACCATCATACAAGAGTAGTGACAGTTTCCTCTGACAGGGAAAGTGAATTAGTACATAACCTGTATAGTCAATTTATTTCGTGGAGACCATTCTCGATCTTCATATCGTTTCTTACATATATTTTCTTTGGCAGAATTGGTTAGTTGCAGCCGATTCTCTTACTGGTGAGGGTAATTGTGTTCTTGCTTTTGGCTCTATCTCGGGCTTAGGTTATAGGCAGTGTTGGAATGGTTTTGCAGCTTATGACGGCACGTTTAGGAAGATGGTCGTTTAGGTCTAGAGAAATTTATATGGCATACAAGATGAGAGTGGTTGGTGGCCTAAGGTGGTAGACCATTAGGAAAATTGAACAATTACTCGCACAGCTACTAATGGAAGTAGGAACTTTCTAGAATTTGGTAGTTTGTGGTTTCTACATGTTTTTTGTCGTTTCAATTTGTTAATATCGACTACATAGAACAAACGAGATTTTTGTGGAGTGGAAATTTGCAAGGTAGCTTGGCTGTTTTTACACTTTTTAAAACACATGATTCCTTTTCAGTGTCCACATTGGATGTTTGATATTATCTTGTTTGACGAGTGATTATCGATGTGTTATTGACCCTGAGAAAGTTAAAACATGTTTAGATATCCTTCTTTGCGGTTAAATTTGTACTTAACCAATAATCATGTCTTATCTTGTTAGATATACTATCTTTTTACCGATTACACTTGATTGTTGAACATAAATGTCCTACCAATGAAAAATATCTTAACAAGAAGATTGACATGTGCGAAGAGATGGCTTTGGTAGCTGGTAAAGACATTGCAATAGGTGGTTTTTCAAAGTCATATAGTGATCATGATCTAGAAGAAACGTAGGTTGATTCGACACCATTAGATGATGACATCGAAGTGGTGGCAAAAGGAAAAGACGGTTCATCTCCAACAACATCGTCACATGGAAGGCAACATCAAAAGAGAAAGCGTGAAGATGAGGATACGCGGTATGATAAGTTAGCAGGAGAGATCAGACAGGTTGCATTAGCAATCAAGCAACTCACTAAAAATGAGCTTGTGATTAGTGATCTTTATGATGAAGTGATCAAGACAAAAGTTTTGACGAAACTTTTTTGGCAACGGTTTTCAACTATTTGGTAAAAAATAAAAAGCAAGCACAACAGTTTATAGTGAAAAGTGACAACCTTCGGAAGATATGAATAGCAAATTTCATGGCAAAACATTTAGCGGGAAACTAATTTTGTGGTTTAATTTAGTGTACATGAACTGACCTTGTTGGTTATATAAAAATATTTTTGTTGTACTTGTTTTACCGCTAAGAATATGCATGTAACTTGGACAAGGTCGTTCTTATGTTTACTAACGTTTATGATGATTTTAACATGTTTATTTCTTTTTACTTTTAATTTTTGGTATAGGATCATAGGTAGTTTTATCATTTTTCTATGCCTTGTCCAAACAATGGAAAATAAATTCATAAATATATTTTCAGGAGCCTTCTATTTTTGAAAAGCATTTTCTGGAAAGCGTTTTTCATGCAACACTTTTCGTGAAATAAACAGGGCCTAAGCTCTCGTATAAGAAACAACATGTGACAGGAAAACATCCTTTAAAGCCATAAAGCATATGAGCTTACAAGTAGATATATATTTTTAACCTAGTAACGAGTTCAATGTTGGTACTTTGTGGCCTCATTAGGGCCTTGTCGGTTAGACATAAAGGATGTGCTACACTGCATGCCGCAAGTGAGTTGAAAAAGTCATAGTAGTCGGACGATCCAACATGTAATATGTTTGCATCAATTGACATATCTAGATAATGCTAGACCAATGAAGTCTAGGTAATATAGAAGTTCACATGAAGCAACCTTTTGAAGATTTGCTAGCGCTTAAAATCATAGCCACTTTAGTTTTAGTGATGAGCTACATATAAACATGCGTAAACTTAAAGCCTGTACAACATAAATAAATGAGACTCGGTGGTCTTGTCTAAATAGGCATTGTTCATGGGTTAAAAGCTTAATACTTTAAAAAAGTGTGTGAATTATGTTAAATAAATGAGACCCTTTGGGTCTCAAAACTAAATAAGCATTTTGCATAGGTTAAAAGCTTTATGCTTTTAAAAGCTGTGGCATATGTCGAATAAATAAGACCATCTGGGTCTGAAATATAAATATGCATTTCTTTGGGTGGGAATGCTGAATTTTAAAAAGGGCTAATTACACATATGTCCCTGAGATTTGGGGATAATTACAGGCAAGGACAATAGTTTGGACAAATTACATTTGTGTCCATTGACCAATCGGAACCCTAAAAATCCTAACAGTTTTAACAAAATGACTTTATTGCCCTCATTTTACAAAGTTATATTTTTAAATGCCATTTTTTCTTTTTAGAAAACAAAATAATAAAAGACCAACCCTAATTCCAACCACCCCACCCCCCCTCCCCGCCACCCAACCCCATATCCCCGCCAACCCAATTTTGTCTTTCAAACTCCCCCGACCACCGCACCCCTTCGTCTCCCCGTCTGCCTCCCCCTTCCCCGTCACCGCACCACCATCCCCTTTCCCCTTCCCCGTCGCAGCGGCCGCCCTTCCCCGTCACCGCGACCGCCATCCCCCTTCCCCTTCCCCTTCCCCGTCGCCGCAAAGTTAGTCAACATTGATGGAGGTAACGGCGCACCCCGTCGAGGTGATCCATTAATTAAGACGGCATTCATGAAATTTTGAATTGAATTACTGAATTGAATTGAAATGGGATTTAGAGAGAGAAAGGGCTGCCGGCGATGTGGGTTTGCCAAAGGGCTTGCCGGCGTGGTGGGGTGGGTTTGCCAAGGGGCTTGCCGGCGTGGTGGGTGGGGCGAGTCTTCTGGATGGTGGGCCGAGAGAGGCTACCGACGGCATGGGGTGAGGAGGACGCTTGGGCTACCGGCGGCGAGATCAGATCTGGAGAAGGAGAAGAGAAATCCTAATTTAAAAATTAGGGTTTTCAAACCCTAATTTTAAGGTTTCAAAACCCTAATTTTAAAATCAGGGCTTCAAATCCTCCTAATTTTAGGATTTCAAAAGCTTAATTTGCAAATTAGTTGCAAATCCTAATTTAAAAAAATTAAGGTTTAATTTCAAAATTATAAAAATTATTTAGGATGTACTGTACAAGGGCAGTATTGCCATTTTTAAAATACGTAATGATGAACAATATACTTTTTGGATGGAACCCTAACGAATGGATACGGGTGATACATTTGAAACACTTTTGGTCATGGAATGTTACATTTTGAAACTTTGTGTCATTGACTGTAATTACCCCATAACCTCAGGGACATAGGTGTAATTAGCCCTTTTAAAAAAGAAAGAATGGATCTTATTTTTTTTTTCTATTTTTCCCTTCTTTTCATTTACAGAAGAGCAGCCATGGCCTAGTGAGGCAGCGGTGCTATGGTGAGGCAGCGCGACGATGGGGCAATGGCGTGATGGTGAGGCAGATAAGACTTGTAATCGTTTCTGGTGACGCTCTAGTGGCATTGCTTATCGTGACATAGGAGTCTCGGCCATCGCGATGTTGGCGAAGTGGCACTATTACTGTTGGTCATGATGTACGACGTGATGTTAGGGGATGTCGCAACAGTGATGGCAGTGATGGGTGCTAGTGGTTGTCGCGTTGGTGTGAATCTGAATGAGATGGCGGTGGTGAGGTTGTAGATCTCATCGGGAAAAGATGAAGGGTAGAGGTGTGCACTCTTGGATAATTGATGCAAAGGCTTTTTTATTTCTCACAATTCTTCTTTAAGTACAACAATTCACCTCTATTTGTAGTAGAGGGGGAACTCTCGAGAACCTACTTTTTAGATACAAATATTTTCTTACAATAATCTAGACTCTAGATATTTTAGATGGATATTTGCTTACAACATTCTAGAGATAGATATTTTATCTCTAAATTTTTCTAAATTACTCTTTTAACATCCCCCTTAATCTTGGAAAAATCATAAACTCCAAGTTGGTCTCTAAACTGCATGAAATTCTCTATCAGAATTAGCTTGGTAAAGATGCCATCGAGCTGATCTCCGGTCTTGCAAGATTGTAGTTCGATTTTTCCTTTCTCCACAAGCTCCCAAATAAAATGATTATATAACTTAGTGTGCTTTGTACAACCACGAAATACTGGATTCTTAGCCAAGGATATAGCTGACATGTAGTCATAATAAATGATTGTAGGGAATTCTAGTTCATGCTTCAAATCTTCTAGTATTCTCATAATGTTTCAGTCGAAGCTGTGACTTTCAGTCGAAGCCAAAGTTTTAGTCGAAGCCAAATTTTTAGTCGAAGCTAAATGTTTTAGTCGAAGCTAAGACTTTCAGTCGAAGCCAAGACTTTCAGTCGAAGCCAAATATTTAAGTCGAAGTCAAGATTTTTAGTCGAAGCCAAATGTTTTAGTCGAAGCTAAGACTTTCAGTGGAAGCCAAGACTTTCAGTCGAAGCCAAGACTTTTAGTCGAAGCCAAAATATTTTAGTTGAATCCTTCTTATTTGGATTTTCTTTCATAACGTTCCACTATTTCTTTCCTGTATAAATAGGGAGTCCGTTAGAGCATTTATTACCTTTTTCTCTCACGCGAACTTTTCACTCCTAAAAACTCTCTCATCTCAATCTCTGATTCTTATCTATTGTCTTTTGAGTGAGTTTACCTTTGAGAAAGTTTTTTGTAAGCTTCTTGGTTTGGTTCTTGAAAGGATATAGATCTTCCCACCTAAGAAGGCTTAGTCTTAAACTTTCATTGTAATATCTGCTCAAGAAGGAGCATGTTTATTGTATTCAAATTGTAAATCTCTTTTCATTTGTAATCTGTTAGAAACCTTGGAAGGGTTTCGGAAATTGTACTGCGGTTTGAGCTAGCACCCGAAGCTAGTTGGTTTAGTAAAAGGCTCGAGTAGGTCTCCCTTGTGTGGAGTGCTCGAGGACTGGACGTAGGCTGGTGGTGCCGAACCAGTATAAATCTCTGTGTTAAACTTGTTACTGTTATATCTGTCTTTACGTTGTAATCTCAATTTTTAAATTCATACTCAAAGTTGTAAAACACCTATTCACCCCCCTCTAGGTGTATTTAGGGACCTATAACCTTGTGGTTGCTTAACATAGATGTTCTTCAATTTTACCATTTAGAAATGGTGATTTGACATCTAATTGATAAATCAACAGTTTTAGTTGAGCTGCAAGGCAAGGACCGTCCTTATTCTCTCCATATGGACCACAAGCGCGAAGGTTTCTTCAAAGTCTATTCCCGGCTGCAAAAGGTATCCTTCGATGACTAAACGAGCCTTGTATTTTTGCACCGATCCATGTTCATTATGCTTGGCTTTGTAGACCCATTTGAGTCCAACAGCTTCTTCATCCTTAGGCCTATTAACCAATTCCCAAGTTTGATTTTTCTCGATCATTTTCATCTCCACGTTCATAGCTTCGATCCACACTTTCTCCTTTGCAACTTCTTCGATCTTTTGAGGTTCAAAATCAAATGACATGAAAATGCCAAAATCAAGTCGAAGGGGTTGATTTTGATTTTGGCATTTTCATGTCATTTGAACTTTAAACTTTTTCAAATGGACGTGAAAAGTGCTTTCTTGAATGGGGTAATACAGGAGTAAGTTTTTGTTAAACAACCTCCCGGTTTTGAACATGAAAAATACCCCAATCATGTTTTTAAACTGAAAAAGGCTTTGTACGGTCTTAAACAAGCTCCTCGAGCTTGGTACGATCGTCTTAGCAGCTTCCTCATTGATCATAGATTCTCTCGTGGCAAAGTCGATACTACTCTCTTTACGAAAACTCGTAATTCCCATATTTTAATAGTTCAAATATATGTTGATGACATTATTTTTGGTGCCACTAACAATGATCTATGCCAAGAATTTGCTGAGAATATGCGTAGGGAATTTGAGATGAGAATGATGGGTGAACTTATTTTCTTTCTTGGACTTCAAATCAAACAGTCCAAAGAAGGAATTTTTATCAATCAGTCTAAGTACACTCGGGAACTTTTGAAAAGGTTTGGCTTGGATAATGCTAAACCTAGAGGTACCCCTATTTCTCCCAGCGTTAATCTTATCAAAGATGAAAATGGTAAAGATGTAGATAGTAAACTTTTTCGTGGTATGATTGGTAGTTTACTCTATCTTACTGTCTCTAGACCTGACATCATGTTTAGTGTTTGCATCTGTGCCCGTTTTCAAGTCTGTCCCAAAGAATCTTATTTATCTGCAGTTAAACGTATTTTTAAATATCTCTCTGGCACTTTAAACTTAGGTCTCTGGTATCCTCGTAGTTCCTCACTAGATCGGTCGGTTTTTCTGATTCTGATTAGGCGGGATGTCTTGTTGATCGTAAGAGTACTAGTGGCACCTGTCAGTTTCTCGGCGATGCTTTAATATCGTGGCACAATAAGAAACAGACATCTGTGGCTCTATCCACTGCTGAAGCGGAATATGCTGCAGCTGGAAGCTGTTGTGCCCAAGTGTTGTGGATGCGTCAAACTTTAGAAGATTTTGGTGTCTCTATAGACCTTATTCCTATTATGTGCGATAGTAACAGTGCTATAGATATTAGTAAGAATCCTGTCCAACACTCGCGCACTAAGCACATCGAAATTCGTCATCACTTTCTGAGACAATGTTCAGAAAGGGTTAATAGAAGTCAAGAAAGTTGGCTCTGAAGATCAGCTCGCCGATATCTTTACAAAACCATTAGCTGAATCCTCTTTCTGTTCTCTTCGTCGTCGTTTGGGAATGTGCGATCTTAGTTAATTTTTGCTCTGATGGACTTTCAGTGTACTAATAGTCTTTCTTGAGTTGCCTGAAAGTGCACTTTCAGTCGACTAAAACTTGTTTCAGTCGACTGAAAGTCCCCTTTCAGTCGACTCAAACCCCTTCAGTCGACTGAAACATGACTTTTCGTCGACTGAAACTTCTCTGCCTATTTATATGTCACCTTTTTCACTTTCACTTTTTACTGTTCCTCTTTTTCACTGTTTATCTTTCGTTTTCACTATTGTTTCTTTTCTTCTCTCTCTTGTCCACCTGTCACTCCAAGGACCCACATGGCCTGCAACCCACGTCCTCTAAGTCGTCGTCGTCTTGTCATTCAATCTGACGAGGAATCCGATGGGGCTCCGCTCTCTACTGATGCTCTGCCTGCCGTTGTGGCTGCTCCACCGCAGACCACCCGCCGTCGCACCCGTCAAACATCCACCGATGTTTCGCGCCGATCGTCCTCTGCAACTGTCCCTCCGTCATCTGCTGCTCCGTCCACTTCAGGTACTGTAGTTCATACCCCTCCTTCTCCTCCTCCTCCTTATCCTCCACCTACTGCCTCTTGTTCATCTGCTTTTCCACCAACTTGCCCACTCCCTACCTGCCCATATACTTCCCCTACCGATATACTTCACCTTCCCCATTTCTTTCCGACTGCCGACGACCAAAGCACATATTATACAAATTTTGTAAATCAGGAAGTCATCCCCGGTCGTCCAAGTGATGTCAATCTCATGACTCAACTTGGTGTTACCGCCCTGTTTGAGCGAATGGGCTGTCTCTCCATTCTCTCTCCACCCTCCACTTATTATCCTACTCTTGTGCGCATGTTCTACTCCAACTTGCATTTTAATGCTCAACCACCTACTTTTCTGACCTATTATGTGAATGGGGTCCACATTCGTCTTGATGCCATCACCTTATCCCACATTTTCGTTTTTACGAATCACTCATCTAGCCTTGTTTTAACCGCCAACACGTGGTGTACCACCAGTTCTTTTACTCCACTCCAATAGACCCAAACTCTCTTAGGGGACCCGTCTATTTATCAACCTCGTAAACCCAATTTGGGTGACATGTCTCCTCTTCATCGTGTTCTCCACCTTATTCTTTGTTACAATCTCTCGGCCCGTTCCGACTCCTATGCTACCTTTTCATATTTAGACATCATTCTTCTCACCCATTTCATTCGGGGTTCTCCATTAAACATTGCAGGCATTATCATGCTCGTCATGAATGGCCGTCAAAACAAATCCTCTGCTAATCTTCCCTTCGGCCTTCTGTTAACTCGCATCTTTGAACATTTTCATGTCCCCCTGCCTTCCTCTAACTCGGAACATATCCCTCTTCCGGGTTATCATATTCTCTATGAAACTTCTCTTCGTCGAGCCGGCTTCGCCATCCGCTCTGATCTCACCTCCAACACTGTCCTTCTTGAGCATATCACTGTCACTGACCCTTCCCACACCCAGTCTGTTCCAGCCCCCACTCCTACTTTTGCTTCAATTCCTGTTACCTCCCCTGCTCCTCAAATTCCCTCAACCACACCTACTCCTTCATTCCCATCTTTCCACCACCTCCACCTCGTTCTACTCAGTTCATACCCCCTGCTCCTACTGACCCTTCCACCTTGGTTCCTCTTCTTCCCACCCCTCCTCACCCTGCTGATCCCTTCTTCACTAGTTCGCTTAACGACTTCTCCAATTTCAATTTTGATGACTTCTTCTCTTGTGACCACCCCGACCTCTCTGACTCTCTTTCTCGTATCTCTCCCTCGATTCTGCTCATTCTTGTATCCCAAACCATCCTTGCTGCTTCCATGACCACTAACCACACTATTCTTCTTCATGAGCTTGTTGCTCTTCAGCAGTCGGTTCAACATTCTTCCGCCCAGCTTCTCTAAAACCAAATTGATTTTCACAACCTCCTGAATGACCTTACCGCTAACATTTTCTCTCTCCCTCTCAATCACACCCCCCTTCTGGACAGTCTGACACGGATGCAGCATGACCTTCACCGCCAGCAAGAGGCTGCCCTTCAGGCTCATCGTCGCCAGGCTTATCTCACCACGAGCATTCTGACCGATCAAAACCGATATCTGGCCCATCAGATCTTCAATCAGGCTCATGGTTTTCGAGTGACTTGTCCCGATGTCTTTCCCTCTCGACATACTGGCAACGACGGGGAAGAATGGTTCTTCAACCCACATCTTCCTTACAACCCTCTGCCGCCGCGCTCTCCTCGTGTCGTCGAAGTCGTTGAAGTTCCCACAACTGCTCCGCCGCCTACTGACCCCTCCTCCTCTGCTCAGGGTGGTCACCGCCGCCGGCCTTAGATTTTGTTTTTTTTTTTATTCATTCTTTGTTGCCCTGGTTGCCCCTTCCTTTTGCTTTGACAAAGGGGGAGAACATGTATTAATCTATCAATCTTTTTGTGCATCTGTATTAAATCTTTTGTTGAATATTTATAGATGCTCTTTTTATTATTCCCTTGTGTGAATGTTAACTGATTAAGGGGGAATATGATTTTTTAACTGTTAGTGCTAATATTGTCATCATAAAAAAGGGGGAGATTGTTGACTTGGTGATTTTGATGATTTCAGACTTATCTTATCTAACATTAATTTGACAATATTATTAAAGATAAACATTTCAGGTTTTATCTTAATCAAACAAAGACATAACCTTGACATGGATGACAGAGACTTTGCACGACCTTGACATGGATGACAGAGACTTTGCACGACCTTGACATGGATGACAAAGACTTTGGACTTGGTTGGACTCAAGTTTTGGACTACAGATGAAGATGTAAGATCTTGAAGTATATGTTTTATTGATTAGTTTTTCTTTAAGTCCTTCTTAAAAAGATCTGACAGGAATTCTAGTAAAGAACGAAGCCAAGTTTTTTAGTCGAAGCCAAAATGTTTTAGTCGAAGCTAAAACTCTAAGTCGAAGCTGTGACTTTCAGTCGAAGCTGTGACTTTCAGTCGAAGTTGTGACTTTCAGTCGAAGCCAAATGTTTTAGTCGAAGTCAAGATTTTCAGTCGAAGGCAAATGTTTTAGTCGAAGCTAAGACTTTCAATCGAAGCTGTGACTTTCAGTCGAAGCTAAGACTTTCAGTCGAAGTTGTGACATTCAGTCGAAGCTGTGACTTTCAGTCGAAGCTGTGACTTTCAGTCGAAGCTGTGACTTTCAGTCGAAGACACAAATTTTTTAGTCGAAGTCAAGATTTTCAGTCGAAGCCAAATGTTTTAGTCAAAGCTAAGACTTTCAGTCGAAGCCAAGACTTTCAGTCAAAGCTAAAATGTTTTAGTCGAATCCTTCTTGTTTGGCTTTTCTTTCCTAACGGTCCACTATTTCTTTCCTGTATAAATAGGGAGTCCGTTAGAGCATTTATTACCTTTTTCTCTCACGCGAACTTTTCACTCCTAAAAACTCTCTCATCTCAATCTCTGATTCTTATCTATTGTCTTTTGAGTGAGTTTACCTTTGAGAGAGTTTGTTGTAAGTTTCTTGGTTTGGTTCTTGAAAGGATATAGATCTTCCCACCTAAGAAGGCTTAGTCTTAAACTTTCATTGTAATATCTGCTCAAGAAGGAGCCTGTTTATTGCATTCAAATTGTAAATCTCTTTTCATTTGTAATCTGTTGGAAACCTTGGAAGGGTTTCGGAAATTGTACTGCGGTTTGAGCTAGCACCCGAAGCTAGTTGGTTTAGTGAAAGGCTCGAGTAGGTCTCCCTTATGTGGAGTGCTCGAGGACTGGACGTAGGCTGGTGGGGCCGAACCAATATAAATCTCTGTGTTAAACTTGTTACTGTTATATCTGTCTTTACGTTGTAATCTCAATTTTTAAATTCATACTCAAAGTTGTAAAACACCTATTCACCCCCCTCTAGGTGTATTTAAGGACCTACAACCTTGTGGTTGCTTAACATAGATGTTCTTCAATTTTACCATTTTGAAATGGTGATTTGACATCTAATTGATAAATTAACAGTTTTAGTTGAGCTGCAAGGCAAGGACCGTCCTTATTCTCTCCATATGGACCACAAGCGCGAAGGTTTCTTCAAAGTCTATTCCCGGCTGCAAAACGTACCCTTAGACAACTAAAAGAGCCTTGTATTTTTGCACCGATCCATGTTCATTATGCTTGACTTTGAAGACCCATTTGAGTCAAACAGCTTCTTACTCCTTAGCCCTCTTAACCAATTCCCAAGTTTGATTTTTCTCGATCATTTTCATCTCCTCGTTCATAGCTTCAATCCACACTTCCTTCTTTGCAACTTCTTCGACTTTTGAGGTTCAAATGAAAAGAGTGCAACATCACAGCTTTCATAGATTTTTTGCATCGACATGCATCTTTCCAGGATGAGATAAGACTGGACAAGGAGAAAATTATGTGTTTGGGGGCCGGAAGTTGTTCTTGGGCTGGTTGTGGTGATGATCTTGGTCACACTTCACTTCCTATTGATATCATTTCTTCATCCAACAGTTGTTGCCCTTGAGGATATACATGGCCATATTAACCGCCTCGGCCCAAAAATATCTTGGCAAACTTTTGCCTTGGCGCATACTACGGGCCATTTTAACGACAGTTTCTTTCGGTGACACCATGTCGTTATGGTGTATGTCAAATAGTCAATTCTTTCATGATTCCATTCTTCTTGCAAAACTCAAAGAATTTATGATCATTAAATTCTTCCCATGCCCCCCCCCCCCCCCGATTATCCGTTCGCATTACTTTCAGAGAATGGCCACTTTGATTTTCAGCTAGGGCCTTGAAATGTATAAAAAATGAAAATGCTTTTGATTTTCTCTGAAGAAATATATATCCACATCATTCGACTAAAATCATCAAAAAATAACAGAAAATACCATTTTTCGGTGAGAGAGAGTAGAGAGAGAGAGAGAGAGAGGGTTCTAGAAGCTCCTCAAATATTAGCATGCACAAGGTCAAGCGGACTTCTAGCCCTTCAAGATTTTTTAAGGAAAGGTAGCCTATACATTTTTCCATAAATGCATTCATTCACATATACTCTTTTGGCAATTTATATTTGGAAACCCAAACACCATATTCTTTTGCTTCAACAACTTAAGGTTATTAAAATTTAGATGGCCATACCTCAAATGCCACAATTTAGACTCGTCCAAAATTTTGGATTTCAAGGATATTCCTTCTCAAGTGGCGTTAAAAGTGGAAAGAATTAATTAAGGGGCATATTAATAGTTGTAAAAAACTGCCTCCTTTGCTTATCAAGAATAAGGCACTTATCTTCATCAAATTCAAACTTATAGCCCATTTGAATCAATTGGTCTACACTTAGTAGATTATGCGCCAAGACCGAACGTAAAGAACATCATGAATATACTTCGACTTAGTTGTTTTGGTGAATACAACAATTATGTCTTTTCCTTTTCCTTTTTACTTTTTACCATCACCAAGGCGTAACTTCAGATTTAGTATCTTCATCCAATGTGACAAAGCAACCTTTGTTTCTAGTCATGTGGTTTGAGCAATCACGATCGAGATACCAAATATCATGTGATTCTTGTTGAGTGTTCAAGCAAGAATAGAATAATTGGTCACTAGAATCACATTTCTCTCGAAAAATTTACTTCTTTTTGCCAGTAAAAACAATCATGTTCAAAATGATAATCTTTCTTGCACAAATGGCAATAACTTCTATATTTATCATTTTCTCTAATAGTCCTCCGAGTTTTATATTTTTCTCTCCCCTGTCCATGGTTATCAAAGTCTCCTCTTTTATGCTGAAATTTTTGCCCATGGCTTTTGGTTCTTCTATTTTCTCTGTCATTTTTTGGTATATTTAACTTCAATTGGAAGACTTGCTCTATAGGCTGCTCGAATCTATGCATCCTGTCCTCATGAGCGTAGAGAGAGCCCATTGACTCTACTAACTTTAGTTCATTCAAAATTTTAGATTCTTCAATAGCAGCCACAACATGATCAAATTTCATCTGAAGACTTCTTAAAATTTTCTGAATAATTTCTTATGTTCAATTGTGTCTCCATAACTTCTAATCTGATTGATTATATTAGCGACATGAGAAACAATGCTTGAACAGATTCACCTCCCTTCATCAATAAAATATCAAAATCCTTCCATAAAGATAGAAGTTTGATAGAGATTACCTTGTTGGAGTCCTTAAATTCATTTGAAGAACCGTGGCCGCCATGATTCTTAAAAGAATATCTCAAGCTTGCTTTACAACCGTGGCCGTCATGATTATCGAAAAATGGTCTTGCCAACTCCTTGGTCAATGTAGGGCAAGGCCTTGGCATCCTTCATCTGATTTTTATAATATTGCCTCTTCTTGTTCTTGGTCCATGTCACAAATGCAGCGAAATCAGTGGGTTGTTCCATACCCATTTGTTAACAGCTCCATAGCCCTTATGAGATGGACAGAGTCTTCATTTAATCATAGGAAAGATTGACAATGCGGCTTAAGTGTAATTAAATTAGGTTAAATTTGATGATGATTGACTAGTGGAGGCCATGGCTTGATGTAGTTTTCTGGCGGCAGATTGTTTGTTTGGACTGATTTAGATAAAGAGGAGGATGAGCTATTGCCAAGTGGGCAAGTGGATTCTGTAGAAGTGGAACAAGAAGATGAAGGACGTATATGGCGTTAAAAAAGATAACAAGAAGAACAAATGGGTTTTGCTAACAAAGGCACTAAGTGGAGTGGATGACAAGAAGAAGAGTTATAGAAGAATGATCACGAATTGCACAAACAACAAATCAGTGGCTAGCTATTCTGTAGAAGGAAAGAGAAAGGGCATAAGGGTTTTTAATAGAAAGAGACTAGATGGACAGACTTGTGCTCTTGATAATACTCTTGGATAATTGATGCACATGCCTTTTTATTTCTCACAATTATTCTTTAAGTACAACAATTCACCTCTAGTTATAGTAGAAGAGGAACTCTCTAGAGCCTACTATCTAGATACATATATTTTCTTACAACAATCTAGACTCCAGATATTTTAGATGGATATTTGCTTAAAACGTTCTAGAGATAGATATTTTATCTTTAGATTTTTCTTGATTACTATTCTTAACATGCACGACGTACCAATTGTCCAGTAAGAACTCCGTCGTGTAGGACACATCATACCCCGTTATGCCCGTGATCAAGGGCACCTCGAGCTGGGGATGTTTCGAACACCTCCGTAGTTGGTGATGGCAGTGGCAGTGACATATTTGTATCTCGGGGCATCAATATCAGATACCATTGTGTTTGACCACGTGTGGCGACAGCGATGCACTAGGGTTTTGACTCCTGGGGAGGCGGCTTGTTGGCTATGCGTGGCGCCAACCCCTTGACAGTGGTGGGCGACCTGCTGTTGTTTCTCCTTTTTGTAGTTGTTGCACGGTGGCGGCCGAAACTCAGGTGGTGTTGCCTTGTGTTTTGGTTATGGTGATTGTTGAACGATTGTTGAAAAGGTTAACTTTGCTATAGTATATAAGTTTTGTGATGGTGGTTGAGTTGTTTGGTAGCCATGGCTGCATGGTGGCAGCAGTGCTTATGATACTTATTATTTAGTATTTTTTTGGTAATGTCAGCTCCGTGATGGCTGCGGTGGCGCCGTGGTGGTCAGACTGCTAATTAGCAGTGGCGGTGGGTTGCTTAGATGTTGTGTGCAGGAACACAGGACCATCCCAGTAGCTAGTTTGTTATTGACGTTATGGTGGATTGCGGCGACAGAGGTTGTTGTTCAACTTCGAACTGAATCTTCTTGTTTTGTTTAGACGATCGGATGGACTGTATTTTGGCGATGCCATCGTGGCTCTGTCATACGGCCGCCAGCAACAGCTAACTGAGTTCTTAATTTTCTTCTGTGATCACCTTTTCGATGTGGTTGCATTGTCTTGAGCTCAACCGGTAAGGCTACTAGGTCCCACAATAGTGATATTCTGCTTCTGCTAACAATATAATTGAGAACCCCGTGCTGGCTAGGCTACTTGGTCACACGATGGTGCCATTATGTTGCTGCTAAAAATATAATTAAAAAACCCTAGCATGGAGAGATAACCTACGAGTACGGGTATGGTTCCTGATGGATAATTATCTGATGCTTAAGTCAGAGCGTAGATACAAGATAGAAATTCTGAAAAAGCATGATGAAAGAAAGCATGATGAAAAAAAGCATGAAAAACGATGTTTGTGTGTATGAATATACAATCTACAAACCTGGGGAGGAGGCCCCATTATATAGGCATGGATGTGGAACCGTAATAGAATCAGCAGAGATAGTTGGCTTTGGGCCTTATCCTTGAGCTTTATTCAAAGTCCTTTAAGAACCCTAATTTATTCGATAAACCGTAGTTAACCCAGTTTAACTAAAAATTTATTGGCATCGATGTGGAATTGTAATAGAATCAGCAGACATGGTTGGGTTTGGGCCCGATCCTTGAGGATCTTGTTAGAGTCCTTTAAGAACTCTAATTTATCCAACAACCCATTGTTAACCCAGTTTAACTGGAAATGCCTGGTGCCTCCCAATATTTAGGAGTATATTTAGTTATTTCACTTGAAAACATTTTCATTAACAAGAAATAAAACTACCCTCAAGTCGACCAAACATGAAAACCAAAAAGAAAAGTGCAATTCATGGTGGATGGGATTTCACGATAGCTTTGAAGCTCATGATTTACAAGTTTAAATATCGAGTCTAAGGAGAGGTGAAATCTATATATCTATATAATATATATAAGTGAAGCAAGAGCCTCTTTGCACGACACATCATCACAGAGATAGCATATTTGCTCGTCACGTCATCGCATTATATTTCAATGTGAAATAGAATTATAACCATTATAAGTGTCTCTAAATGTCTAAAATATGATCTTGGATAGGGTTCTTACTTGTTTTCTTACGCTAATCGATGTAATGTTTGTCAATATATAATAAGTGAAGCGAGAGTTTCTTTGTACACATCATCGCAGAGATAGCTTCTTTGCTTGACACGTCATCATATTATATTTCCAATGTGAAATAAAATTATCACCATTATAAGTGTCAATAATGGTCTAAAATATTATCTTGGATGCGGTTCTTATTTCTTGATAAGTTAATTTTCATATAACTAAGTGATATATAATTGAAAAACTAATTCTAGATGTTCTAAAACTCTAACTGATTGATGAACTAACTTATTAGGACTTAATTTTGAGTATTGTATCCTTAAAACCACTCTCTTATATGCATATAAAAATTCATATATCCTGAAAATGAAAGTAACAAATTAGATTTAGAAAAGAAAAAAAAAAGATGATAAAATTGAGATTGAAACAATAAAATTTGCTGGCCGTAATCGATATAATGATCTGTTAATATGGTATAGTAGCTTTTAGAATCCTTTTCGTAGATTAAAAAAATTGACGTTAGTTTTTGGGTGGAACCACACAAAAAACAAATGAGTGCACAATTATTATTACTTAAAATTGTAATAATGATAAATCTTATTCATAAATCTGATAGTTGAAAATGACTTAATGTTATATACTAAACATGTCAATGTATCTAAAGGTATGCAAATATAATTTTGGATGTGATCCCTATTTTTAAGTTTATTTAATTTAATAGGAACTATATAAGAGCTCTATAAGGAGGCCTTATATAATGTGAAAACTAATTTCTAAACTCTAAGTATACTAACTTTTTAGGATTTGATTTTGACTATCGGATTTTTAAAACTAACTCTTTTATACAGAGAACAAAAATCGTGGATCTAAAAAATATAACTTATGGATATTTAGAAGGGAATATATATATTAGGGAGCTGATCTGTTGAGAGCGCTAGCAAAATAGGAGATCTTGCAAACGCGATCTGACAGTCCACGATTGATCTGTGGACGGTCCAGATCTTTTTTTTTACGTTTTTTTAGCCCGTTCGCTATATTATGTAGCGGATGATTTTTTTGACAAAAATACCCTTCGAGCCCATCCGCTACATAATGTAGCGGACTGAATTTTCTGACATTTTTTTCTCTCTCCTTTCATCCGCTACATTATGTAGCGGATGCATATTAATTTTTTGTTTTTTTTCCATGTCAGATCTGGAAAAGAGGTCTCTTTTCATTTTCTCTCTCTTCCTCTATCCCCTTATCCACCACCATACTCCTCAGCTCCTTCTCCGCCTCACCATTCCTCCCTAAACCCAACCACGCCTTCATCGCCAAAACACTTAACCTCGGATGGTGGTCCCCACCTCCTTCCCTCAGTACCCTAACACACTTCAGCACACTCTCGAATTCATCCTTCTGCAAATGAGAAGCCGCAATGAACCGCAGCGTCCTCGATCGCAATTCTTTCAACCCTAGGGTTTCACTTTCCCTCTTGACAATCCTCAATCCTTTCTCACACAGATCCAACGCTTCATTCATCAATTTAAACGCTTCATTTACACTGCTAGTCTCATTCTTAGACAAAACAGTCTTTCCAAATATCATGTACTGGTTAGCTAATTGCTTGTAATTGGCTGCACATCCGAAAAGTACGAATTTCGACCGGTTCAACAAATTAACCACCAAGTTCCGGTCCTGCACCTCCCACGCGGTTCTCGATCTTGCAATGCTTAGGTCTAACAGCAGCTTACGCTCTCCATCTCCAGAAATTACAGAGATCTCGATTTTGGACGTTAGATCGGTGGCCTTCTCGAAGCAGGTGCTGGCGAGCTTGAATTCGCCAAGGTCGTGCCAAATCATGTAGAAGAACGAGGCGATTTTGAACGCCGATGAGGGGATTCCGGTTACGTCGGTGGCGAGGAGGGGAAGATCGGCGGCGACGTGGCAAATGAAGGCGTGTTGTTCGTCGGTGATGTTGCGGTGGCCGCTGTCCGAGGAGGAGGAGTGGACAGTAGCGGCGTTAGAGAGGTCAACGCAGGAGTTCCAGAGGCAGTAGCTGAGCTTCCACATCCAGAGCTTGTCCGTGTTGGAGTGCGGGGTCGTGAGTGAGCTCAGCTGAGTCACCTATGTCAGATCTGGAAAAGACGAAGCCGTCGGATGTCTGCCGCGGGCCCCCGATACTGTCGTCAAAGCTTCCTCTCCTCCGGTGCCTCTCTCCGCCATGACAGCAGATCTACCATCTCCAGAGAATGGGTACGAGGGATAGGGAGAAGATGGAGAGGACAAGAGATGATGAAGAGAGAGAAAATGAAGGGGGGGAGAGGAAGAGAGACCGCTCTTCGAGATCTGACATGGGGTCGTTTCAAGTACTTAATATTCATCCGCTACATAATGTAGCGGATGAAAGGAGAGAGAAAAAAAATGTCAGAGCATTAATGAGAGAAAGAGAAAAAAAAGTCAGAAAAGTCAGTCCGCTACATTATGTAGCGGATGGGCTCGGAATGTATTTTTGTCAAAAAATCGTCCGCTACATAATATAGCGGACGGACTTAAAAAAAACGTAAAAAAAAAGATCTGGACCGTCCACAGATCAATCGTGGACTGTCAGATCGCGTTTGCAAGATCTCCTATTTTGCTAGCGCTCTCAACAGATCAGCTCCCATATATATAGGGGGCCGATCCACATCCACTGGTGGATGTTATCCACCCAACCGCAACACTTTGTTGTGGTTGGTTATCATTCCCTTTTTTTTTCTTTTCTTCCTACTTTTCGTGGCCCCCACCCCCCAACCGCAACACTTTGTTGCGGTTGGTTTTCATTCTCTTTTTTTTTCTTTTCTTCCAACTTTTTGGGGGCCCCCCCCCCCCCACCCTCCCAACCGCAACACTTTGTTGCGGTTGTCCTTTACCGTCAAAGGCCCCAAACTGCAACAAAGTGTTGCCGTCCCCCCTCTGCCACACGTGGCCCACGTGGTCCACATCCTTCCCTTCCTCCCCACGTGGTCCACGTCCTTCCCTTCCCCCCTGCCTGCCACGTGGCCAAACCGTAACAAAGTATTACGGTCCCCCCTGCCCCTTGTTACGGTTCCCTCCTGCCCCTTGTTACGGTTCCCCCCCTGCCACGTGGTGTCCTCCCCCTTGTTACGGTTCCCCCCTGCCACGTGGTGTCCTCCCCCCTGCCACACGTGGCCCACGTGGTCCACATCCTTCCCTTCCCCCCCCCCCACGTGGTCCACGTCCTTCCCTTCCCCCTGCCTGCCACGTGGCCAAACCGCAACAAAGTATTGCGGTCCCCCCTGCCCCTTGTTACGGTTCCCCCCTGCCACGTGGTGTCCTCCCCCCCCCCCCTCCCGTCATGCCCTCCTTGTCCTTTTTCTAGAGCCATCTCAAAGCTCGGCCACACAGTCTTCTGCCATTTTTTTTTTTTTCTTATCCTTTTACTACTTCTCACTCACGTATTTTTTTCTCTTTCTTCTTTTTTCTCTTTTCCTAACTTTTCTCTCTTTATAAGCCGTTCTCCCCGAACCCTTTCTTCCACTCTCCATCATCTTTACCAAATCTCTTCATACTCCATATCTCACCTACATAATCTCCACGACAATACAAACAAAAAAAGTATACGCTAGAAGATTGGTGAATTTTTCTTTAAATATATCAAGTTATAACAAATAAGTATTTTGAATTTTCTTATAATTCAATGTTAATTTCAAATTGTTCTTACCAATGAATTGTTTAAATTGTGTTATGCTTAAATTGTTCTTACCATAGTCTAAAATTCGTGTTTTTTGAGAGTTTGAAACTAGGGATTGAACTAGCGTTTATTAGTGAATATTCATTCGAAGTCCAAAAATAGTCATTGTAGACTCAAATCGAAGATAACGAAAATACAAATTGAACGAAACAAAAATCAGATCAATTGGAGATCGGATGAGCGATTGTTTAGGGCGTCGAAATTAGGTTTATACAAATCAGGGTATTACATTTATAGATTCCAAAATAGCGATTTTTTAGGGCGTCAAAATTTGGATTTTTCACGAATTTATAAAAAATAGCTAGAGCTAGATTTTGCCAAAGTGCAAAAAACAGACCCCAGTTAGTTTTAAAAGATCTATATTAGGGAAAATTTTTAGATTTTTCCAAAGACTGAAAAATGGGTCAACTGATACGGGGAACCTTGTAACTTTGCAGTGTAATTTAAAATATCAAGCTAGCGCGATTTCGCGCGAAACTTTTATGAGAACCCTAGGATGTTGGGAAGTTCCATTTCCCAGGAATTTGCACCATTTCGAAGTTGTTAGCTATTTTTTTGGCCGAACGGGCTTTTAAGCGCTCGATTTGGACACCGGTTCGGGATTTTTGGGCGAAAAATCCGTAAAATACTTTTTAGATCAAGAATGAATTCAGAAGCCTAAAATAGCATTTCAAAGTACTTTTGAGATTTTTCGATTCCAGGGGGCATTTTGATTATTTGCCACCCCGAGAGGGGTATTTTGGTAATTCTACAATGTTAAGTTTTTCAAACTACTTTTTTGTCCAGAAAGGTAAGTAAAACACTTGAATGGCCGTTGTGAAGCTGACTTGGGGCATTAGGGTGATAATGATCCCCCGGGGTGCATACATGTATTTTGCCGCTCATCGGGGGTATTTTCGTAATTTTTCTGTCAAAATTTTCCGAATGGCCTTTAGTTCGGGAAGGGGTGTAAGACACCCGAAAAGTTATTTTAAAGTTATTCTGAGATTTTTCCAAACACTGGAAATGGGTTAACTGATACGGAGAACCTAGTAACTTTGTAGTCTAATTTATAATATCAAGCTAGCGCGATTTCGCGCGAAACTTTTATGAGAACCCTAGGATATTAGAAAGTTCCATTTCCCAGGATTTTGCGCCATTTCGATGTCGTTAGCTATTTTTTTGGCCGAACGGGCTTTTAAGCGCTCGATCCGGACACCGGTTCGGGATTTTTGGGCGAAAAATCCGTCAAAGACTTTTTAGATCAAGAATGAATTCAGGAAGCTTAAAATAGCATTTCAAAGCACTTTTGAGATTTTCCGATGCCAGGAGCATTTTGGTAAATTGCCACCCCGAGAGGGGTATTTTGGTAATTCTACAATGTTAAGTTTTTCAAACGACTTTTTTATCCAGAAATGTAAGTAAAACACCTGAAAGGCTGTTTTGAAGCTGATTTGGGGCGTTAGGTGATAATGAAACCCCAGGGGCATACATGTATTTTGTCGCTCATCGGGGGTATTTTGGTAATTTTTCTGTCAAAATTTTCCGAATTACCTTTAGTTCGGAAAGGGGTGTAAGACACCTGAAAAGTTATTTTAAAGTTAGGGATAATACCATTTTAGTCCCCTGAACTATCCCCACTTTTTTATTTTGATCCCTGTACTTTAAAATTCGTTAAATCAGTCCATGTACTTTGCATCGCCATTAATTTAGTCCCTCCGTTAGCATTTCTGTTAAAACTCAGGGGTATTTTAGTCAAATAATGAAAAAATATGGGATAATACCATTTTAGTCCCCTGAACTATCCCCGCTTTTTTATTTTGGTCCCTGTACTTTAAAATTCGTTAAATCAGTCCATGTACTTTGCATCGTCATTAATTTAGTCCATTCTTTAACATTTCTGTTAAAACTCGGGGGTATTTTAGTCAAATAATGAAGAAATATTTCATATCTCTTCCCTTTCTGCCTTCTCCCAACCCACACCCCCCCCCCCCCCCCCCCTCGCCCCGCCTTTCCACCATTGCTACTGTAACACCCCGATATTTTTGATTTAATTAGAAATTTTAGTGGCGAATATATTTTTTTATAGTTAGCGTTGATATTTTTTATGTAGCCACTTTTAGCGGCAGTTAATGAAGCGACGTTATATCACAACCCATTAAAAACTTCTTGACATATTAAAATTGTAACTAATTACGTTGGACCCTTTTAAAACAATAAAATATTTTGGGTAAACTTTGAATAACTAACGAAACTTGGAGGGGTTTTTTAGTAATTGTCCATTTAGGGTTTTATATCTTATACTATAGGGCAGCCGTTTCCCCGGCCCGCAGTTCTTCTCTTCTTCGGATTTGCGGCAGAGAGAGGGATCGAGAGAGAAAAAGAGAAAAGGGAAGAAGTGAATCTGCAGCGGAGGGTAAGAAAGAGAGCAGCTGTCCCAAGCTCTCTTCCATTTTTCTGAAGCTTGACCGAGAGAGACGGAAAGAGAAGAAATTCTTTCGGCGATCGGGATTTTTTTCCGGTACGTTTCTAACCCCTACTTTGCCTCTAGTTTACTCGATATGATTTAATAAGGAGAAGGGATCTGGGTTTAGAGAGCAGCCGTGAGTGTGCGTTGCATGTATGTATACGTGAGTGTGTGGGTTTTATGGCTGTGAATTTGGGTTTAGATGCAGCCATGGCTGCCGTAGGAGTGAAATGATGCATGTTGTGGTGTGACTGTAACTGAAATTTTGAAGTGGTGTGCGTGGATGTGCGCGTTTGGGTTGTCATGGGTTGGCAAAAATGGTGGGTTGTATACAGGTTATGGGAGTGCGTTGGTGTAAAATCTGATGGCAGGCAGTATATATGGTTTGCAGTGTATATGGGGGAAGAAAATGGGTTCTTAGAGAGAGAGAGAGAGAAGGACCATGACTGCCATAAGTTGCTGCCTGGTTCATGAGTGCACGAGTGGGGTACTTCCTTGTGATCTGCTACTATGTGGGTTGAGAGAGAGAGGGAAAACCCACTGCCGTGCTGCAGTAGCTGTGAAGATGCATGAGTGCTGGGTAACAATGTGAGGTTTTGAGTGTATATAAAAGGAAATGGAAAGGAGCAAGACTGGAGCAGCCATTGCCGTGAAGTGGTTTGTGTGTGTTTAGATGATTGGTGCACGGCATAGTGCGTGTAGTTGTAGCAGCCAAGTGTGTGCAATGTGTGTGAGGAGATGTCTTCGTGGGATGGAAAATAGGTGCAAGGCAGCTCATGTATGAGTGGGTTCTGGGCTCGTTGGACAGGTTCTTCTTGGAGCTAGATAAATGAAATGGTGAGGGCTAATGTGTGGACACCCATGGTGCCATGAGAGTGAGGTACAGGTGAGTGTTTCGTGTGTGTAGTGTTGTGTGCAGTGGAATTGTTGTAGGTGTGTAGTGGGTTCATGGAGTCGTGGGTCTAGGCAGGCAGAAGGAGGGACTTTGTGCTGGTTCATTGAGTATGTGTATTGGATAACAAGCCACTGCCTCACTGACTTGGGTGTTGAGAAGGTTATGGTTTGGAAAGGAAAAGGGAGTGAAGGCAGTAGCTTGGAAAGGAGATAGAAATTGGCGAATAAAGGAGAAGGAAGTGAAAATGAAGCTGCGTGAACAGTAACTTCTGGGTTTGGACAGAGGTGTTAGGGAGAAGAAAGGAAGTGGGTTTTGAGTACGTAATTAGTGGTTATCGAATTAGCGTTAAGTACGATGCATCCATGAGATAGTGTACAGTGATTATAATTGCGTGAAACTTTACCGTATAGTACGATAGACTATATTAGAATTTTTGGCAAAAGTTTATAATTTTCTGAGATCGTATGAATTTATAGTATTTTCTATAATTTCAGATTTGGAAAATTCTTTTGGAGTCTTTAAACCCTGAAAATGTTATGGGGAAAATTATAGTAGTGTTTATATAGTATAATAAAGACTCAGTATAAATTTGATAATTTTTGGAGTTTATTTGCTATGGTTTCCATATCGCATTAGTTTTAGCAAAACGAATATTTGAAAAATAGTTTAAATGCCTTTTAATTTCTGATTTATATTTTTATAATTTTTATAAATATTTAAAAGTTAATATAAAAATTATGGGACTTAGTTTGCAGCTGGAAGTATTTTTGGCAATTTATGAGATTTTATTGTATTTAAAGAAATTATTTTATTTCGAAATATTCAAAAATTTGGAGAATGAATATTTTGACTTTTATTAATGCTTTAAGCTATAAAAGTTTTTAATGTAAATTATTATAAATTTTAGAGTGTCTGTATACGTTAAGGAGTGTGTAGGATTTTCGGTTAGGCTGGCCGTGTGCGGGAACCGTTTTGAGTGCGCGAATTCAGAGAGAGTGGAGTACGCAGTGGGTAGTCGATATTAGGGTTTATAGTGTATTTTACATAAATTATGTTCTAACATATGGATTTGCCAATCTAGGTTTATTCAAAGAATTATAATCGAGGTTGCGTAGCATTGCGTAGCGTGAATCGAGGTAAGGGATTCTATCCGAACCCTATTTTCATTATTATGTTTTCAAATGCTTATAACAACAGTTTTATAAACTAGATCGAATGTCGATTTTTTTTATTATTGATTGATATAAAAAAAATGTTTTTAAATTACCCATGAAACCCTAAATTGAGCCTTATAGCGATTGTTTGGAATTCTGTTTCATCTCATCTTGAAATCCATTGTTCATTTGATATGTTTATTGATTGCTCATCCTAAAGCATTTTTAAATTCTATTTATTACTTCTCAATGTTGACATGAGTTAGTAACTTGGGAGCCATAAGGATGGTCTGTATTGTTGGTGTTACAAGGATGGTCTGTTGGATGGGTTTAACTAGTACCTAGATGGACTAGTCAGCGTACATATGCATATGTAAGTGTATCGAGCACTGCCGGGGTGGCTTTGCTTCTGTACTGCTCATGTTCAACGTTTCCTATTTAAGTTTATTGCATCTTAAGTGTTTTAAAAATGGTTATCGATTTAAGGGAACTGAGTTGATACTCATCCCTATGTTGTTTATATTGAAATGTTGTGGTTTTCCTTGAAAACCTTTTTAAAATTATCGTTTGATTGTTTATAGAAGATTGTTTGAACCGCTCTGTTTCTCCGCTTTCAAAAAATTTCTATTGGTTTAAATGTCAAATTGTCCGTATCGTTTTTCTTATTTTTAAATCTTTGTGCGACCTTACTGGGCTCTCAAAAGCTCACTCCCCTTTGACTCCTTTTCCGCAGGTGATAGCCAGCAGTAGGTTACCTGAATTTGGATTAGAGCCGAGCGAGCGAAAGCAAAGGAATTAGATTTTGGGATTGATCATTAGAACCCCTGCGTGGGTAAATATTATTGTTTTGAATTTTCTTAGACTTAGACTCGGTATTTCAATTATGACAATTGATTGAGAGTATAGTTTGATTGATGGATAGTTGCTCTGACAGATTGGTAGTGTTTATTTTGTTTGAGTTTGAGGATTTTATGATTTAGTGATTGATGGATCGAGTGTTAACGTTCCAGAAATTCCGGGATGTTATAGCTACGACCACCATAAATCAACCATCACCTCCAGCCGTTCGATCACCACCATTCTCAGCCACAAGAAGACCTGTTCATCATACCTGCCATTAACCCCCCACTCTCCCCCATTCTTCTTCCCCCACATCTGCTGCGACCACCGTAAATCAACCATCACCGCTTCCGCCTTTTCTCTAGCAATTGGTGGAATGCATAAGCCCTCCATAGAGATGGGTGACCTTCCTGGGTTTCCTTTGTAGATTCTTGTCCTTTTTCGTTATAGATCTGAGAATGTAAGGAATTGGGTGGGCTTCCTAGTTTCCTTTGCTATAATTGGGGTGTTGGTGTTGGGAGGGAGGAGGAAGGGTATGTTAAATCAGGTAAGGGATGTTCCATGTGGTGAGTCATATGTAATTGTAGTGGAAGATGATTGATGGGTTTAGTTTTAAAGGGATGAAATTTGGAGTTCATGATTTTGGTGGTGGCTGCTAGGATGGAGAAGAGAGGGAGGAAAGGAAGACGGGGAAGGGACAAGGGAGAAGAGAGAGAAAGGTAATGGGGAGAGGTTAAGGACTATAAGGCTAGGGCTTGACTGAAATATCCCTAAATTTATAACAGAATTACTAACAGATGGACTAAATTAATGACGATGCAAAATACAGGGACTGATTTAACGAATTTTAAAGTATAAGGACCAAAATAAAAAAGAAGGGGATAGTTCAGGGGACTAAAATGGTATTATCCCATATTTTTTTCATTATTTGACTAAAATACCCCCGAGTTTTAACAGAAATGCTAACGGATGGACTAAATTAATGACGATGCAAAGTACATGGACTGATTTAACGAATTTTAAAGTACAGGGACCAAAATAAAAAAGCGGGGATAGTTCAGGGGACTAAAATGGTATTATCGCTTAAAGTTATTTTGAGACGTTTGTTAGGGCGATGGCTGCTAGAAGGTATTTTGCATAAGTTAGGGGTGTTTTGGTAACTTTGCCCTTTAAAATTTTCTGAAGAAATATTTGGTATATAATTGATGTAATACATTTAAAAAGTAGTTTTATAGCGGTTTTGAGGTGTTGGTGGTGTAGCGGCCATCGGGGGGTATATTGGTAAATTATCACATCTGGCTCTAAATTTTAGGGAACTAGCGTAATTAAGCGTTCGGAGTGGTGGGAAGTGAGGAATGATGTTAATACATTGAAATAATGAGATAATGACTATTACTAATGCGTTGGTAAGCTAGGTCAAAGATCCAGTTATAGTTTTCGAATGTTAATATTATGGACGCTAAGTTGGTTTACGATTATATTTTGTTCTTAGAGATATGGATTTCAACCCCGGACCACATGATACATCAATCCTATACGATGACGATGACCACGTCGCGAGGCACGTATTTGACGGTGTCGATAGGGGTGTTTTGAAAACAATTCAAAGCACAAGTCACCTCGAAGAGTGGGTACTAAACGAGGAACAAATACAAATATTACACCGTCAAAATTTATCTATGTTCATCGATTGCGGGATTTGGTCTCGGCACGACGATTGCCTTATATCCGCTCTAGTTGAACGATGGAGGAGCGAGACGAACTCATTTCACTTCCGGTTTGGTGAAATGACTATTACATTAGAGGACGTCGGATTTATACTTGGAATCCCATGTCACGGCAGAGCCATTACTTTGAGCAAAACGTCTGCATCTATAGCGAATATGACTAGGCAGTATTTTCTGGGAATTCCGAGGGAAGCTCTTACAACAAACGGCATCAAACTTAAATGGCTGAGAGAGCAGTACGGCGTGCTACCGGATGAATACACTCCTCATGATTTGGTGACGAATACGAAGGCATTCCTTCTGTATATTATTGGAGCTATATTACTTCCGACGCATTCGAAAAACACGGTGCATCCGAAGTATACGGTGTTCTTGGAGGATCTTGAGGATGTATCCTCGTATTCGTGGGGTTCAGCTGTCCTTGCGCACCTATATCGAGCACTGCATAAGGCTACGAGAAAGGGTGCCAAGTCCGTTGCCGCCTGCCTGACTCTATTACAGGTATGAGCATTTATATTCTTGTTTTGATGTGTCAATATATTCGTGATTAATTACTAATTCCATATAATGTTTGCATTCACAGGTTTGGTCTTACGAGAGGCTACCCACGGGTCGTCCACAACCGCGGGTAGATTCCGATGAGTCGTGGCCTAGGGTATGGGCCTGGGGGCCTACGACCAAACGGACGAGGAGACGGGTAGACCCTCACCACCATCTAAAGTTCTATCGGGGGGAATTAGAGATACTGGATGCATCCCAGGTGACGTGGCAGCCATATGGCAAGGTGATGCATCGGTTGGATGAGTGGTGTTGGCAACTTCCGGTGTCGTACGTGCTTGCAGGTTTGGTTTGGGTGCCGCTTATTCACTTCGAAGTATGTGAGTTTTAGATGCCCGATCGAGCTATGAGGCAAGCTGGCTGTCTACAAGGGATACCAAAACCCGCGGTAGACATGCGACCATACAGGAGTGGTCGAGGTCCGAACTTTGAGGTGCCCCATGCCTTGAATTTGTTGAGCGACGAGGTACAACAGTTGAATACTTGGCAAGAAATGTCTGACAGCCTTGTATCGCTGAAGGACGACGGCATCAGTATTGAGGAGTACCTGAAATGGTTTCCCAAGGTGACGCGGACGAGGGTGAATCGCCCTTCCCAGGTGAGGAAGACATCGTATGCGTCACGTGAGGTCTATGACCAGTTCTGGGCATTGAACATTGTAAGTCATGCACTCTCCATCAATTTTTATTTGCGCACCTTATCGACCATGCCTGAAATGATTAGCCATATTTTCTATGCATGTTTTTTAGGTTGACCAGGGCACTGAGGTGTTCAAGCAGCTGGAGGGGTTTGACTGGTTTGTCGCGAAGGCTCCTGACAATATCAAGAGGTCCATTGAGAGGTACAAGACTAAAGTTCACAACTTTAGTCTTGCGTACCGGGGTTACCAAGGGGAGCCGTCTAGTCACTTGCCTCCTGACGTGTACGACTCTCAGCCCCAGAGTCAGGTGTGGGAGCCGTCTAGTCACTTGCCTCCTGACGCGTACGACTCTTTGCCCCAGAGTGTGGTGTGGGAGCTGTCTAGTCGCTTGCCTCCTGACGCGTACGTCTCTTTGCCCCAGAGTCAGGTGTGGGAGCCGTCTAGTCGCTTGCCTCCTGACGCGTACAACTCTTTGCCCCAGAGTCAGGTGTGGGAGCCGTCTAGTCGCTTGCCTCCTGACGCGTACGACTCTCAGCGCCAGAGTCAGGTGACTCAAGTAGGAATCCAGGCGTCGTGCCCAAGAATCCGGTCGGATAAAGGACAACCGACGAAGCCATTGAGTCCGGCCAAACGAGATTGGATCGACCGACACTACTTCGGGCATGAGCCCGTCGATTCAACAGACTTTCCTGTTTTGGGATTCATAGGTCACTCTGATATAAGACTGTTGGCGCCGGACACAGATATTTCGAATTGGGTCATGGACGTTTATATAGATTTGCTCCGTGTTAGAGAGCTAAATTATAACCCCTGCCAAACTTTGAAGCTCAACATGTATGCCTCTTTTGTTATCCCCATCATGGTGAATAGCATGAAAGAGTTCACAGAATGGAAGAGGATGCGAGGGACAAGGAAGGGTGAATGGTGAATGGCGACCATCTGCAAACGTGATTTCCTACTTGAACGCGAACTACCAATGTCACGCATCTGAGGCGAACCTAATCATGATACCTTGTCATCATGCAAACCACTTCTTCCTATTAGTTCTCCATACAGCGAACAAAGCTGTCCACATATACGATAGCCTACGGGAAGACGGACCTAGTCGGCAGCTGGCGCAGATGTACTCCACGTACATCAATGCGGTGGTTAGTTTATATTTCTTGACCTTCTTTCATAGTCTATTCTTCTTTTTTTTTTGTGCAAATAGTCTATTCTTCTTGTTACATAGGCTTGATAACATTTTTTATTGTTGGATACAAACTACTATCATTCCACTAGCGTACCGACATATTAGGGGGAAGCCATCACGAGCAAAACAATGATAGAGCCTTGGACGGTCGTGATGATACAAAACCGACCAAAGCAATATAACAGTCATGATTGCGGAATTTACGTCCTCAAGTACATGGACTACATAGCTCGCTTGGATGTGCTCGAATATACGTCGTGGTCTCAAACGGATGCCTTGACGTTTAGATATAGGATAGCCTGGGAACTGAAAAAAGGTGTAGCTAGATGCCTTCCTTACCATTCCCCTAAGATGTAGTAGACGTTCGTATCGATTATTATTACTATTGTTGGATTTTGGATATTAAGGTTTGAAATTGAATTAGCCTTATTATTACTATTGTTTTATTTTGGACAATGGGCTAATTAGCGCGCATAAGGTGCAATGAGCAACAAAAAAGTGAAAAAAATAGCGTGCCTAAAGTGTGCGCGAAGAGGCACGTCGTAGGAAAACGGGAAAAAAAATTTGTCTCGATTTTCGCCGAAATTCATAGAAATGGGCTAATTAGCGTGCCTAAGGTATATTGAGCAAAAAAAACTGACAAAAAAATATACAAGATTTTTCGGAGAATATGAATTGGGCGATAAAGTGTGCGCGAATAAGCCCTTCATAGGAAAACTAAAAAAAATTATTTGTCCGAATTTTACCAAAATTCATAGAAATGGGCTACTTAGCGTGCCTAATGTCTATTGAGCAAAAAAAAAAACTGACAAAAAACTATACAAGATTTTTCGGAAGCTATGAATTGGGCGATAAAGTGTGCGCGAATAGACTCTTCATAGGAAAACCAAAAAAAATATTTGTCTCGAATTTTGCCGAAATTCATAGAAATGGGCTACTTAGCGTGCCTAAGGTATATTGAGCAAAAAAATGACAAAAATTATATATAAGATTTTTCGGAAGCTATGAATTGAGCGATAAAATGTGCGCGAATAAGCCTTTCATAGGAAAATCAAAAAAATTATTTGTCTCGAATTTCGCCGAAATTCATAAAAATGGGCTAACTAGCGTGCCTACGGTGCAATGAGCAAAAAAGGAAGTGATAAAAAAAATACAAGATTTTTCGAAAGTTATGAATTGGGCGCGAAAGTGTGCGCGAATAGACCCTTCATAGGAAAACCAAAAAAAATATTTGTCTCGATTTTCGCCGAAATTCATAGAAATGAGCTAATTAGCGTGCCTAAGGTGCAATATAAAAAAACTGACAAGAATCCAAAAGCCAAATCACAAATTTAAACATTATAAAAGTTCAATTTAAACAACTGAAACATTAACCCTAACACTCTTCCTCATCATTGTCCTTCTCGACCACACTGCTAGGTTCGATACCTAGCACTTTATAATGGTTTCTCTTGTCATGATCAGTCATCTTATTACACAACGCACACTTTCGCAATTTTTTTTTACCCGTTGCTTCTTCAATCAGATTCTTCATACGTATTGCACGTTTTCGCCCTTTTGTTTGAGAAATAATTGGATCAAAAATATCGTCCTCCTCACCTTGCAGGCTAGTGCTGTCAATGACTGGCTGTGAAGCTCGAGTGAATCTACCGGCTGGAGTCGTCGGAGTAGTCGGATTGTCCCGTCTTTCTGGTAATGGCATCCTAAAATGTGCAAGGTTAGCCTTATCCCGTGCGGCTGCTTCAACTTGATACCTGTACCCATCAAATGTTGACGCTGCATCCAATGATAAACCGTGCATGATGTTACAAAGGTGATTATATCGCATCGTCTCAGATTGCTCGAAATCAACTGAAACATTGGGCACGTAAGGAATGTGACCGTGGACTTTATTGGCTTCCTTCGTCCACCGATCCAAGATATACTCTGGAGAGATTTCACGAGCATTCTTGGCGCTAAAAAACCTCAACGCGTGTTGACATAGTATACCTTTATGCTCAAACAGTTGACAGTTGCAATTAACAAACCCGGTCTCCATACACACTGCTACGGTAAAATGTCTTATGTTCTTCGGAGCCGACGAAGAGCACGGATTGGCAAAATTCGTCACATTTGTCAAAGCACAAACCTTGAGATATATGTTGCATAGCTCGTACAACTTTGTCATGCTATATTGATTCGACTTTAGTAGTTCATCCTGAAACTGTCTAAACATTTCCTTGGTATAGACTTGAGCCGCATGAGCCTCCAAAGGTGAAAAAACTACTATGGCTCTTTCTCTGTAAACTGTAGCCGCGTCGGCTTCTCTCTCAAGGAAAAATTGCTTGTCAAGGGCTTTCTGCATCTTTAGTACGAACTCTGTTATACTTGAAGAAGAGCGTACGTACCCATCAAAGAATGCATTCATACCTTCGCTTCTCGAGGTCGTAGTCATTCCGGCTGCAAAAAACTTTTTGGTGTAGGCACCGATCCACTGTGTCCTGATCTCATACAACGCTTGCAACCATTCATGACTGTGCAAATAGTAGTCATCCATTAACTTGGCCCACCTCTCCTCGAACACGTCTACCGTCAACGATTTCTTCACACATGTATTAAAGTCACTCTTGAATGTCGGATGGTTTGCATATACATAGCCGTTCGGGATATTTGTTGCTTATTTGCCATGTGCACAGGCCATGGTGAGTATCTGGAAGGACCTTAGCGATTGCATTTTTCATTGCCAGATCTTAGTCGGTGATGATGGTCTTTAGAGGAATATGATACATTGCTTGAAGCCACATTTCAAATAACAACGTAAATGACTCCTCCGTCTCATCCCAAAGCAGGGCAAAGCCAAACAAGATTGACTGATAGTGGTGGTTCACCCCGCTGAACGGAGCAAAAGGCATAGAGTACTTATTTGTGCGGTATGTGGTGTCAAACGTCACAACATCGCCAAAATTTTGGTAAGCAGCTCTAGAACGGGCATCCACCCAAAATATAGTACTAATGCGGTTCTCGTCATCCAGTTGGAGACTATAGAAAAAGCCAGAATTCTCACTCTGAAGGCACCTGAAGATATCAAGTGTAGCTTGAGAATCACTCTTACAGAAAGACTCTCTCCTCTGAGCACGGAGTTCATTTCGAATGTCTACTTCATTGAAGCTCAACTTGTCAACCCCCCAACCTGGCTTGAGAAAACCCCCATCATTCTACAAGGTGGAATTTTAGCCTCGGCCATTGTAAATATCAGTTGTCTGTGTGCCGCGCTTATTTGTCAGTGTTGATGAATTTGACCAATCTTACTAGGGGTCATCAACTGATGATTATGGCTCAACTCCACTCCCGTCACAACCCAATGGTTTTTATTTTTCCAGTGTACTGCATACACATGGGCCTTACAGCCGGTACCCGGAAATGTGTCCTGTTTTTTTTGTCTTGTTGGCCCTTCGTCACTAATCCAAACAACCGAGGTACATGCGGTGCTCCTCTATGACACTCAAATAGTCTTCCACAAATTTGATTTATATTCGCCAGTTTTCTAGTCGTCTTAATTCTAATACCGAAACCTATCTTTTCGAATATGCTCTATAGTATGCTTCAACTTCGTCCAGTGTTTGAAAAACTTGACCCAAGTAAGGTGGATCAAAATCTTTACAAAAATTATTTCCTCCAGTTGCATCCATATTTATAGTGAAATCTAAAAAATAAAAATTATATCATTCTTAACAAGTCATAGAATTAAATAAAATAAAAATAAAAATTATTTCCTCCAGTTGTGTCCCGTTTTACAAAGAAAAATTACGAATATAACCCCGATGAGCGGCAAAATACATGTATGCCCCCGGGGGTTCATTATCACCATAACGTCCCAAATCAGCTTCAAAACAGCCTTTCAGGTATTTTACTTACATTTCTGGACAAAAAAGTCGTTTGAAAAACTTAACATTGTAGAATTACCAAAATACCCCTCTCGAGGTGGCAACTTACCAAAATGCCCTCTCACATCGGAAAATCTCAAAAGTGCTTTGAAATCCTGAATTCATTCTTGATCTAAAAAGTATTTTACGGATTGTTCGCCCAAAAATCCTGAACCAGTGTCCGGATCGAGCGCTTAAAAGCCCGTTCGGCCAAAAAAATAGCTAACGACTTTGAAATGGCGCAAATTCCTTGGAAATGGAACTTCCCAACATCCTAGGGTTCTCATAAAAGTTTCGCGCCAAATCGCGCTAGCTTGATATTTTAAATTACACTGCAAAGTTACAAGGTTCCCCGTATTAGTTGATCCCTTTTTCAGTCTTTGGAAAACTCTGAAATTTTGCCCTCATATAGATCTTTTAAAACTAACTGGGGTCTGTTTTTTGCACTTTGGCAAAATCTAGCTCTAGCTATTTTTTATAAATTCGTGAAAAATCTAAATTTTGACGCCCTAAAAAATCGCTCATCCGATCTCCGATTGATCTGATTTTTGTTTCGTTCAATTTGTATTTTCGTTATCTTCGATTTGAGTCTACAATGACTATTTTTGGACTTCGAATGAATATTCACTAATAAACGCTAGTTCAATCCCTAGTTTCAAACTCTCAAAAAACACGAATTTTAGACTATGGTAAGAACAATTTAAGCATAACACAATTTAAACAATCCATTGGTAAGAACAACTTGAAATTAACATTGAATTATAAGAAATTCAAAATACTTACTTGTTTTAACTTGATATATTTAAAGAAAAATCCACCGATCTTCTAGCGGTTATCCACCGATCTTCTAGCCTATATTTTTTTTGATTGTATTGTTGTGGAGATTATGTAGGTGAGATATGGAGTATGAAGAGAGTTGATAAAGATGATGGAGAGTGAAAGAAAGGGTTCGGGGAGAACGGCTTATAAAGAGAGAAAAGTGAAGAAGACGGAGAAAAAAATTCGTGAGTGAGCAGTAGTCAAAGGCTGTGAAAGAAAAAAAAATGGCAGAAGACTGTGCGGCCGAGCTTTGAGCTGGCTCTGGAAAAAGGACAAGGAGGGCATCACAGGGGGAGGGAAAGGACACCACGTGGCAGGGGGGAAGGACACCACGTGGCAGGGGGAACCGCAACAAAGGGACAGGGGGGGGGATCGCAACACTTTGTTGCGGTTTGGCCACGTGGCAGGCAGGGGGGGAAGGAAAGGACGTGGACCACATGGGCCACGTGTGGCGGGGGGGGGGGGGTCCACAACACTTTGTTGTGGTTTGGGGCCTTTGACGGTAAAAGACAACCGCAATTAAGTGTTGCGGTTGGGGGGTGGGGGCCACGAAAAGTAGAAAGAAAAGAAAAAAAAAGGGAATGATAACCAACCGAAAAAAAGTGTTGGGGGGGTGGGGGCCATGAAAAGTAGGAAGAAAAGAAAAAAAAAGGGAATGATAACCAACCGCAACAAAGTGTTGCGGTTGGCGGGGGGTGGGGGTAGGAAGAAGAAAACCAACCGCAACAAAATGTTGCGGTTGGGTGGATAACATCCACCAGTGGATGTGGATCGGCTCCCATATATATATATATATAATTTAAGTTTATTCTAATGTCATAAATGTATGTGTATTTACACATAACATAGTCATTGCAAAAGTTATCTATATAATATATAAAATCAATAATTAAATTATAAGATAATTTTTTTATTTTGATAAGACTGGACGATCAACAAAGTGTTTGAAAAGAAATCACATATGTATTAGGAAAAAGAAAAAAAAGTGCAGTCAAATCAAATAAATAATTTTGATTATTATATTTGAGAATATTTAAAACCTTTAAGATGCAAAAATATGACATGACTATTGTATCCTTAAAAACACTCTCTAATACGAATACATAAATTCATATATCTAAAAAAAATATTATCTTAGAATGGGTCCTTATTTCTTGATAAGTTAATTTTCATATAAGTAGGCCTTATAATTGAAAAACTAATTCTAAATACTCTGAAACTCTAACTAATTAATGAACGAACTTATTAGAACTTAATTTTAACTATTGTATCCTTAAAGCACATTCTAATATGAATATGAAAACTCATATATCTAAAAAACGAAAATAACATATTAGATTTAGAAGAGAGAAAAATGATGTTAAAATTGAAATTGAAGCAACAAAAATAATGTAACAATCACTACAAGAAATAAAAAAGCTTTCAGGGACGGGTTTTATCGTCGATAAAAATCCATCGTTAAAACCTGATCCGTCGGTAAAAAGTTTTAACGACGGATTTTTACAGACAGACTTTTACCGACAGACAAAACCATCGCTAAATATTTAAGTGAATTTTATAATTTTCAATGCTTTTTAAAAAACATTTAAGCAACAGAATAATGCCGTTGCTAAAAATTCCGTCAGTGAAAACTGACTTTTACCGACGGAATCTTCCCGTCGCTAAAAGTCCAGTCTTAAATCTCATATCTGCTTTCTTTCTTTTCTTTCTCCCGTTTCTCTCTCTCTCTTAATTATCTCTCAGCGGCGTTCTTACTCCGGTGACCTCCTCTACGGCAACCCACCTCCGGCGACACCCTCGTCTTCCCCCCGACGCCGCGCCACCTCCGGCGGCGTAGTCTGCAACTCTGGCCAGATCTTGCGTAGTCTGCGATCTTTGAGCTCCGGCCTACTACGGTAAGGTCTTGTGTGCATCTATCTGTAATTGTTAATTGCCTTCCATGAGTTATAATCTGAGTTGATTTCAATTCTGTTTCAATTTTATAGATTTAACTTTATTGATATAAACACTTATAAACGCCTATCACCAGAACATAATCACAATATGGGCTGGGTAGTTTCAAATGCAAGTGGTTGTAACTTTAAAACTTGTAAGCAACAGAGGAGTGATGGTTGAGCAGACATTACTAAACTGAAAATTGGAGGGGCCATGCCTCCTAAGCTTATAGCAACTCGAAAATAATCCCCAGGTTAACAATATTGGTAGCTTATATGGTAAGAACAAGCCTTTCTTCAAACATAAAACCGAAGATATGCGGTTGTGAGGTCAGGAACTACGTAAGAACACTAAACAAACCTTTTCTTTCGCCTTCTCTGCAGCAGATTGCTCTGCATCCTTTTTCCTTTTGAAGGTATCTTACAAAAACAGAAATTTCTGGAAGTTGCAAGGAGCAGCGGTAAAGGCAAGGCCACTTCTGAGGGATCGCTAGACCTGGGCATCCAATTGGATCTGAATCCAATACCTCCTCAACCTTATAACATGCCTTGCTTCCAAACCTTTGGTATGTAATAGCCTTGGGGGTCAGGGATGTCTTCTTCACTGCAATTGCTGGGGTTCCTCTCGTTTCCATCAATCCTTCTCTAGGCGGTGAAATAAATAAATCTTTATAGACAAGGTACAGTAGCAAGCTACTAATTGATCTCCTGTACAAGGAATGTGCAAAATCAAAGTCTAAGTGATGGTACGATTAATCGCAACCTATTACACATAAACATCAAAAAGAAAAGAAACAAGAAACAACATTAACAAAAACAAGTAATTGGCAGAAACAAAAACAAGAAAAGCACACATTCTGGTACTAATGAGCAAAATCAAAGAAAGCAAGCAATAACTAAAAAGAGAAACTGGTGAAGAAAAGTTACTTGAGAGAAATCGATTGGAATCACATGATACAAGGAGTTTCAGAAGAAATAACGAGAAAAAAAAGGTGGAATGATTATCAAAAAGAGAACATGGTACCTCTACGTTGGCCAGGGCTTTTACTAGGATTAAAGGGTTTGGCTACTAAACATTTGGTTTCTCGTTGACGGATTTTCCGAGTAGGGGTGTTTGTGGGGGGTGGGGGTGGTGTGAGAGAGAGAGAGGGAGGGAGGGAGAGAGAATAAACGATTCAGTTGGCGAAGTGGGGAGCTTTTTCAGTTGGGTTTTAAAGAGAGAGCAGAGGGAAAGGCTTTGATCTGCGTTAGATAAAACCTGTGATTCATGGATTCATATCATAATTTCCTGCTATTTACAAGCTTTCACTGTAAAGTTATGTTTCCCATAGGGATGGCAATGGGGCGGGTCGGATGCGAATTTTATGAAATCCGTACCCGCCCCGGTAATCCTAACACACTGCCCCGCCCCGCCCCGCCACCGGGTCAAGGGATGGGAATACCATCCCCGATCCGATAGAGTATTAGAAAATCCATTCCCGCCCCCACCCGCCCCGACCTCTATAATTTTGAATTTTATCTTCAAAGTTAGTATAGGATTCTTCTCAATGCAGTTTGCATTATTATCTTTCCGTAGTTATTATCGGAGGATCATGCTTTGGCAACATTTCAGCAAGGCCTTGAGGTTTTGCACCCAACAGAGGACATAAATATGTTTTAGGTTTTGCACCCAAATGAGAACTATATGCAGCTGGAACCTAAGAGAAATGATAACTACAATAACTTGGTTTTTCACTTTTTCTCATTTCAGCAAGGCCTTGATTCAATTCCACCCGTAAATCTTCTAACTAGTGCTGTAAACATAAAATCCAAGAAATAATAAAAGTAAAGAACTTATCAAATTGCAAATCTATCAGATCTGCAACTGCAAGTCTATCAAAACTACAAATAAGAAGCCAGCCCATTGCTTTGATTTTCTGGTATGGGATCGTATCTAAACTAAAGAAACTTGCAAAAAATTGCAAATCAATCTGATCTGCAAAATTTCAAAACTGCAAATCTTCTCACTAAGAACACAACCCATTGCTTTGACTCTCTTGTATGGGATCGTAACATCAACATTTTGTGCTTTCGATTCGGCGCATCACAGTCGTGACACTTGGCGAGCAGATCCCTCCACGAGCAGAGCCGCAACTGAAGGTATAACGGTGGACGGTGTTTGGTTGAGAGGTGGTCCGCGGAGGAGAAGACAGGCGGTGGGAGAATTGGCCAAGGCTGACGGCACCGCAGAAGTGGTTGTCCGGTGGAGAAGGAGAGTCGCCGTACGCCGACCGCCGTGCGGTACTGCGGTGGTCCGTGGGCGTGGAGACTGGAGAGGCAGAGAGCCAGCCGAGAGTGGAGAGCCGTGAGAGTGAGAAGGCAGTAGGCACAGCCACACAGATTAGGGATTTTAGGGTTTGCAAGAAAAAAAACAAGGAACATATATATATATGGTATCCTATTGATGGCTAAGATCAACTAAAGAATTAGGGTACGACTAAGATTAACTAAAGAACTAGGGTACACCGGGGCGGGGCGGATCACGGGGCGGATTTAAGGGTATACCATACCCGACCCTAACCCGTTGCGGGTTTTTAAAAAAAATACCATACCCGCCACACGCCCCGGTCAAAGTCAAAATAACCCGCCCCTATCGGGGCGGGGCGGGGCGGGGCGGATATTGGCGGGTACGGATTTTTTTGCCATCCCTAGTTTCCCACAACAAGAAAAGTATCATTAAGACATGAACCATGTGCACGTGGAGTATAGAAAAGACAATCTTAAGCGTTGCTAGTCGAACTGCCTCTGTGAAGAACCCCTTGAATATCTGCAATTGCTACTGTTTAATTGGGTGTTTTATTTTGAGGTGTAAAGGGATTATGTTTCTGCACATTTTGTCATAAAGCATTCACACTGATTTTTCTCCCGCTTAAAATAACACAAGCCCAATCACTTTTTGAATAAGTAAATTTACTGATAAAAACTGCCAGAAAAGGAGGCGGAACCCTTACATAGAAATTTTCTAATCACCTAACTATACACAGCAATAAGCTGTCCATAAAATTCATTTATAAGGAACAGTTGTAAGGTTGAAAGAGAGAAAGTTGCATAGTCTTGCCACTTTATTGATACGGTGTCTGGTAATTAGAAATTAAATCAATATCTATGGACACCGCTGAGAGGTGTCGGACACGTGTCCGGAGGTGTCGAGGTGTCGGACACCATACCGACACCCTATATGAGGTGTCAATGCTTTCTAGGATATATGTGATTTAGTTCTAATTGTTAGACTTCTTTATATCAATTTTCATTCTTTATAAAATTTTGTTAACTGTGCATTGAGCATTTAAGAATTGAGATTGTTGACTATGCATTAAGAATTTGAGAATTGATATTGTTCACGGAGGATGAGACCCAATTGGATTGAGATATCTGTGATTTAGTTGAATGGTTTGTTGTTGAAATTAAACCCTAATCCACACAATTAAACCCTAATTAGCTCTAATTAGCTCTAATTCGCTCTTATTAGTACTAATCAACCCCAATTAGCTATAATTAGCCCAAAGTACTCCTAACTAACACTAATTAGCCCAAACATATCTTATTAAACCCTAATTAGATTAATTAAACCCTAAATGCTAAACCCTAAACCCTAAATAACCCTAGTTAACCCTTATTAACCCCTAACACATCTCGAAGTAACCCTAATTAAACCTAGTTACATACTAATGACTGGAAGTAGCCCTAATTATCATATTTAAACCTATCAACCCTAATTATCCTACTTAACCCTAGTACATCCTTAATTTATCCTAATAAGCCCTTGTACATCCCATAATTAATCCATATTGCACAGAGATGGTTCAATTACTCATTGTTTATAAACCCTGCATTACGAATATTCATTATTATTTTGCGAAGTCCATTGGCAACGAGATGGTTCAACTCGTTGCCAACGAATGGACGTTTAAAGTGGAATTGGCAACATATGCAACGATCTTTCTGTAATTTTGATATTTCGAAAAGATTCTTACACATGTTACCAATTTTTGAACGCATGCATGCATAAAAACCCTTAGTTCCCGTTCAAAGGTACTCATTACAAAGTAATGCTTTGTAATGAGCCTTTGAATGTCCAGTTTGGACAATTTGGAAAAGCTAAGTGTTTATAAAACAGTGTATCGACTCATGCTCTGTGTTCTATGTCGTGGATATTTGGTACACGTTCTCATGTGTTTCTCCGGGTGGATACAGATCTGGTGTTCTAACATCCATCAAACCTTGCAAGACAAGATTAGATGAATGTTAGAACACCTAATCGATGTCGTGTACTTGGAGAAATATGGGGAGGTGCTGCCAAATTTTTCGCAGACATAGGACTAAGCATGAGTTGGTAACTGTTTTATAAACATGTACTTTTTCATAATGGGATAGGACCATTACCTATTAGAGAACGAAGGGGATATATATAGACATGTTGTCACATGTATGCATTCATATTTACATCGACCCTACCTAATTATTGGTCATAATTGAAGGTGGTATATAGTACGTTATCTCAGTCGTCATGTCGGTTGATCGAAGTTGGATAAAAAGGAAGAATGTTGATGATTTTGAGGATCGCGTTGACTAATTTCTCGACTTCGCTTACGCGCATCCTGCACATGTTGAATTTGATAAGATAAGGTGTCCGTGCGATAAATGTTAGCTGTTGCATTGGAGAAAAAGATTTGAAGTAAAATGGTATCTTCGTCGGTACGATTTTATGGGTGGATACACAAGGTGGACGCAGCACGGGAAAACGATAGTATTGTCGTCCAACACGGCTAATCAAGTTGAAGTTAGGGAGGAGACACGGTATGATTACCTAGATATGATTATGGATGCTGGGCATGCTAATGTTGAGTGAGGTGACGACCGCCCCGACTACAGTCCCCAATAACTGAACGAGGGGGCTCATCAGTTTTATGAGTTATTGAGGGACGCAGAAGAGCCGCTGTGGGATAGAGCTTTGAAACACACACGGTTGTCTGCAGTTAGTAGGTTATTACAGTTAAAATCAGACCACGTACTGAGTGAGAAAGGATTTAACGAGTTTGTTACTTTAATCAAAGAAATTTTGCCTGAAAGTGAAAAGTAACCCCCGTCGTACTATGACGCAAAGAAGATGATGAGAAAACTTGGGTTCAGTTATGAGCGGATAGATGCGTGCAATAACGATTGTGTATTGTTCTGGAAAGAGAATAAGGACTTGTCGCGATGTCCAGTATGTGATCATTCGAGGTACAAACCGGACAAAAGGAAGAAGAAAAACATTGCATGGAAGGTATTACGATATTTTTCGGTCACACCAAGGCTTCAGAGAATGTACTACTCCTCCAGTACGGCTGAACATATGAGGGCTCACTGTGAGACTCGTAGCAACGATGCCGATGTGCTGACACACCCAGCTGATGGAGAGGCGTGGAAGGAGTTTGATCGCAAGCATCCAATCTTTTCTCAGGAAGTTCAGAATGTTAGACTTGGTTTGGAAATCGATGGGTTCAACCTTTTCGGTCAATCTAGCACGCCTTACTCCACATGGCCTGTTATTATTGTCCCGTACATCCTTCCACCAGGCATGTGCATGAAGAAGCCGTACATATTTTTGTCGTTGCTTATTTCGAAGCCGAAGAGTCCCAGCAAGGACAAAGATGTGTATTTAAGGCCGTTGATTGATGAGTTAAAATAGTTATGAAATCATAGAGTCGAAACATATGATGCATCCCTTAAATAGAACTTTCAGATGAGGGCTGCTTTAATATGGATTATACATGACTTCCCCGTATTGGGAATGACGTGTGGCTGAAGCACACATGGAAAGTTAACATGCCCTACTTGTATGGGCGTGAACCCCGGTCATACGTTAAAGCACGGCGGAAAGCCCTCGTGGTTCGGATGTTATCGAAAGCTTTTGCCACTGGACCATCAGTTCCGTATGCAGAAGGATAAATTTGACGGGACAATCGAGCGTGAGGTTGTCACACTGGACTACCCATTTGGTGAGGAAGTGCTCTCACACCTGGAGGCACTTGATACTGACATACCATACGACAAGGGTGTGCCAGATCAAAAGATTCCAGGATACAGGAAAGAGCACAACTGGAGGAAACATTGTATTTTCTGAGAGTTAGCCTACTGGAGGACACTCATTATCCGAAACAACATGGATGTGATGCACATTGAGAAGAATGTTTTTGATAATGTGTTCAACACAGTGATGAATGTCAAGGGGAAAGTGAAAGATCACCTTAAAGCGAGAAGGGATATACAACAGTTGGGTGTACTCCGTGAATTGTATCCTCCGACAGTTAACGGGAGGACGATACTTTCGAAAGCACCTTACTGTCTAGACAAGAAACAAGTGGAGAAGGTCTGTCAATAGGTTAAGAATTTGAAGCTTCCAGATGGGTTTGCGTCCAACATATCTCGTTGATGCGATGTATCAGAATGCAAGTTCCAAGGGATGAAGAGTCACGACTGTCACGTATTCATGGAGAGATTCATTCCGAGGACTGTTGCCACGGGTTGTATGCGAGACTTTGACTGAATTGTCTCATTTCTTTTGAGATATATATTCTTCTACAATCCGGGTGAGTAACATGGAGGTGCTTGAGAAGAACATTGTGGTGACGATTTGCAAGCTGGAGAAAATCTTCCCACCTTCGTTCTTTGATTCAATGGAGCATCTGCCTGTTCACTTGGCATATGAAGCTAAGATGGGTGGACCTGTGCAATATCGGTGGATGTATCCATTCAAGAGGTAATCCTTAAAGTTGTTACAGTTGTTCGTTTACACTTAATGCAAAACCTGTTATCATTGATATTCCACCTAACTCGATTCGCTAAACTTCTAAATTCATGTTCTATTTGAAGAAAAAAGTATGTAATAAAGCTCGTGTTGAGGGCTCAATTGCGGAGGCTTACGTAATGGAAGAGCTTGTAAACTTTTGTAGCCAATATTTTGAGCCTAATGTTAATACAAGGTTAAATCAACTAAACCGAAATGACCCCGGATCAAGCACAAATTTGGAAGGTCAATATCAATATTCAAGCAATCAGGTAATCCGTTCGGCCGAACCTATACTCGATGGCTAACGGATGAAGAGTACAATATTGCAACAATATATACCCTTCTAAATTGTGATGAAGTTTCAACATTCGTTGAGTAAGTTAATGTCTTAATTAAACCCTAAATTGTTGTACATAATTGAAAATGTGTGATAAGCGAGTCAAATATATTGGTTTGTGTTAGAACCCTCATATTTAAATGCTTATAAAAAAAATTAGAGAGTTGAGGACGTAATGGATATTTTGAAATTTTAATTTTCTTAGGAATATAAGTATATATCTTTTAGGTGTCTGATAGTTACATACAATACATATTTCATAGGAACACAAGAAACTTCAGAAGAACCTCCAAAGAATCCCTAGGAAGAGACTTCTTGGGATTTTGCAAATTCCTTGAGGTAAGAATTTAATTTGATTATTGATTTGGGATTCGTAGTAGTCTACAAATTTTCGTTGTCATTAGAATCGAATTGGAATCTTTGGGTATATTAATTTTTAGGGCTTTTGATACAATTGAATTGAGAATATCAAATTTTGGGTTTAATCGTGATCAAAGGTAAGGGCTTACTTTTTAAAATCTGGATCAGCGTTGGACCAATTAATCATATGTTATTTATATTTTATATCGTCTGTTAAAGTGTAATCTGGCGTGTTTGTTTTGTTTTATCGTTAAATTGACTGCTCTTTCAGTCAAACATCCGTAAGGCTTCCTGTTCGAGTATATCGTAAACTGTAGAAATCGGAATTTTGGAATCGATTACAGACCGTCCGCCGTTCTACCGATCTGGTTGCTTTGCTCTGTTCTGCGTGTCAACTAGTCATGCACTTGCTGCTGACAATTTTCTTTTGTTGTTGTATACCAATCTTCCTGTTTGAGGGCTCAGATGTATGTGGCGGCCTTGTAGGTCCCCGAGGCGCAATACTCCCTGCCGATTGGATTAGAGCCTTACGGTCCAGTCTTTTAAGTACCAAAAAATAATATATATGTACAGGCCTCGTTGCTCGTGCCATTTGAATACTTGGAAGTCAATTGTGTTGGCTTTTCTTCTGACCTCTTGTGTAGACCCCACCCCAAAATCCCTTGGCTGTACCTTCTTTCTTCCTTTCTTTGGCTAGACTAATGTCTACCTACTTGCCCATAAAATGAACCCATTATTCTAAGATTTATTCCTCACTTCCTCTTTGTTTCTTACATTTTAAATGAAGAAACATAATATAGTTCCCATGGGTTCTGCGTGGTTTGTCCATATAGCATGTCAAATATTAACGATTCTCATGATTTTAGTTCATGTTAGTTTTATTTCAATCCGTTCTTTGATTAGTCGTGTCATACTCATATTCAACGATATAATATTTTTTCGTCTTTAATTTAAGTTAATATTTCTTTGGTATCTCGCCCAATTTATAGGATATGTATGTTGGCAAAGTCTATAAGCCATGTCACAGTGTATGTGACTTTTTCTGTTTCTGACTTATCCACGTGGATTGGAACGCGGGCTAACTCAGTAGGATGAGTTAGAGATCGCGATCTTATTTTCTGAACCTGGTCTCACGTGTCAGTGATGGCATGTGTGACCTTATTCTGAATGACTCTCTAGTGTCTGTCTCCGTACAAAAATATATACATTTTGGCATTTTGAAATTCGGTCTGACACCTGTTCCGTTAAAATTTTGTACTTCCGTAATCTCGTTTCTCAGACATTTTGTATTCCTTTTGATTGGTCCTTTGAGCGGCCTTACTGGGCATTTGGCTCACTCCCTTATTATTTTTCCTTTTAGGTGATCAATAGGTGGAATTGAATTACAGGGCTAGCTGTGTGACTGAGAGCTAGCGGTTTTTATCTCAAAGTCAGTATTAGTATTTTTAGATGTAATAACTAAGACAAATTGACTTTGTTAAGATTTTATTTTGGAACTCTGTGTCAGAGTAATTGAGATTATATAAATGCTTTACAGTTATGTGACCAATTAGTATACTGATTTATCCTTAATTTTTACCGTTATCTACAATAGGTTCAGTCAATAAAAAGACCAGCTCAACGCCCTAATAAACAAGCATCCTGTCATGGAGGCTATATCATCAACGGGTTTAGGTTTAATGTAAAAGATGGTGACCGAACAAAACAAACCCAAAACAATGGAGTCTTGGTCAACGGCGACTGTTATGACGAGAATTGCATGGACTTTTATGGAGAGCTAGATGAGATTGTTGAGCTAGCATATTTGGGTTCCGAAAATTGCCTGGTAGTGTTCAAGTGTACATGGTTCGATGTCACATGCAGTAGAGGAATCTGTGTTAGCTTTCAAAGGATTGTAGATGTCAATGTCAAGTCACGACTTGCATCAGACGAGCTGTTTGTGTTTGCTAGTCAAGCTGCACAAGTCTTTTATGCGGAGGACGTCGCAAATGTCAAATCTCATTGGTATACAGTTATCAAGTCCAAGAAATTGCCCGTGACATATGACAGTGAGGTAGATACCTTTCAAGCCGACCAACCACCTATTTTGTTACCTGTTGAGGTGAACAACGAGGAGGACGATCTTCCTCTTCCAACAACACTTCATGTGGGAGAAGAAGTCGCAGATGATGACGCGGAAGACGTGGAAAGTGTTGAAGATGATGTGACTGAGTCTACTGATGAAGAGGATGACTTAGAAGATGAAGAGGACGACGAGTCCCACGAAGAAGAGGATAACGAGTCTAGCGATGAAGATGATGATGATTCCCAAACTGAAAATGCTTGACTTGTAATGTTGTAACATCACGAAAAATATGTAATAACATTTTAGTACTTGGTTCATATTGTGTTTTTATACTCGGTTCATATATATAGTACTAATGATTTTTTCTGCCTAATTATTGTTTTTAATGTGTTAATTTGTTTGCACTTTATCTATACAAAGTCAGTTATGGATAGAATACGGGCTATTCGTGGCCGGGGTGGACGCCGAGTTGCCTCCTCTCCGGTGGGTCCCACCTCGTCATTGCCCACTGAGAACGAGGCACAGAGTGCTCACGTACAGCAGACGGGCCCCAGCCCCAGCAGTCGCCCCAACCCGACGTCGATTCCTCCCACACACGCGTTGATTCTCTTTCTTCTATGGGTTCTACCTCAGGTATAGTTGATAACGGTGTTTAGTCAATTTTTGCTAGTCTTATATTTAAATTATATTTAAACTGTATTAATGTCGGTGTTTTGTAGGATCTCGACGAGACCGTGGCCCGACATGCGGGGTACGCATAGAGATGTCAAAGGGCCGGGCTTGGGCCGGCCCAGCCCAAGCCCATCGGGCCTGCTGTCGGGCCGGGCCAGGGCCGGGCCAGTGGGGCTGCCAACCGGGCCGGGCCGGGCCGGGCCTGCCGAAGGGAAACCTAGGCCCAATATCTAGGGCCGGGCCTGGGCCCAAATTTTTTTTTTCTTTCTTGTTATTCAATTTTAAATTCCATCTCTAGCCTCTAGGCAATATTCACAATTTAACGAACCTAATCTTTATCCTTTTATTTCATTATAAGTAATATACATATGTATGTATGTATATAATAATAATATTTGTTAGCCATTATATTTTTTATTATATGTTAAACATTTTCATACTCTTCTTGGTGAGCTTTATTAATAAAATATTAACACATAACAATTTATATAGAAAAATAATAAATGTGTTCATAGGCCCTCCTCCTTTTATCCGGGCTTGGGACCGGCTGCTTGTAAACAAACAGGCGAAGTTACCTATTTTTTTATATATACGAAAAAATATATATCTTGCTTGTAAAAAATTATTTTATATATATGGAAAAAAAGTATATTTTGTGAAAAAATTTATTCTTAAAACTTTAACAATCAAAATAATAATGCATGTCTATCCAAAATATCAGCAATCAAAGATCAAGAAATCTGCAACGTCAACCAAAAGGATCAAAAGAGGAAAATAAAAACAAATTACCTAATCATCCGGAAGTATTTCAATATCCGAGTCACTGCTCTTCCTATCATCAATCGGTTTATCTTGCTCGCGGTAATTCGCATCAAGATAATCCTTCCAACATACACATAGCTCGAGCGACTCGGGGTTAAGACGACTCCTCCTGTCATCCAAAACCCTCCCGCTTGCTGAAAATGCCGACTCTGAAGCAACCGTGGAGGCTTGCACTGGCAGTACATCCCGTGCAATTTGGGATAAAGTTTTATACATGTTTTGATTTTGTTTCCAAAAATTTAACAAATTAAAATTAACCTGTTCTTGCCTTGATAAATCAGAATAATGATCAGTATTTGAATATACACCAATCTCATTAAAAGAGGAAAAATTATACGAACCTCCCGAATTAGAAGTACCTTCACCTGGTAGTTGTCTTGCTACTAGATGTTCAAAGCCTTGAAGGTATGGCGCATAATACCTCTCAGCAGTGGATGATGATGTAGCTCGCCCGCGCACGTCAGCAGAATTACGATAGAGGTTGAACAAGTCCTCAAACCTCTTGCTCACTTTTGCTGTGAGCAAGGTTGTGTCCTCTGCTGTGTAGTGCATTAATTTCGATATCTCTTGTATCGAGGCGTTCACGCCATGCAACTTTAACCTAGGATCTAAACAAGTAGCCACAGTAAAAATAGCAGGCAGTTTACTCCAATATTTATTAAATTTTTGATCCATCACTTGTACTATTTCCCTAAAGGGTCCTATATATCTCCATTTTGTTAACATTGTAGCCATCTTCAGAATTTCTATTACAGCGAGAGGAGAGGTGGGATAGTACGTACCAGACAATAAATTGGTAGACGTGTAGAATACCTCAAAAAATTCAGCTAGGTATGTGGCCATCTGCCATTCCTCTTGAGTTGGCAAGCCGGCTGGGAACTGGGTTAGTAGAAAATGCGTGTAGACTTCTCGGTATGCCAGAATGTGTAAAAGCATGTGGTATGTAGAGTTCCACCTGTGGACCACATCTGTAACTGCTCTCCTGCGAGGCATATTATATTGAACACACAACGTTTTAAATTGTTGTGTTCTCAAACTCGAGCCATTAACATACGCTGTCATACCCCTCAGTTTGAGCAGAATATCTCCTGCAGCAGCTAAACCATCTTGAACAATTAAATTAATAATGTGACAAACACAACGAACATGAAATACTTCACCATGAAGTACAGGTTGAAGCGTCTCCTTTAAAGCTGCAACAGCAGCTTTATTATTAGAAGCATTATCAAAACTAACACTCATAATCTTATCCTTAATTTTAAATGTGTTGCATGCTTTTAATATAAGAGTAGCAATGTTCATTCCATCGTGCGGATAAGGGAAGTGCTCGAAAGCGATGATTCTCTTGTGCATAACCCAATCTGCATCAATCCAATGAGCGGTCACACAAGAATAACTAACAAAAGTATAAGGAGATTGCCAAATATCAGAAGTAAGACTAACTTTACCGTCAAATTTATCGAAATAATCGATAAGGCGTGCTTTAGCAGCCTTGTACTGTCGGAGTGCATCGGATCTAGTTGTGTTTCTAGTAACCTTTTTGTACAAAGGTTGGACGTATGTGTTCATATATCTAGAGTACTTAAGATTATCGGCAAAAGAAAAAGGTTGTTCATCATGAATAACAAATTCAGCGAGACCGTCTCTTTGCTCTCGCTGATTATAAACAAATAACTTACCGTCAAAAGATAACTGCGTTTGGGTAGGTTCGACGTGGCCTTGTCGAGGTGCACACTGAGGGTAATGCCTGTTAAGATGTCCATTACCACTACCAGTCGAAAATAATTTAAGACAGTACTTACATCGAGCTTTTCGGGTGTCGTCCACCGTAACTACGTCGAAATGATTCCAACACTCGGCTTTCTTCTTTTTCCCCTTCTGGACTTCTGGCACGTTATCGGAGGCATTGCTCGGCCCTTCTTCATCATGACCAGGCATAGGGTTGAGATTATGCCACTGAGTAGTAGCTTCGCCAACCGAGCTGCGTCCTTGACTATAATGCGGGGGGTCTTCATCAGGCGTGTATTCAAAATCTGGAATGTTTTGATTGAACTCCCAATTGGCTTGAGTATCTATCATAGAGCCTGTACTCATTCGTCCACGAACGAATGGTTGTGTTGGTGGTTGGATTGGTGTTTGTGATGGCCGTGGCACTGGCGCTTCTGCTGGTGGTGGTGCTTGCGATGATGATGATTTCTTTCGTGATGACGTTACACGCCTCATTTTCTTCAATATTCCAGCCATATTTCACGCTAAAATTTGTAAAAGTAACTAAATACACAAGTATAAGAGTAGTAATAAGAAATAACAATTAAAAGAATGAACGAGTAACAAATATTAGAGAGTTAGTAATTAAAAAGAATTTAGCAAGACTAGTAATTAATAAACAAGAGTACTAATTAGTAAATACTAGTAGTAATTAAAAGAATGAACGAGTAACAAATATTAGAGAGTTAGTAATTAAAAAGAATTTAGCAAGACTAGTAATTAATAAACAAGAGTACTAATTAGTAAATACTAGTAGTAATTAGCAAGAGTAGTAATTGGAGAGGAAAATAGTAGCAAAGCTTGTTGTGAGAATAAGAAGAGAGTAAGAAGATTGGTGTGAAAAATTAGAGAGAAATGGTGTGAATTTATAGATTTTAGAAACTTCACAAAAGACCAAAATACCCCTACAAACTATCCGTTTATAGTTGTTGGGGAGGGTAAAAGTGTAAAGGAGTTGAAAAATATAGGTTAGACTAAAATACCCCCCAAACTAGCCGTTATATAGCTGTTGGGGGGGTAAAAGTGGAAGTTTGGAAAAGGGGGAGAAGAAAGGGGGGGAAAAGCAAAAGATTCAAAAAATGTGGGGCCAAAATCGGGCCAAAACCGGGCCGCAGACCGGGCCAGGTAACCGGGCCAAGCCCGGGCCGAAACAGGGCCGAAACCGGGCCGGGCCAAAACCGGGCCGTGCCGGGCCGGGCCGTTTTTCCAGATTCTTCAGGCCTGGTCCAGGCCCAGGCCCCAGGCCCTATGTGTGCGGGCCTCTACTGTTCATCCACAGGGCCGGGCCAGCCCGGGCCAGAACCGGGCCGGGTCGGGCCAGCCCGCGGGCCGCCCGGCCCGTTTGACACCTCTAGGTACGCATCGACCCCCAGCGTAAACAGAGAGTTACGCTCACCCAAGAAGGCCAATAAGCAAAAAAAATCACATCATGCCTTATATTTAAATTTTTGGGTATCTTAAATTATATTTGAACTGTATTAATGTATTTATTTACTTCTTTGGCAGTATCCTGGAGAATCAGGCGAGGACGAAGATCGGCGTTCTTGTGAAGGGTCGATTCTTCGAGCCACGGCTGTATTGGAAGGACTGGGATGCCGGGACGAGAGAGTCCCTATGGGAGGAGTGGCTGGTACGATTAACTATTTTTTACTGCGTTAGTATTTGTTTAATTAGAATTTAGTATTTAAATTAATTTGTATAATTGGATGCCTTGCAGGAGGGGTTCGCGTTTGACTCGCCTGATTAGCAGGCGCTGGGGCGGCATGTGTTTTTTTGCCTATATCGGCAAGAATTAGCGCCGATGGCTGCACGACGCACGGGACTGGGCGAAGAAGATGCTGCCCGAGGGTGCCCCGATGCAGGAGTTGAAGAAATATCCCCCACATTGGATATCTCTGACTGTATGGGGGCAGATGATTTGATCGGTGGGATACTGATCCAGGCTGGGACGCCAAAAGTAGGAGAAGGGCCGAGAACAGACGTGAAAAAGATCCGACGCACATGGGGGGATTGGTGGCACACGACGTTATCCGACACAAGAATGCGGTTAAACACCCGGACCAGGAGGAGGATGAGGTTGTAGCTCTAACGTATAGTCAGACGCACGTGAGAAAGAAGGACAAGGACGAGGCGCATCGGGCGGGGGACTATGTTTCAGATATTGCCCGGCGGATCGATGAATTTGTTTAATTTATTAAATTTTAGTCTTTGTATTCAATGTGCGTTGCGTTAATGCCCTAACATATCTTTAAATCACTATTTTTACAGGCCTCGTATGAGCAGCTTAGGGGATCTGAGCAGCAGTCCAGACAGCCATCAGTGTCCACAAGTACGGGTACGAGTACTGGGGCATTGAAGCGATGGCTGGATACACTGGAGGTCATCAATCGGCCGAAAGGCCGCATACGCGGCCTGCCTAGCACGATTGCACGTGCCGTGATAGGAGTGTCCCCACCCCCCGCTACCCCTCCACAGACACCGGCACCGGCTGCGTAGCGTCCGTTAGACGAGGACGAGATCCGCTGCATTGCTACGGAGGTGATCAGGATGATCCGGGCGCAGGATCAATAGGGCACTGCTGCTGGACATGCCGAGTCGGCTCCAGATCAGCAGGATCCAGATCCAGGACTCGGCAACCCCTGATGAGCCCCCTCTCATGCCCTCCCAGCTTGTACCGCCCTCCCGCTCTCGTGCCCTCCCGGCTTGTACTCTTCTCCCCTCCCTAATCGATTGTATCCGGTTCCCAGCTTGTACATTTTATTTTTTATTATAATAAACATTTTTTAAAGTTATATAGTTGTTTTGTGTCTGTTGTAGGGTTAAATAATTATTGATCGATCAACAATTATTTAACCCTAATATGCATTTGGGGGATTGTGCCTTGTTGTTGAGACTTGAATTTGATTACATGTTTGGGCATTAAAAAAATTGACTTTAGCGACAGATTTATTTCGCCGCTAAAGAGTTTCCCTAAATCTCCACTTTTAACGATGGAATATTCCGTCGTTAAAAGTGGAGACTTAGCGACGGACATTCCGTCGCTTAAAAGTTCATTTCGTCGCTTAAAAGTTTACCGAATAAATTATTTTCAAAAAAAAGAAAATAAATTAAAATACAAAAAATACAATTAGCGACGAAAATTCTGTCGCTAATGTATAAAACAAACCGTCGCTGAAAGTCCAATATTAGACGACGGATTTAGAATTCCGTCGCAAAACTTTTAGCAACTGGCTTTTTATACGAGGAACTTTTAGCGACGGATTATAGGCTTTTAGTGACGGATTTCCTTGTCGCTAAAAGCCTTATTTCTTGTAATGAATTGATTTATATTTATTTTATTTTAATATATGCTTACCGTAGCAATGTAAAGATTTATAAATATAATATATAGCTTTTAGAATATTTTTGGTAAAAAAAAAAAAAGAATTAACCATATCTTTTTGGGTGGGGCCATGCGACCAACAATGACTGTATAATAATTATTAATTGAAATTGTAATAATGATAAAGCTTATTCATAAATCTGATAGTTAAAAAAGAGGGATAAATAGCTAGTGACCCATGTACTATACACGGTGTGCGATTCCCCCCCCCCCCCCCCCCAAAAAAAACTTAAGTACTAAACCTCCACACTTACGGAAACCCCCCACTCCAAACTTAAGTACTAAACCCCCCACACTTACGGAAATTGGACACCTTAAGCAGAAATCGTTAAATTTAACGCACACGCGTTGACTAACGATTATTTTAGAAAAATGACAATTTTACCCATTCTTTTACCTCTTCTTCACTGTCCTCCCCTTCCTCCCCACTCTAAACTCACAGGTCCCCTCACCAGGCCAACGCACCCCCCCCCCCCCCCCTTCCAACTCTGCACACAGCCACAAATCGGCACACGCCCATATGATAACAGAGCAGCTAGATTTTCTGATTAAAGTTTCTTATCTACAGGTAAACATAGGAGCATGTCTTCCCGGGAAGCTGGCGGACATTTACTGTACTATTTATTGAGCATACATTGCCACTATAAACTAAATGCTGTAATCAGATAGCTAAGAACACCTGACCTCTACACTAAGAAAAACATCTACCTACTTCTACTGGCCACACCTCATAGGTTAAAAACAAAAACAATATTGTTAGTTAGCACATCGATTGTGTTAGTTTAACCAAAAGCACAGGAACATTTTCTGTGCATAGACCGTAAATGAAGCAAATAGCTCATGAGTTCAGACTCACTTACGAACTTGAATTGAGCTCTAAAATTCATATAGTTACTTTACACCCTCGGCTCCACTGATTATGGAAAGGAGTAGAACTTGACTAAATAAAAGCTTGTTTGTAAAATGAACCTAGCTATGCTTGTGGCTATAGAAATCCCCTACAATAAACCAGTGGCCCAACCTTGGTCCAGCTTTAACACTAAAAAAAAGCCTAGTCCAGCTCAATACTCATGCACGATGCACCCATGCATAATCAAATTGCTAAGGTAGGTAATATAGCTGCAAGGACAGACAACTGCTGGTTTCTGTCCCACGGCAATGCATGAATATGAAGTGTTAATGGGCAGCAACAAGCATGCAAATTCACCCTATAGAAAATGGGCAACTGATCAAAGGACACACACAGAAATTTGCAAATAATATCTTTTGAGAAAAGATGAATTTAAGATGCATTCAAAGATCAACTTGAACTTCTGGTTAGTAGAATCCCATTGGAATCCGGACAAAATCACTGCGCGAGGGCAACAATTGACATTGTACATATGTAAGTGACTACTGGGGTTAGTAAACCTAATCCGCTCGTACTGACGTCCCTTGAGAGAGTTAACAAGCTGTGGCAAGCTGCTTACAGAGTTCCATTCTGGCATTTACTGACATATGCTTTCAACTGCCCTGTTGCTGTCATTACCAGACCTACAATGCAAAAATACCAATGACATTACAAGTGAGGAAACCAGTTTGACTTCCGAGAGAGAGAGAGAGAGCAGTGTGTGTGAGTTTGCATGTGGGTGTGTGTTTGGGTGGGGGGAGGGGAAACCGTGAAGAGTGTGTGTGCATGTGTGTTAACTGTGTGTGTGTGTGTGAGAGAGAGAGAGAGAGAGAGAGAGAGAGAGAGAGAGAGAGAGAGAGCAGTGTGTGTGTTTATTTATGGGGATCGAGTAAAAGTGAGAGAGGAGAGAAAAGGAAGTCGGAAGAATGGTACTAAAATTAAATACGGCAAAAGAAATAAGGGTATTTTGATCATTTCACGTTATTCATAACGGACCTGTTTGAAGTGCCCAATTTCCTTAAGTGTAGGGGAGTTTAGTGCTTAAGTTTAGAGTTAAGGGGGGGGGGGGGGGATCGCACACTGTGTATAGTACAGGGGTCAGTAGCTATTTATTCCTAAAAAAGATTTAATGCTATATCTTAAACATATTAGTGTATCTAAATGTATGCAAATATTATTTTGGATGTGATCCATATTTTTAAGTTTATTTAGTTCTGTAAAAACTATGTGAGGGCTATATTATTTAGTTTTGCAGAAACCCTTATATAATTTGAGGACTAATTGTAAAAAATATATATATACTAATTTATTAGAATATAATTTTGGCTATCATGTCCTTAAAACTAACTCTCTCATACGATGATAAAAAAATCATATATCTAGAAAACAAAAATAACAAATGAGATTAAGAAGAAAAAGATTATGTCATAGTTATTTTAAATTTATTCTAATGTAATAAATGTATATTTCTTTACACATAATATAATCATTGCGAAAAATTTTATCTATGCAGTATATAAGATCAATAATCCAATTATAAGATAGTTTTTTTTTTTCATAACACCGCAGGATAATCAAAATGGCTACACCGCATATATGAGATTTTGAAAAGAAATCGAGAATGTATTAGAAAAAAATGTACAATTAAATCAAGTAATTCTTAATTATTATATTTGAAAACATTTGAAACCTTTAAAATATAAAAATATATCTATGCAATTCTACAAAACAAACTATTAACCAATTCATTTTTACATAGAACCTTACGATCAGTGAAAAGACTTTTTTATTTATACTTGATTAAATTTGCATGAAAAAAAAAAAAGAACTATGAGTGCCTTAGTAGATATGAAAACTATAACTTGGTGACAAATCATTGAAGATGTGAAAAATAATTCTAACAATCCGAAATAAGGACACGTCATCTTTATAAATTTAATCCTTATTATTAGCATCTTACAAGAATTAAACACACACACGCGCGCGTGCGTGCGCACTTGTGTGTATGTGTGTGTGTGTGTGTGTGTGTGAAAATATTGGATATTATGTGATCGTTTTGTCAAATTTATTTTTGCAGACAATAATAACTTATTTGAAAGTAATAAGGTGTATACATAACTCCTGTTAATTTGAAATGCAGCTTTATTCCATTTAGTTTCTACTTAATCATTATAATAACCTCTGAAAAATATGTAACATCTCAAAAATCTTTGAAGATAAAGAATTATGCTCATATATAACATACAGTTCAAAACGGATACGCCATAGCGTCATCACTTTTTAATTTCAAGCACAAACATATTCGCAATTTAACTGTATATGGCACCAGCATGACTATTCTACTACTCTAAGTGCTAAGTCAATATTCATTTGAAATATTACTTGACAGCTAAAAATAAAAGTTTAAAGATAGCAAGTATCTAGCGGCTCCATTGTGTCGCTACCTATGCTTTATAGCCAAATATAATATTTTTTTTATAATAGTAATGTCTTTTTTGTCTCACGATATATGATACATATTAATATACTCTTTAAAACCTTATGATATACTCTATTCTATAAACTGACCCGAGCTTAACTCGGATTATTGGCTAGTATAAGGTAATTCTAGAATTGTCATACAGATGTCATCAACCCTATAGAATCTTGGTTTAAAACGCGTTCACTTTCAGCCCATATTCTGTTTTGTGACCCCAGCAATGACTACTGAATCATTTGCTTAACACGAGAAATGAGCCGTGACAAGGATAAATGCAAAGTGAATCGTTTATTCAACAACTGAAAATGTTCAAGCAACTTGACACTTGCTGAACCAAGAGACCAAATAATCAAATTATTACATGCAGGAAGCTAAACTAATCAAGAGAATGATAGTACAGACACGATTATTCTCGGAAGATTTAGTTTGATGCTACATTGAACGGGTAGGAGGATGCTACTTGACCAACGAAGTGAATGCTATAACGTCTGGATCGGCTTCCAGTCCGAGCATATCTGCCTCAGTCACGCTCACCTTCGCTTCAATTCCAGTACCACATTCGGTATCCTTCAAGGCAACCATTTCAGCAGGCACACTATCACCTGTTATAAAGCACGGCTTTCCCCAACCAAAATCCGCTTGGTATAGAGGAAACCTGCACAAGCTCGACAGGTAGTAAAAGTCTACCTTGTCGTCGTGCATGATTTCGCGTACTTCCTTCAGGTTCTCAAATACGAGGGAAAATAGTTCATCGGGATTTGAAGCTTTCTCACATTCCGCGATGGTATTCTTTTTTGCGTCCCTTACCAAAGCGACCAAGTCGTGCAACTCCATCTTGTCCTCTTCGCCCATGAACTTTATAGGAAATTCAATGTAACAGTTTCCAAAAGAATCACTTGGTATATGCATAGGTGTTCTGCCTCGTAAGTTCATAGTGAGTGACATGACAGAAGGCCTCAAATCTCCATGTATTGCTCGAGAAGCACAAATAAGGCCCCTCCATATACACGCCATCGTCACCTCCACCTTTGAAGGATGATGTGCTACCTTAGGGGCAACCTTGGCTTTTAAAGATGAAACAGCAGAACCATCAAACAGGAATTTCTTCGTGACATATTTAGCGCCGGTTTTCCATCCCCGAGGCGGCTTGATCCCATCTCTATTTTTCGTTGGGAATCCAGACCTCTCGTAATTCAAAGGCTTGATCGTTCCTAATTTGCTCATGGCAGCCCAATCACTAATGAAGGTGCACCCCGTAAATCCATCAGCTATAGCATGCGAAGAAGATACAGCTACTGCTACTCCACCACATTCAAAAGTTGTGACCTGCACTGCCACCAACGGAGTTGTGCTAGAGTTGTATGCCCCAATATCTCTAGGGAAATAATCATTTAAGAGGTCAAGATTCTTGTTCACCTCGGAGAAAAATTCAGCGAGTTCAACATTGGCCTTGGCCACGTAATATAGAACCCCTTGATCACGACAATTTACAGAGAGACCATCGTTTGCAAATCTTCCAGCTAGCGGGTAAAAGACGGTTAAGGTCTCCGATAAAGATTTCTTCAACTTTTCTTGCTTGCCAGCATTTTCAACCGTGTCTTGGCCCTCGAACGAGAAGAAGTAAACGAGGGGTATATGCATCTTAGGAGCCAGCTGCTCGAAGAAGGTCACCTTGTAGTTTTTTTTCTCATCTGTAGTTGGAGCTGATGGTTTTATGAACTCGCTAGACAAGATTTGAACATCCATGTTGCTCCTGGTTCAGAACAACAGGGTTTAACTATTGAAGAGAAACTTGCTTTCCTCTTCAATCTGTATATTTTTGTATAGCAAGAAGAGGAACATCTTGCACGTGGCTTGTTTATTTAGTGTTCAATCTTCAAACTGTGCATTATACAGTTAGCTGGGAGGGTCTACAGTGGGGCAAGTGTGGGAAAAAGAATTCGCTACAAGTGTGGGAAAAAGAATTCGCTACTAACCTGGTTGTAGATATCTATAATCTTTTATATAGCGACAATTAATAGTTGTTAAATATTTCTGATGATTTTTTTGCTAGCACTTTCAACAAAAATTCTTAACAGGTTTTTAGAGTCATTAAATAAAATCTCTAAATATATTTATGATAATAAATGGTCACTATATATGGTGTTATACCTATCTTCTTACCAAAATTTTTGAAAACTCATAACATTGGTTAAAATTTTGTCGTGCAATACAATATTTATATAAGTTGGCCTACCCTCTTGTCTATCTACTAACTTGTATTGTAAATTAATGTAAAATTGAACCGGATAATTACGATTATTTGTCTTGATAAGAACAAAAAATTTGCCACTAGGATGGGAAAAATCAAAATTTTCCATCCCTCTTTTCCTTAATTCAATTACCAATATCACCCGTGTATCTGTTTCTATTTTCCACTTTTTTCCCTCCCTCTACTCGTAAACTCGATACAATTTTGTCTTCAATTCTCTTTCTTTTGGTTCTCTCTCTCTACTGTGATATCGCTTACGGGCCCCTCACTCTCTCCAACACGAGAGAATACAAAATCACCGTGTATCTCTCTTTCCCACTCTTCTCTCTCACCTCATCAAACCGAAGGGGCTTATTCAACAATTAAGGGAAGTTGGGTGGGACGCTTTTTGAAAGTATGAATTATTTTGCAAAGAGCATGACGTATACATTCCCAAGAGGGAAGCTTGCTACGTAACTAGAGAAAGTCATCTCGCAATCCTCAAGATCGACCGGATCACAATGCCTCATCACTATCGAGTTGATAAACTTACAACGGCCATAGATTCTCAAATAGAGGAAGTAAACAGTAGGTTTAATGAGCATGCAGTGGAGTTATTAGTTCTTATAGCTCAGCATTAGATCCCAGTGATGGTTATAATATTAGGAAGAAAAAAAAAACATGATGATATTTGCAAGCTTGAAGAAAAAATTTAGCGGGAAGATTTTACAGAATAGGAAAAAAGATCTTTTCAAGATACAGTTGCGGAATTAGAAGCTTGATGTTCCGAATCATCCTCATCTAAAAAACTTATTAACCATAGCCGAACCTAAAGATTGATTTAAATCAAGATGATTCATAACATAAAAAAGTTAAACACAGATGTTTCTTTAGAATTTGATTTTTCATAATTTTACCTCTTCGACGTTTTACTTAGGATTGGTATAACAAGCAAAGAATTTTCAAAATTCACGTAAACTTTAGAAAAGAAAATTTCAAGTCTTAGGAGTTTTCTTTCGATTCCGAGTCGACTAATATTCTGTGACTCAATAGTTTTTTTTAGTGAGTTTAGGCATCTATTCTTAACAAGTTTTTTGAGTTCATATATGCCTTGTCAAAACTTTATTACGCTGTGGTCAATTAGCAATTCACTAAACGCTTGATTGTTCTAATATATTTTTCTCAACCCTTTTTATAGAAACCTCGCGCAAGATGCTCATTAAGCTTTTCTCATTTGAGCTGAAAGTTTGAGCCTGTTGTGAGCATATAAACATCATCATCATGGGACTGCTATTACATATAAATCAAAAGCGAAAAATATGAATGATTCGTATATATATGTATTTTTTTTTAAAAAAAAAAGAGCTCTATAACAACATTTCAATATACACTCCAGTGACAATCACAATCACTACGAGACCAGGACTCGATCTTTCTTCACAAACAACCATTTCAAATCACCTAGTCACTTGAAATTGTAACGAGCTCTCTAAAATTCGAACACTCTTAAATGCAGGAAATAAACAAATTTGCACTTAATTAAGCATGTAAAAAATGTGAGAAGTCAAGAGAGTCTCTGTCATGTAAAGAATGGTACGAAATGAGAGTAGGAGTGAGTTAGGCACCTACCATCGGATCCCCAAAATCCGCTCTGGCACCTTACGGTTAGGTACGCAATGAACGCATGTTAGTGGAGCTGCACAAGTTTTCATTTATACTTCAAAATTTAAGGTTTCAGCGACTCTTGAAGAATTAGCAACCCCATATTGTAGCTTATGGTTTTGCCAGAATGCCACCAACGTTGTAATGCCATATTGTCCTTGCCTAAGAGGGTATTTGTGATTGATTCTATAATCGTCAAATATTAAATTCAAATTAAATCATGTTTAAGTGTTTGGCCAAAAAAAGAGTAAACTGATTAAATCCAGAATCCTCATTTTCTTGTATTATGATTTAATCAGTTTCAGATAATCAAGTCTGACCAGGAGAATTACTAAAATATCGTCACATATAAACATACATTAAATGCTCCCTTTCAATTTGAATACGCTTTATAGTAATTTTGCTACATTAAACTTAATTTAATCCCTTTACATCCAAATACCTTCATCAACTTTTAACTAAAACGCTTGAATCGGTTAAAGCCGATTTTATAAACTGATTCAGAAATAATTACAATTCACTTTGGAGAATCAATCCGAAACGGCCTCTAAGTATTTTGAGGTTACAAGTTGTTAGGCTGGAAAGTCAAGGGCAGAGAGGCAGCCAAACATAAATTTTGATGACAAGATTTACGAGTATTATATAAAAAATTGTTTGTTCAGGGTTAAATCCACATCTTTTTTAGTCTGTTCACATTATTTTGTTGTTAAAAGAGACAATAGTAACACTCTTAAATTAGTTAATGACAAAAGAGTCTTGATTTAGCCAAATAAAAAATATGTTGTCCCTCCTCCAAATATTTTTACTGAGTAAAGTACAAATAGTCACACATTAGTGTAGCAATTACTTTTAAATCGAATTCTAGTCACGCTTCATGAGTTTTCAATCGTTTCTTTGGGAGTTGTTTGTTAATCCATAGGAAAGCTGCTTTTCTCAAATTTGTAAGATGGATAGTTAACTAATTTAGTAATTAAGAAGATGGATTTAAGGAGAAAGGTATATTGATATTTGTCATTTTGGACTTCTTTTGCCTTTTTTTTTTGGTAACCAAAGAGTTTATTCAACAAGAGGTGCGTAAGAGACATGAATTCCACATTCGTATGAGTAACCCAGAAGGAATGACTTTTGCAAAAACAATGTCTACTTTGGAAAATTGTATCGTCTGACAAAAGCTGCAGTACTTTTACTTTTACAGAATTCAGATATGCATTAGCATTACAACTTGATTTTACATTAAAAGTAAGTCTAGCTTCACTTATGTGAGAAATTAAATCAATATGACGCCATCGTCCTTTATTGTTAGATGCTTTTGATTTCTTACAAAGGGGGTCTTTTATTTTGTGATCTCTCAGCGCGATGATCGTAGTGACACATAATACTGAAGTAACACTATATATGAACTCGACTTTTCGTCATGCGGTAGAGGATTAGGACTAAAGTTATTTAGAGCATGGTACCCTCGTCCATAGAAAATTATTTTGGAAATACTTTTTTAAAAAACACAATTGAAAACTTTAATCGAGACGAATTTGACAGCATGTTCAGTGACTAGGTTACATGGACTCAGTATAATAAAATGGAGTCCCATCGTAACCTCTTGATCAGCATGAGGTTATGATGTGGACCTTCACAGGAGCACATGTCAGACGCCCTTGACAAGCTTTGAGATTGCCGAAGCGCTGCGTGCAACAGATATATGGCATTCAAGGGTTTCTGTGCAAAGAACTATGGACTTGAACATTAATAGAGCTTGAAAGTGCCAACTTTTGGTTAGACAAGCTTGAGATGGTCAAAAAGGCAATTGTGGAGTGGTTTACATGGCAAAAGTAAGAAAATTACGAGGAGGAGAAGCAACTACCTTCCCAAGCTCAGGGGCGGAGCTACGCTTGTACCGGGGGGGCTAATGTACCCCCTCAAATTTTGAAAAAAAATATTTCAGTAATAGACTCTCTATCTCTCTTCTCCTCTCAATTTCACGACCTCGGCTCTCACCGTCTCTCGGCCACGGCGCCTCACTCCGAGAAATCGCAGACGGGGCCAGTACGACACGAGCCCACGAACGATCTTCTACAGATCTGGATCTGGGCTGTCTACAGATCCAGCCTAGATCTACGAGCTGGCGGCGTCGCTGCGACAAAGTGACGACTCATTGACGAACTCACCTCAACCGGCGACGAAGTGGACGAACGATCTTCTTCAGTTTTCGCTCCACCGGCGGCCAAGCTCAGCTTGCAAGCTTTATGTGTAACCAGGAATCGAACTAGTTTTTGTACTGATACTCATCACTAAAGGTCCTGGGATTAATAATCATATAAATTTATACTAATCAATTGCAAGGGCTTGACCCGAAGAGCACGGCCAGGTTGTTTGAGAAAGTAGAATGCTTAGGGGAGAAACAGATGGGGACGAGGACTGGTTCGTGTTGAAAGTGGCGGCAGACAGGGCGACGGTGATGGAAAGGAACGAGGGACCCACTGAATTACTTAGGCAGGTACTGTAAGGCTACTTCAGCCTAAAGAGTGGCCTTCTCATCTACATGAAGGACTCTCATCTCACATTTGGGAGACGAGTATAGGAAGCAGCATTGGAGACTACAAGGACGTGGACGGCATGCTGATTGCACACCAGGGGAGGACGGTGGTCCTAGATCTATGAGCCGGCGACGTCGCGGCGGCGAAGTGACGACTCACTGACGACCTCACCTCAACCGGCGACGAAGTGGACGAATAATCTTCTTGAGTCTTCACTCCACCGGCGACCAAGAATGAAGAACCCACTATCGGCGACAACGACGCCGTTCTAAATATGAGGTTAGTGTGCATTTCGAACAATTTTTTTCTCATTTGAGCATTGATTATTTGTTTGACAATGTTAGGTTGTTGATTGTGCATTGAGAATTGAGATTATTAATTGATGATTTTATGTTATTAATTGATGATTTTCAGTTGTTAAATGTGCATTGAACATTTGAGAATTGAGATTGTTGATGGAGGATGTGACCCAATTGGATTGAGAATCGGATATGTGATTTAGTTGAATGGTGGGTTGAAATAATTAGGTTAATTAAGTTAACGCAATAATTAGATTAATTCGATATATTTTTAGTACCCCTGAGATGAAATCCTAGCTCCGCCCCTGTCCGAGCTTTAGCGAAACCGGTTTTACATTTAACGGGAGCAACCTTCTTCCTCTTCTTATACTAATATTTTGCCAAAATTTTTAATATTGTATTTTTTTAATTCTTCTTCTTATACTAATTATTTGTTGGATTTTCTCTTGACTTAAACTATTTTTACTCTCGGATAGATCAATCTCATACAAGAGGTATATCAAAGATTGATGCAAAGTCGTCGGTTTAGTGAGGGTGCCCTTGGAACGCTCAGACTGCTGCATTCCATGGCACATACATTGGAGATGCATCAATTATTGGGTCACAACCTCACATTCAAGTGACCCAGAAGAGCCTGCCAAGTCAAATCCGGGAGCCTAAAAATTAGAAAGGTCACCCCCTAAAACTTCACGATGGAGACAAGCGAGACTGGGGAAGGGACATTGTTTTGGACGCAAGCAGATTGACCCAGAGGATTTGCCACGTGTATGTGATCATTACACTCGGACAGTCATACGGATCAACACTTCAAGGATGCCCATTGGATGTTGGATGATGGAGTGGTGAATGCTTACATTCTGCTATTAAAGGTTCGAGAAGGTGAGCGGTGGCAGTATATAGCTTATTTCATGCCCAATTTTTTTTTCTTTCTTCCATAGAAGCAATAGACGCGGACTCGGAGTATGAGCGCTCTAAACGAGTACCCAGTACAAACCGTGAGGCTTTGTTCTTGACCAGGACTCGATCTTTCTTCATAATCAACCATTTGAAATCACCTTATCACTTCAAATTATATTTTGACCTCTCTAAATTTCCAACTCTCTAAAATGCAGGAAATAAACAAATTTGCCCTTAAACATGTAAAAAACGTGAGAAATCAGGAGACCCTGTCATGTAAGGGATGGTATGAGTGCCTCCTATTGCCCTCTGCCACTGGAGGGCGTCATCTCGCAAAACGCTTAAAGTAGAAGGGGGTCAAAAAAAAATTCTGCTAACTGTTTTGATTAAGAATTACTGTTCAATAATACTTGGATCACTTAGATCCTGGCGCGCCTTTATAGTTGCATACATTATGTATATAATTTGAGTCCAAAGTATTTTAACCAGAAACAAGTATAATATGACGTGACAAAGCAGAATTATGTAATAAAATCCTTTCTAAGAATTTTGAACTCATGACACCACAATCTCCAACAGACCTTTGAAACTCATGAAAGCAACTAGCAACCAAACTGACTTTTTTTTTTCTAATTAACTTGAATCGATTAATTAACGTACTGCTACAAGTTCTGATGGTCCATATATCCAATCAAAGTTCTCTAAAGCGAACGAGTCATAGGTCTACTTGACCCACAATATTATTAGCAATATATCTTTAGACAATTGCATTCAAAGTTTTTGTATCCTCTTCAAAAGCAGCAGCAAATGGAGAAATGTTCTTCTAATATCATAGGACGTACATAGAACGCATGAGTCAAAAGGTGTACCCTGTGTCTTTAAGACAATATATTCTACCCATGCAATATTTCTTGCAGCAAAACTGCCTTCGAAAATACACTAATAAATAACCTCTAGTGACTACTTACAAAATGATGACTAGACATAAATATTTTATATTGTACCAAAAGGTGCTTATGAACAAGTTTTATATGTTATCAACATTGATTACCCAACATTCTTCATTTCATAGTCACTAAAACAAAAAATCGTCGTTTAAAGGTTATTTCTAAAGAAAAAAAAAGGAAATAAACTTTCTTAAAAGTTTGTTTCAAAAAAGAACAGTCGTAACCTTTCACAAATGATCCGAGTCTCACGGCCCTTGCTAGTTGCTAAAAAGCTAGGCTGCACTCCTAAGGACGATGCCTACGAAGAAAGTGCAACGTGCACCTTTTGATGATTGCAGGCCAAGGCTCAGGGACGCCTGTGAGTATGCACTGCAAGCTCATGTCAACCACAACTTTGTGTAACTAGAACAATGAAATCGATCCCATAGATATGCGAATGACCACGTACTCTTGCTTCATTAAGCAATGCCAGACTGCAAATTTTTCATTCTTAAATTTTCTTATTTTATTTGAAAGTTTTTTTTGGTTAAGAGGAGAAATATATTATCAGTAAAATGTTATACAAGTCGTCCGTCCCGGCCAGAGCAACTATATTACAGACATTAAGATAACAGTAAACGCTATCAAAACACTAAACCAACAACTAACCTATATGCCCGAAACAAATTACAATTAGACTGAAACAGAGCATATCTTACACTTCAACCTAATTTATCGTAACTTGCCGAGACAAACGGATACAAAAAAGACCAACTAAAGCAAAAAAACCTAAAAAAATATAACACAAGCTATCAAGAAAACCAAAAGAAAACAACCAAACAAATTATAACAAATACACTGCACTGCCAGCTGTCCACGATCAGACCTGACAGCCGCCCTAAGGGTGCAGCTCACCTCGAACCCCGTGCCCCCTCGCCGGCGCCGGATTTCCCACCTTCTCAGGCCACCATTCCACTGCCCAGCCCCGATAAACCCCAAAGTTGTTTCACTAACCTGCCTCACTGGAATCTCCATCAGAAGATGCCTAATCTTCAGCCGAGCCCAGACCACCTATCGCACCTGCCGAGATCCGACCACCTACTGTAACCTCCTCCGTCGCAACACGGCCAAGCCACCTAATTCAACCATCTACAAGCGCAGACCAATCTAGGGCAAGGGGAGAAGGGGAATCAACTTGGGGGGAAGGGGGAAAATAAGCCCTAGAAGAGAAACCCTAGCCTAGACTCACCAATCGATCACAACCCAACGGAGCTCAAACTCAACAAACACGACGAAGAAAGATCAGACGAACCCTCAACCAAGCCCCAACCCCTTGACTCCGAAATCAGGACAACTCATCCGACAGAAACCTTACTCACCCGTTAGCCACCACAACCCAAAACGAGGAACCATCGAAGCCCCGAACAGCAACACCGAACTTCACACAAACCGATCACCAACGCCGGCGAAAAGAGAAGACCACGTCATATCGGAGGCAAAACGTCGCAACCCCGACGGCCGTCCAACTCACCAAAGCTTCCCAGATCCCAATTGAAACCCTATCTAAACACGACCTAACCTACCAAGTCCGTAAAACTTGTTTGATGTCCAAGAAAATTCCAAGATTTTATACACCGTACACAGCAGCCTGTGTCAAAGGTATACGGTTGAACTCGCGGAGATCTTGAAGGAAACATCTAGAGTACACTTGAAAACAAGTTTAAAATCCACCCGTAAAAAGAAGAAAAAAAAAACCTTCCGAAGTTCCCTTGTTGAAAAGGTTTATTTTGAGTCTGTACCGAAAACTCAATATTTAAAATGTAACGAATCACTACTTACATATGTGTTTTTTAACTAAATAAGTCAAACAGCTAACATATGTTAAAAAATCAAACGGTAAAACTGTTATTATGAAAATATAGTCCTAAACAGATTCATGTGGACCTAGTCACTACTTCTTCTTCTTTCCCTATTTTTTTTTTCCAGAATCATCAACCACCAATACTCCAGCCGCACAACATCCACCACCACTTATGCTGCACAAAACCCACAACCATTTACAGCTGCACAACATCCACAACCACTCACAGCTAAGCTACACAAAAAACCTGGCAAAGCCCCACACAACATCCATCACCTGTCGTGCCACACAACACCCACTACCACCACTAATAGCTGGAAAGGAAAAAAAGGAACAACCTCACTACCATGACCTAAAATAAGGCCAATATGTATTACTGTGTCACATGATGTGTCGTAAATCTATTATTACATGTATGTATGAGATGTATATATGAGACGGGTAAGGGTTGTGGGCGGTGCGATCTGTTTACATGTTTATGTTGGCGATTGGTGAAATGGATAGTGGTGGTGGGTGGTGCGAGCGAGGGCGGTGGTGAGAGATTTTGCAGAAGTGGAGCTGGGGTGGACCTTTATCGCTGACCATCACGCAATAATTGAGGAACCACAGACCACCGTCATGACCAACTAATCGCCACCGAACCAGGGGCGGATCTAGAAAGTCTAATCGTGAGGTACCAAAAAATCATAAAAACGATTTGATGGCTAACATAAAGAATTCAGAATGTTCAAGATCACATAGAACCAAAATAATCAAAAAAATATTATAATTAGCGTCACTATTGACTACGTTAAATAAAATATAGATTGCTCAATTTGATTACTAACAATATATTTCACTATGCATGGTGATTTATTTAACTTGTTAAAGTTAGTCAATAATAAGTTACTAATTTTGCATGAAAGAAGCTTAACTCTTATTGTATAGATATATTAATAATGTGATTATTAATCGTATAAGTACATTAGTCACGTATAAGTTAACAAATGAAAAGAATTTAAACTAAACAAAAAATAAATAAACTTAATATATATTCTTTTCTGTTTTTTTTTTTTTTGTAATTTGGAGATTTAGAATTTGGGATTTGGAAGAATGAATAGAGCAAGAAAATGACAAAAACAAAGACTATGACAGCCGATGGCACAAATAGTAAAAAATACAAAAAAATAAAATAATAATAAATTAATGTTACAATACAGTGGCTTTTTTGTAAATATTTTTATTCATTATCTAAAAAACTAAAAAGAAAATTTCAAAAATGTTGAGGGGTGCCGTGCCACCCTCCCCCTCCTCGGGTCATGGGGGTGCTCCGCCCCTATGCCAAACGCTGCCTTGGTTGAACCGGAGGTCAAGGCATGGTGGATCGATGGTGTGGTGGACTGATTGTGCGGTCAAAAGTGATTGAGGACAGGACAATGGTGATCGTGGTTGGTCAAGGGTGGATCTTGTGGCTAGTGTATAACGGGATGGTACAGTTAGACCTGGCAAACGGGTCTACCCGCGCGGGTACGGGTAATACCCGGCCGGATCCGGGTAAAACCGGGTCGGGTAATTTATACCCGGGTTTTCCCGGGTACGAATATATGAGATCCGTACCCTACCCTGGCGGGTAGGGTATTACCCGCGGGTCTTGAGGCAATCTAATCAAGAAGCTCTCTGGCATAAAGTTACAACCAAAGAAGGTCAATCTAATCAAGAAGCTCTCTGGCAGCAAGCTCAAGCCTTACCACCTTCAATTACTCGCAAGGAGTAGTACCGATATTCAACGGCGAGTACTACGAATACTGGAGCAGTTAGATGAAGACATTTTTCATCTCACAAGACCTATGTGATTTGGTTGAGGAAGGCTATAAAGAACCACCTCCACCAGAGAGCTCTACACAATGGACGTAGGCAAGGAAGAAGAAATACAAAGAGAAACAAATGAAAATTGCAACAGCACTCCAGTATTTACAACAAGGGGTAAGTAGAACTGCAAACTTTATGGAGAGAATTGGATAATTTAACGATGGCTGGGAATGAAAATGTCAGAGATTTCTTGTCAAGGGCTGCTTAATTTGTTAACCAAATAAAAAGCTGTGGAGACCAAATTCAAGAAAAGAAAGTAGTTGAAAAAATTCTAAGAAGCTAGTCTAAAAAATTTGAACATGTTGCTGCTGCAATAGAAGAATCAAAAGACTTGCGAAGCTTGACTATGTATGAACTGAAGGGTTCCCTTCAAGCACAAACAAAGAATGAGCAGGTTCTTGGAGCAAGCATTCCAGTCAAAGGGGACAAACACTAGAGAACCTGGGGCCATCACCTTAAATCCCATACATATAAAGGGAAGTTAAAACAAAGGCAACTCCCAACGCAGAAGGTGCAAATGGATGTGCGGAGCCCCACTTCTCTGGCAAACGGCAAACCCCCCTGGGCCTTACCCAATAATGTCGCCGGAGGGCTCCGTCGCAGACTCGCAGGAGTGCTATGTCGCCGGAGGGCTCCGTCGCCGGCAGATTGTTGCCGTCTTGGCTTGCGACGGCGTGAGAAGTGAGAAGTGGGTCTATCGTTTATGTGAGAGTGAGAGAAATGAGAAACGAATGTAGTGAAATTAGGGCACATTCCAATTTTCCAATTTATAGTTCAAAAAACCGGGTAAATTCGGGTTACCCGAAATCCGAACCGAACCGACCCGGATTTTACGGGTCGGTTCGGGTCCGGGTCCAATTTCAGCGGGTAGTAAAAATGGCTACCCGTACCCGGGATTTTGGACCGGGTACGGGTCGGGTAACGGGTACGGTTCCCTTTTTGCCAGGTCTAGGTACAGTGGTGGTTATGGCATATGTATGTATGGTAACCTTGGTTGTGGGTATGTGGTTTAGTTGAATGGCATGGTGGCGATGCCTGGTGACTGGTGGTTGGTGGTTGTTAAAGGGTGGTTGTGGACTGTGGTGATGGCTGGTGGATGACAAATCAGGTGGTAGGCAACAATGATGGGCATGGTGGTTATTGGTGGTGGTGGTGTGTATGATGATCGTGGACTAGGAAAAAAGAAATATCGGTGGTGAATGAATAGAGAAAAAAATTAAAATTAGCTTTCCTTATCTTTTCTTTTTGTCTTTTCGTCATTAAACTAAGACATCATCTTAAAAGAATAAGCAAATCAGACAGTCATAATAGTGCCATGTGACTTCAGACTTGTTTTTATGTTATCATGACATATTTACGACATATTTGTCCTCGATAGAATTTAATGGCCGCTCATTTTCGTCCACTTTTGGACTAATTTGAGCCAAAAAATTAGTGTAATGTAATAATTTGGCACGTTTAAACCATGGATAATCAAGTTGGGATTTGATAATTCTTTAATGTACAAATTTGACATTGGTCCTTGTAAAACGATAAAAGTTCTTTAGAAGCAAAACCATGTAAACCTTTTTGTTGATAGATCCCGCTAAAATTAAGATAGAGAAAAGTTGTGCTAAAAGAGCTTTGAAATCTTCATAAGACTATAATAATATATAATGATAATGTCAAAAATGGAATAAGGGTTGTAATAGCAATGTATTGTACACTGCTGGATTCCTGATTGGGGTGGCTCGTCGTTCCAGTATAGTCTGTAGAAGAGTTTAAAGTAAATCAGTGACCATATGTCATGACTTCTAACAATTCTAGTGTTACCCAAAATCCTCAGTCCGCCATGAACGCTTCGCTTTTGGCATTTGTTTTGCCTTTTACTTTTCCTTTAGGGTCCGATTGGCAAATAGAATTGGAATTTAAATTGAGAATTGTAATTCAATTCCAATTCCATGGGAATTGGAATTGACTTGGAATTGATTAGAATTTGTAATTCCATTGATTGGTTAGCACAAAAAATTAGATTAAGAATTGAAATTGCTAAAGTAAAAAAAAAAACAAGAGGTAAATATTCAAAATGGGAGTTTGATATTTGTCTCACTAAATCATATCCAACAACACTTCCCGCCCCGCCCTGCCTCAGCCCACTGAACAAAAGAAAAAGAAAATACACATAAGATGACTTAACTATAAAATGAAAAAATACAACTAATCCATAAGCAAACTTGAATTTGCAACCTAACAGTTACATATTAGAACTTCAATTATCTGCTAGTACTTGACAACAAGAAAATGTTCTCAAATATAAGAATGTGCTTAGACTTAACAAAAAGAAGTAACTCTTAAAAGTAGCAAGTGATTAACAAATTAGATCTCTACTATTAAGTAAGAAAATAGCTCCTAAAAAACTAAGCTCGAAAACAATTCAGAGTATATAAGTTCCTTGTTGGCTCCATATCTTAAGTCTTATGACTGCTTATTTGCATCAATAACCATGGCTTCCTCAAGTGAAATGGAAGGGACATGAACGACTCAAACTTCCTCCCATTCCTAGTCAGCACATCATAAGCTTTAAGCAACTCAAGCTGATCCAAATCTGGCATTTCTGATAATTTCTCATATGAAATCCGCACTTGCAATTGTAGCTTTGAAAAACTATGCATAGAGGAAATATGAAGAAGTAAGCCCTCACAAGTCAAATTCATACACAAGTTAATTTAAATTTTCCTCAATGATGTGAACACAACAATGCTACATTTCAAATTGTTACTCTTTGTTTATAATATCCCGGAGTTAAGGTAACCATAGAGTACAGTAAAAACAGAAGAATGCTAGCACGGTAGAAGATGCTTCACCACTCAAAGCTAAAATGAAGAATGACCGATTTAACGAGTTTAAATTAGAGCCAATTGACGAAATACACTGTGGTACAACAAAAAGAACATAACCAAGCCCATGAAAGGTAAAAAGCATGAAAGCAAAGAACACGAAGTAGAAACAGTGCACAGAGGACATATGAAAGAAGTAAGCCGTCACCAAGGCAAATTCATAAATATTAAAATCTCATTTTTTTTTCCAAGAAGTATGCACACTACACAGGAATGCTACATCTGATTATCTCACATTGTTTTTATTTTTATTTTTTACTTTTTTCATTTTTTCTCCCCTCAATGAGAACTCTCAATTGTCAACACCAAGACCATACAACATACAAACATATTTCTCCAGTAATCCACTAAAGAAATTCTCCTTCAACTTCCTAAAGTTATCCGTTCTTCTTCAAGTATTTCTTTGTCAAGTACTGAAGATAGCTAGAAGACAAGAAAATCAAATGAACATTTTATGTGCCAGTACTAATGTCTCTTTTCTGGCCAAAAGTTCGCACCAGTGCCTTCTGTGAATTGCAACAACTGGGATTTCCATTGTACTGCTGGCTTATTACCAAAAGGAAAGTGGTAGCCACATGAGCATCAATTTATGAACTCTTGTCCGCCCTGACTGTCCTACGCGTTGTTTTTATAAGAACTTCCCTAAGAAAATGGTCACCGCATCTGCATAATTGTAACAAAATGCTAGAGATTGCATAAACTGCGTCCATCACAACCATGGTTGAAGCTATGTACAAACACAGAGAGATTGCAGCACTGTAGTAGCTTATGCGTACGTAAAGTATACGTGGTCCACAGAACCATCCTACACAATCAAGGGAATTGATCCTAGCCCTAATAACTAAACTCGGTAGCAATGAGTCTTTTCAGTTTTTTTATTTATGGAAGATTTTTTATTTTTAGACTTGAGTGAGATTACTATTAAGAGTTTTTAAGAGAACAAATGATTGTATACGACAGTTGATACCAAAAGATAACCTAACTACGGAGTATATAACAAGTAGTAAGACAAGAAAAGCCTGCACATTGTGCTTCTCTTCTTGATTAAACTGATGATATGTCAGTTCTAATATGACCATGGACATGGACAAAGAGTTGTCAAAGGGAATATGGTGGCCTGTGTTGAAATAGATTTGGATGCTTATATTCTTCTGAAACAACATCAAGTTGCAAATGAAAAAAGCTGAAACGGTCATATGATTAATGGTAGGGGGCAGGGGGGCTAATGCAGCCCACATCCAGATAGTAGATTAATGAAGCCATCAGAAGTAACTGAAAGTCGAGAAAGGGAAGTAGGTTGGATGGAAACCTCTGTGTGTGATTACCAGGGTTCAAAAAACAGACTAAGCAAAATCTTTGTCGGGCATTTCGTCGAACAGTTGGTGTGCATTTTTTAGAGCATCCTAATTTGGCATAAAGAGATACCAAATGGTCACCAATGAACCCATCTCTGTAATTCAATGATTTCACTACTTTGGCATGAATGGCCCGACGAGAGGAGGAGGAATGACAGGAGGTTATGGCGAAAAAGAGATATTGAAGAAAGGATTCAGGGTTGGAGCTTGGTTGGGTATGAAGACTGTGTTCTAGAGGAGAGAAGATCACTAAACATCCTCCCAAGACTGGCATTATAATCATGAACAAGCAAGAGAAGAAATGCTGAAAATTATCTCTCGGCTAAACTCATTTGAAACTGAAATGCAAAGCAAACTTCCTTTTGAAATTAAAATCACAATCAATAACAAAGTAAACCGAGACAAACCCAACCTAAAACCAAAGCAAAATCAGCATAGATGTTTTACTAACATAGATAGGGATCGCTGCCGCGAAAAAGCGTAGTTGCCTCCGTCGCCGTCGGTAACACGTTGCCTCCGTCGCCGTCAAAATAGTAGATGGTAGCCGCCACCGTTTGCACAGTAGACTGTCGCTGCCATGGCGAGGTTGATCAAAGATGAGAGGAGGAAGATAGCTTGAAGAAGCAGCGTCGGGCGTGGGCAGAGGCTGTGAGCGGTGAAACGAAGAGAGAAAAAAATAATGGGCTGGAATTCTAAATTTCATATTGGGCCATAAGAATTGAATTATGAGCCTTGCAGTACATTTTAAATTCCTTAGAATTGGGCTTGAATTGCAATTCTAATTCCAAATATACTGTCCAATCAACAGAATTATAATTCTTAAGGTCCAATTCCTAAATCTACCTCAATTCTAAGGCTAATTCCGTGATCCAATCGGACCCTTATAGTTTTGATGGAAATTTGGAATTTCAAATTTTCTACACACCTAACGTACGACTTCTATTAGAAAACAAAAAAGTTATAAGAAACAGTTCAAAAGCAAGTAAAAGTTGTTTATACTTTGATAATACAAATAAAACACCACAACACAAATAAAAGTTGTATAACTACTGCAGTGGAGCTATTTTGCGCAGGGCGCATGTGGCTTGGTAGCTTAGGGACACGTGATCTTATGTTGCCTAGTGTTGGACACGTGGCCATGTGCTGGCAGTGGGCAGTGGATAGGCATTGGCTATTGGCGTGCCTTTGTTACTTAGGCATGGCAGATTTTACGCTTCCTTGTTTGTTTGTCCTTATCAAATTTCAAAAAATAAGGAAAATATAAAAGGAATGGAAAAAGGACACGTGGCCATGTGCTGGCAGTGGGCAGTGGATAGGCATTGGCTATTGGCGTGCCTTTGTTACTTAGGCATGGCAGATTTTACGCTTCCTTGTTTGTTTGTCCTTATCAAATTTCAAAAAATAAGGAAAATATAAAAGGAATGGAAAAAATATGTTATTGTTGATGCTTATATTTTGGTGTTGTTGGCTTTTATAGTATGTGTATTTACTTGGTGATGCTCTTTGCTGGCTAATTTTATATTGCGGTGCCTACTCGATGAAGTTGTCATCCGTGGAAGTGAGTGTCGATTTTGTTGCTTTATGTGCATCAACACACGCAATTAGGTGTATGTGTGCGTCGAGTTGATTTAAAACAAGCTAAGCTTAAATAGCATTTTCCTATAAAAAAAAACTTCAGGTTTTGATTAATAGTTTTATACATTTTGGGTTGTTGGACCATCTTATAAGATGGAATTTTTGCAATATCCATACGCCAATATTCACCTTTCAATAGCCGAACGTAGAGGTGTCAAAGGGCCGGGCTTGGGCCGGCCCAGCCCAGGCCCAGCGGGCCAGAAAAAGGGCCGGGCCATTTCGGGCTTCGGGCCTTGTAAACCGGGCCGGGCCGGGCCCAAATCTTAGAAATGGAGGCCCTATCCAGGCCCAAGCCCTAGGCCCTAACTTTAGGGCCGGGCCCAGGCCCTTTTTTTTTTCTTTTTTGTGTTGCAAAAATACTAATTCACAAAATAAATACAATTGATATGCCCTAAACCATTCAATATCTCTCTCATGACTAATGAAGTGCTTTAGAGCTTTACGTTTACTCTATTTGAGATTATTGATTAGGAACAAAGAGTAATTTTGAATCGCAAAAAGACAATCTATTCACATGAGTAAATATAAAGAAATGTGCATGTCCAAAAAGTTAAAATATGAGGTGTAGAGAGAATGATGTGCAAGAAAGAAGGGGAAAAGAAAAAAAAAATGACTCAAAATGGTTTAGGGCCAAAGGGCTGGGCCAAAATAGGGCCGAAAAGAGGGCCAGAAAAGGGCCAAGGGCCGGGCCTGACCCGAGCCTTTTTAGGGCCGGGCCGGGCCGGGCCAATTTTAGAAAATATTAGGCCTGGCCCTAGCCCAGGCCCAAGGCCCTACAGGTTAGGGCCAGCACTATTCACGTTTAGGGCCGGGCCAGCCTGGGTAAAAAACGGGTCGGATCGGGCCGCCCGGCCCTTTTGACACCTCTAGCCGCCGAACGGGACTAAAACGAAAAGGGTTAATTACGTTGATCACTCCTAAAGTTTTTGTTGATTACATACGGTTAGGCCTAACTATTGGAATTGTACTCAAAGGCTATGGTTGTAGTAGGTTTACACAACGCCCCTTCCCTTATGGAACCATTAATAGAAGTTAGGGCAACACACAATTTATTGTGATCTATCGAAATTTCCCTTAAGAAGACTTCCCGCCTCTTCAGCCACCGCCACCGACTCCCACACACACCGGTGACCACCCTAATCTGTCTACGTCTATCCGAGCACGTCATCCCACCACCAAACCATTTCGTTTCTCACTGGCCAGCGTCGAATGACATCCCAATCACACACACGCATACGTATCTGGCCTCTATTGCCCCCCTTTTTCGTGGTTGAGTTCGATTTTGTGGGGGGCTTGGTGGTGGTTTTAAAAACTATTGCTAGTGATTGGTTGTGAAAAGCTAGTGGCGGTCGGTGAAAGAGATGGTCTTTAAAGAGAGAGGAGAGGGGAGAAAAAAAGGATGGTATTTTCAATAAATTTTCTTTAGTAGTATTACTGTATATCCACTAATTTTGTTAACTCTCTAGGTTAAAAAAATAAAAAATATTTAATTTTAATAATTAGGCAAAAGTATGTATGAAATAAATTGAAACATAATAAGTGTGTTGTCATCTGTAATTAACCAAAAAATAAAAAGAGAGAAAAAGGTAAAACACACGCACGATTATAAAGTAGCCGTCTATGTATTAAATATCTTCCGCTCAAAGACAGTAAGCTATGCACGTAACTTTTGTGTTCAAAAGGAAAGAGGTACATACCGATATCTGCCGTATATACATACATGGTACGTCGAAATCTAGCTTTCGACCTGTTTAGACTGATTATAACAGAAAGACAATGAATATTGTCGCACATAAGTTTATCATGGTCAGTAGATCATTGCCAAAAGAGTACTAACTAGATGGGTTCTCACTTCTGATGAAGTCTCAACTTAGGTAGCAGCGACGGTCTGGCTCTTGGTTGAAGCCTCCGGGGAGGCCGGGGAGCGATTATGGTGAAGCAGTTCGTCGTTCTTTGAAGCCATCATGGAGATGGAACGCTTCTCTTTTCTCTCGTCACGATTCATCTGCTGTTCCCTGCACTCTAGACTACAAAATGCTGTGTCACCCCTGTATCCAAGCAATAAAAGAGTATAAGATACTTTTTCTTGAAAAAAAGAATATTGATGCAATAAAATTCCATGGTGTTGCCTCCGTCCTTTACAGAAGTCGGTTATCCTTCTTAAAATTGGTAGAACATGTCTAGTGCAATAACAAAATAGCTATCATGACTAGAAAAAATGAAACAACAAGATTGACAAGGAAGAGGGAGGTCAGGGTTACCTATACATGTAGATGTCACGAGCAAGTGACAAACGGCGTTTACAGAGGCCACACGTCCTCAAGAAATCAGCCGTCGTCTCTACGGAATCCCCTCGGCTGGTCCTGTGGTACCTGGGCGAGAACGTGGCCACCGAACGGTGGTCCCCCGCCCTCGAACCCACCACGATTATGTTCTCTCTCGGTGTCGCAGGTCCCCCTTCCTCATAATCGTTGATCGGGCGCTGAGGTTCTAAGGGTTGCGGTGCTTCCAAGTTGCTCTGGTCGCCGTCGATGAATCCCGCCGTGCTTGTCGTCCTTCTCATCGAAAGGCGTGCACGCTTTCCCAGCAGCATCTAGAGAGAGAAACAGCACTGTGAACTCAGAGGAGAGTGGAGGATGGAAGGTGGTAAGTGAAGATAAACAGGGTGGGAGGAAGCTGGGGAGTGAAGCTGGGCCGTTGATCGCTACAAACTGGGAGACGTCCACGTCCACCATCACTTTCCAGGCTTAATTATTCACGTCACCCCTCCTCTCTCTCTCTCTCTCTCTCTCTCTCTCTGCATTTCATTGAGTTTTTTTCTCTAAATAATACTCGTAATATTTTAAAACTTAATTATCAATTTATTCTATTTTGAAATTTATTTACTCGCATACCACACTTTTGAAAATCGCGATTTGAAACCACGACTTTAAAGTAGAAATCGCGGTTTAGAACCACGTTTTCATTTCTCTTTTTTCATTTTCTGCGTAATTTAAAATGTGTTACGAAATCGCTCTAGATAAATATGTATAGAACACGAAAACCAAATAAGAAAACACAAGAAATATGAGAGAATTCAAATCCACTTTGCACAAGTCAGATTTACAACACTCCCTCACGTGTATCTCTCAACTGTTTTCCTACTCAAAGAAGGACTCTTCTTTTTTTCTTTCCTACTCAAAGAAAGACTGTCATCTCTTACCCTTAAACACAATACAAGACACCTTACTTATACTAGTGATCTTCTCTCTCTAAACAATGTGGGACAAGATGTCTTATATACGAAGGGCCAAGTTGCAACCTTCTTCTTTGAGTAACCAATGTAGAACATAAATACAAGACATATATCAACAAAATGAAAAACATATATACATACTCAAAACGTGATTTCAAATAGCGATTTCTACTTTAAAATCGTGATTTCAAATTACAATTTTCAAAAGTGTGATATGCGAGTAAGTAAGTTTCAAAATTGAGTAAATTGGTAATTAAGTTTTTAAATAGTATTATTTAGGAAAAAAACTCGCATTTCATTATTAATTAACTATTTACGCTTTATTTTAACGGTTATAATTGAAAAATAGCAAAAAGAATACATAAAAAAAGATCACATAAAGACTATGAAGGGTGGAAGAAGGAGCTTAACTTTTTTTCGTCTTCCTTCTTTTTCAATTTTTTAACGCGTTAAGTTTTACTTTAAGTATTAGCGACGACACGACAATATTTTCTAGAAGCGTACCCTAATTGTTGAAATTATAGCGAGAGCTGGGCCCATTTCCAAATGGCAGTGAATACTTCCGTTCCTGACTATTCCGGACTCTTTGGCTCTGGAGAGAAAGTCTTAATCATTTCAGTGTCAATAGAAGTTTCTGTTTTTTCTTCTTACTGAGTGCACCACATGATACCAAGATTGACGTCAAAGGAGGGTGGTACTATGCCCACTTATGCAGCGCCATATATATATATATGGCCTTGTTAAAATAGTAGAGATATATAAAGGAAAAGCCAATATATATCCACTTCAAAGGAGTGTAACGGAAGAAAGTTGAAGTAAATGTTGTGAGGTCTAAGAACTGGACGAGTCACAAAAAAAACCTACATGATTTCTTCTTTTCAAGAATGATGAAGACCACAAAGACTTTTGGTGAAGCTTCAAAGACTTTTCACCCCTGCTCCCACTTTATTAGGGACTACATATTAATGTATTCAACTGAATCTGCTATCCGGGATGTGTATCGCAAAGGAAATAAATGTGCAGACCTCCTTGCTGAGATGGGCACCTACCAAGACAAGGTGTTTGTGTATCTCTAGCAACCCCCAAATGGAATTTAAGTTTTATATCATGATTCCGGATCATTGGTTCTAACCATTTAAAAACTTTAGATGACCGGTTATTGATGTGATAGGGGGAGACGGGGTGAAGAATCACTGAGCGTTATCATGCGGAATATATGCAACATTTCAAAATGGTCAGCACCATTAAACGTAACCATCTTATATTTTAAACTACAGATATTTTTTTAGTATCGAGAGAAGATGCAGAATTGTTATGTATACTAATAGCCAGTTGTTCCAAAATTTTGTATTGGACACTGAGAGAAAGCTAAGAAAAGAAAGATGCATGCCCGCATTTAAGTGCACTTTTCACCGAGAAGCTCTTTTATGCAGTCTTCTTTGTTGGTCTCTTAAATCTCTTTACACAAGTGACATTTAATTAATCTATTCACTTCTTTTTCTTTTCTCAAAAGTAGCTCTTCTCTTCGTACTTATACTCTTTGATTCTTTTGAAAAAATCTTCTTTCCCTTTTCGTTATTGATATTCATTACATGCTTTACAATGTTTTCAATTTCTTTTTATCAATTGAAGATTTTTTTCACACGACAACGGATCGGTTTGCCCTTGCTAGCAAACTCGTAATCAATGTGTGTAGATTCTTTCTTGTCTCTTAATGAATACTTCTCCGTAAATGAAAATTTAAACTAAACCAAAAAGACAGCGCACTCGCAAAGGCAAATAAAATATTTTAATTAGTGGTGAGAACATTACAGAACACAAATGACTTAGGTTTAGAACCTAAAATCTCGCAATCAATAGACAACAAAAGTTTCTAAAATATATAGAAGGAAAAAGAAAAAATATATATGTCGATTCAAGTCATGATTTGTTTTGATGTTGAGTTGTCCACTTATTTGGGTCTTGCCACGTATACTCATACCGCAATAAAATATAAAAATGACTACCAAATAACTTCTCTCAGAAAATAAACTATCCTCTAGGAAATAACAAGTACACTTATCCCTAAACAAAGATAATGCATTTCACATAAGTTAGTTTATTCTCGATAACTTACCAAACTATGATCATCTTCTTCTTCTTCTCTTTTTTTTTGCAAATCATAGAAAAATCTTAAATGTCATTTAGTGGCATTTTGTTAAGGACAAGTCATAAATTAAATGGTTATAAGCCTATCGATAGTGAGAATTTATTTACTAGTAAAAACATGCCCCCCGGTTTAAACAAATAAGTATCTAGAATTTATGAAGAACCATTTCTTGATAAGCAAAACCCAAATGGATTTTACTCATGAAATAGTGACAGATAGAAGCACAATTTTTGCCAGATTTTTGGCACTTGAGTTAAGAGTTTAGTATCTTAACTTTCTTCGGGTGCCACAAGACATCTAACACCTGTCTTAATTCGCTTTTTCTTGCTTGACCCTGAGATATAATGCAATACCATGAACCAAACAAATAACCACAATTGGCCAAGCCAATAAATAAATAATGGCGATGTTTGGCCAATGACTAAAGTCTATATACAAAATGGCTACTGATATGTCAATCAATTGAACATGTTCTTGTACCAAATGCATGGAGGAAAATAAAATAGATAATATTTAACTAGTTCCGGATAACCATCGAATTAAAACTCTACCCTGGTGTGCTCCATAAATTCAAATAGATTATCTTTCTCCAAAAAAGTATAACACCAGTTGGCTTCCTAAATAAATATTTTTCATTAGGTTTCATGGTGTCAAAAGCTTTAAACTTGTTATAAGTAGTAGGGAATTCTCAATCGATAGCCATAGTTGGCTCGCTATAACACTACATGAAAAGTGTTGTTTTTTGCTTACAACTATAATAGGCTTGCAAACTTGCCCCCCAACCGTATTGATTATATCCCCTTTAATGTATCGATCTTTAAAAAATTTGGACATCGTTGCTCAATTTATTTCTGCCATTTTTGACACGAGATCATGTTTTTCACCAATATTAAGTAGCATTAACTTTAAATTTGTCTGTTCCATCTAGTAGCAAGTCATATGGCTCAATGTATTTGACCATTTCTTAAATGAAATCGTGTCCCTTACTCATGCCAGCTCTCTCGTTAGCTTTCTGAATCAAGATATTGATGAAATGTGATGTGCCCTATTTTCCTTTTTAGAAGTTTCTGCCAAAGCCGACATAAAAACTTGTTATTTGACAAACTCAACTTCATCAACTTGGTGCCCATCCATATATGACAAGTTCGTATGGTCAAAAGGTTTAGCCATTATTGACTTACCATCCATGATAATAGATGAAAGAAGTCGTTCGCCTTCCTCTTTCCAAAATCATCTTCAAACATTTTTTCTACTTTATCTAGGAATATTTCCAAATAAAGTTAATGTGAAATCTAGACTCATGTCTCATACCATCCTTGGTTTCATCTTCAAACTTCTAAAATTCATTAAAAGTTGCTATAAAAAACAGTTGATAGTTTTTGTCTATGCAAATCATGAGATCATCCCAGAAAATTCAAAAATTGGTTCATATAACATCTACGTAAAATGAAAGTACAAACCGTTTATCATTTCTAGGGACCAAAGATGCCAAATAATGGCATCTCACTAAATTAACCGAGAAATTGGCCCATAATTCATCAAATTAGGCTTGAAATTCAAAGGAATTATTTGAAAACTTATTTTCAAACATCCTCTACTACTTGATATTTCCACCTTCTGATTAAAAAAGGTCTGACCAAACGTGGCAGTGTTTGCACTCGCTAGCAAACTCATCAACATGTATGGATTCTTGCTTTCCTCTTGACGAGGACTTCTCTAAAATGGAGACTTTGACTAAAATAAAACGATAACGCGCGCACAAAGCCAAAGAAAGGATTTTGATCAGTGTTGCGAAAGTTACAAAATACAAAGAGCTCAGGTCTAGAACCTGAATCTCGCAATCTATAGACAGCAAAACTTGAAACATAAGAGGAACGAGAAGAAGAAAAAAAACTTGAATTCAAGTCATGATTTTTTTTGGTTGTTAAGTTGTCCCCTTCTTTGATACACATTTGATATAAGTTAGTTTCTTCTCATGAAAAAATAATTTTGCAAACTATCATCATCTCATTGTGGAAATTAGCGATAAATACCTTAATGCCACTTAGTGGTGAAAACTTTAGTGACTATAAGCATATTAATAGTGAGAAATTATTTACTTGTGCAAATAGGATTAAGTAAACAGTATGATCGAGTCTGATCATTGGGCGGATTTTTCTTTCTTCTTTTTTTCTTTTCCTATCCAAGTCTTACATGTAACGTAAAGGAGTGCTACGATATAGAAACCCTAGGAATGACGTGGAATGGGGTATAGTATGTTTGTTTAAAGAGCGTAATGGGGCATGAAATGAGCGTCTAATTCCTCTTCATTTCGTTTGGCTGGGCGCAATGAACCCCCTGGTCATGTGCAAATGACATTATTGCTCCCTTCTTTTGAGCGCAGTATGCTGATGTTTCATCTTTCTTTCTCTTTTTTCTGCTTTTGCTTTAATTTAAACCAACACAAGCTTTGATACTTTATGTCGTCAATTTTCCTTTCTTCTTATTGTAAGTTTGCCAAAAGATTGGAAGCAAATGGCTAAAGTTGCACTCTTGAATGAGAAACAACTTAGCTAGCAATTGCTCTTGACATCGTATAAAAGTTTTGAAGTAAATTCAGTCTACACGGCTCTACATAAATATCAACTCTGAGTCCGAAAAACAGAAAAATAAAGTAAAAAATATGGCATAAGCAGATAATAATAAGTCCATAGAACTTTCTAACACATGCATTTAAATACTCTTATAATCACATACATGCTGATGTATTAGTCATCTTGGCGTGCCTGTTAAACGATTTTCTTTGCAATAAATCAGATTAAAAACAATCATAGTGGTAAAAAAAATAGTTATTGTCCTTGTCAAAGAAAGAAAAAAAAGAAACGAAGAATAAACATTCATATTGTTAATGAATGAAAGCAAACCTTGTTTGTGCTTGTACCGTTATCACTCTATTTCAGTATCAATTACTGGGACCCTAGCTCTTAATGCCTTTTGACATAATCAAGCCCGTGGTGCCTTCTGACACTATAAAAAGGAAAATGATGGTGGCAACAAAAGCAACCAATTAAAGAAAGTATACTTTATCGTGACCCATCAACACCCAGGTGGTAATTTTTCAGCGGATGGTCGGTTCCACACCCCCCACCCCCTCTCTCTTTCAGAGAGAAGATTAAAAATATATTCCAAAGATAGGAAGAAAATTACAACATACTCAAAAGGTAAGTAAAGACTCGTTGATGACATCCTCATCTGATAGGAATAGCAATAGAATAAAAGCCTACAATAAAAGCGACAAAAAAAAAATATGAAAACATACAAAACCTATAAACAGATAAACTATTTTTTTTAATATGGGGTGTACTAACTAACTATATTTAACCAGCTACATATAATAAACTCAACTAAAACATGATAACTAGTAACTAAAACAGATAAAGACTAAGATAACATCCAATCGAAATACTCCAGCATATAGTCAGCCACTAGCCCTGATTCTAGACACGTGGCCCATTCATTGCAACGTGGCATCGATTCCTGTGCATCCACTCCAACACCGAAAACACCTCCTTCTCCGGTCATCACCCTACTGCTTACCCCCAGAAGCCCCTCACAGCTACCGACCGTCCACCTTGACGCAATAGAAACACCAATCGAAACCCCTGGAATCACCATCTTCAATCGAACGACCCTCACAACCATCTTCAATCAAAGGAAACCTTGACCATCATCTAACCGAGAACTTTTTGAATCACCAGCAAACCGAGTTTCACAGAATCACCGACTAAAACCAACCTTAACGTAACATCTACCAACCTGCAATTGCAACCGCAAAACCTTTCTAGGGGAAGGGCCGGGAAGAGGGAATCTAGGAGGAGCGAGAAACAAAAAAACACCCTCCCCCTAGAAGAATAAGCTTGGCCCTAGACTCACCTTTCGAACTTTAACCCGTGGCAACACATAACTCTGTAATCCCTACGGTGAAATTAACTCATACCTGAAGCCCGCCACAACCCAAACGAGGATTACTTGAAGGATCCCGATAGCTTACCCCTTTCATCAAACTCCAGCCAATCTCCACTGCAGTAAAATTATGGATTAGCAACCTAATCGATTGCGAGCCGCTAAAACGTCGTGGTCGTCCAGCCCTCCATAATCCTTAAGATCCCACACAAAAACCGTAAAGAGATAATAATCTAGATTACCACATCACCACAACCAGGAAAACCCAATGGTGGTGACACAAACATAATTAGGAAAGAGGAAGTGGTGCGGCGAAGGGTGTCACAATTTTCGTCTCTGTTAGTGAGAGAGGCATTCTTCGCGATTGACTGATTTTGTTTTGGTTTACGTCCTTTTACTTTGCATCTTGCAGTAACTTACTCGCATCTAAGGGATGGTAATCTGGGGCTAATTGGAGTTCCATCACATCTCGCTTCAAGTGATATTTTAAAATACAACATATGAATAAATTTGGAATACATGAGGATGGGGTAAGTGATGATCTAATTGATTGGGTCTACTTGGATTTTTTGCATCTCTGGCTCAACCCGAGCAGATTCGTAAGAACTTAATCCATATAGATTCTGTCGTGTCCCGCTTCAAGTGATATTTATAAACACAAGTTATGAATGAATTTGTGGAACAAATGAGGATGGGGTAAATGGTGATCTAATTAATTGGGTCTACTTGGATTTTTTTGCATCTCTAGCTTAACCCGAACAGATTTTTAAGAACTCGATCCATATAGATGTATTTACTTTTTTTTTCCTTTCTCACACGCACAAGCCTGCAGTCGACTTGTTGGAACTCTTAACAGAAGCGGGCTTTCCTTTTCCCATTTTTATTTGGTCGAACGGGCAACCACCACACACTATTGGTATTAACTATTTTCGAACTCCAACAGCCACTACTGTCGCCGACCACCGATAACAGCAGCCTACTGCCGGCCAACGTACCGTGCTACACTGCCGACATTCGCTCCGGAGCAACTGAGGCAACCCCGCCACCGATTGTCACCCATCGCCGCCATCCAACTCTGACAACAACTTCCAGCCATAGCCGCTTCTGTCAGAAAATTTATTTTTACAATAAATGTGGCTAATTTAATACCCAAAAAAAAAAAGGTTGCACTGAAGGATCTTTATTGAATCAAGTTAAATTGGACAGGAAGGATTAAAATGGAGTGGGGCATGGCACATTAAATAAAAGAAAGCGCAACGTGGGGATGGAACAAATGAAGATAAGGCAATTTCGATTAGGGCAGAACGAGGCACCCCATATTGCCATCCATATGAAATTTGCTGCCTAAAATTGCCTGAAAACATGATAGCTAATTGTCAAAGACGATGAATTAATCCATTTAACAACAAAGAAAAAGTTATATTAACCATTTTCTAGCCATGTGTCGTATATGCCATGGATGCGAGTTTTTTTTGTCGAAAGTCCTTTTATTTCATAAAGGGCAAACATATAGTATACATCTCAACATCTATACACACTCCTATACACCCTTATTACGTACAGATTCTTTGTTATTCACTAACTTACATTTTGAAGCAGGATTTTAGTATCAATCCCCGATTCTTGGCAAAGTTGATGATTAATTGCTGATGATTTGAACTTCCTCCAGCTATAATTCTGGATCTAATCCACTGTTGTATCGCATACAAACATCCTTGAGCTATTGATTGTTTCCTTCCAAAAATCCTTGTGTTTCTTTCTATCCAAATCGCATAGATGAGTGTTGCCACTACTAGTTTACCAAGTTTAGCTTGCATACTCTTGCCTCTGAAGTTCTTTGTAAGTCGATCACACACCTGAGGCCATGTGATCGAAGGTATTGTCACTTTCAGTTTCTCAAAAGCTGATCCTCGTATTTCTTTTCCAAAAGGATATTGCACAAACATATGACTTTCAGTTTCAGACTGATGAGAGCAAATGACATAGTTGTCCTCTTGGATAACATTTCAGGCCTTGAGCTTCACCCTTGTTCTTAAACCACCTCTGCACAGTATCCATAATATAAATGAGCATCTAGGAATATGCCCAGGATACCATAATAATTTTTATATAGGATGCACCACTGCTTTGGTTCTCATACCTTCCCATGCACTGTTTATGGTAAACTGGCCACTAGGGTGCAAGGACTAGGTTACCCTATCAGGAAACTCTATGTTGGGTTGGGGTAAGGAGGCCAACATAGAGTTAATAGCTCTTAAGTCACTTGATCTGTTTAAGAGCCTTGTCGATGCATTCCTTTGAATAATCTCACTGATTTTAGCATGGCTATCCAACCTTGAGTCATAGATAGCTCTTAATCTAAATTGCTCAATTAAAGTGCTATTATACAACCATCTATCCCACCATAACCAAGTTTTTTGCCCATTTCTCACTTTGTAGTATATGTATTGGCATAATTTGTCTCTGATCTTTAGGGTTTTGCACCATGTCCAAGATAACACCATATGTGGTTTGAAAGTCCATAAATTCTGTTCTTTAATTATGTAAATATGGCACCATTTCACCGAAGGTGAGTCCTTCTTATGAGCCAAGTCCCACAGATGTTTGCCTATTGCAGCCTTGTTCCACTTCTCGATCTAGCCTTTTGATGCCTAGACCACCTTCTTCCTTTGGAAGACATAAGTCTTTCCAAGCTACTTTAGCACCAGTACATCTTACATCATACCCATGCCAAATAAAGGCTCTAATCTTCCTTTCAGTTTGTTTAATAATCTTCTTGGGAAGTATAAACATAAAGCACAAATACACTTGCTTGCTACAAAGGACATATATTGCCAATTGTATTCTCCCTACATATAAAAGGACCTTGGTAGTCCAACTTACAATTTTGTTGGTGATTCTTCCTAGTAGACCTTCACAATCCTTATATTGCAGCTTTGTTGATATTAAATGTATGCCAAGGTAGGTTACTGGGAGTACATCCACTTGAATGCTAACTAGGTCTGCTTAACTCTCAGCAATTTCTGTATTTACTCAAGCCAATAATATTGAACTTTCAGCCAGATTAGAAGACAAACCTGATAAGGTGTGAAACTCATCAAGATTGATCAGCTTGGCCTAACAAGAACATATCATCTGCAAAACACATGTGATGTATCTGCAGTTCTTTGCATCTTGGATGGTACCCAAAATCCTGATGTTGAGCATATCTGGTCTTTAAACATGAGAAAGCTTTCATTGCCAATAAGAATAAATAAGGAGATAATGGATCTCCTTGTCTCAACCCCTTAGAGCTTGCAAAGTAGCCCTCCACACTCCCATTTAGCCTTATTAAGAATCTAATAGTTGAGATACACTGCATAGCCCATGCCCCGTGTGGGGGGGGGGGGTGTTGAAGTTCATGGTTTCCATGATAATACTTAGGAATTCCTACCCAACAGAGTCATAAGCTTTATGTATCTAATTGCATGACACATCTTGGTGCACCACCACTTCTGTGATAGTTCTGCAAAATCCTCTTAATTTTGGCACACAAGGTCTTGGAAACACATTTGTAAATTACATTACAACATGCTATGTGTCTGAAATCCCTTATAGTGGTTGATTATGTGTCTTTGCTATAAGTGTCAAGATAGTGCTGCTAAAAAACTTGATCCCTCTATTTTAATTGAGCATTTCCATCATTGCGGCGGTGACAAGACCAATTACTATATGCCATTTCTTTAGAAAAAAACTCAGCACTATATCCATCAGGGCCAGGGGCTTTATTATGTTTGATGGCAAACATAGCATCTTTAACTTCTTCCTTTGTTATAGGGGCACACAGCATCACCTGCCCTTGAGACTATCTTAGATATTATTTCTTGCAATATTGTTCTTGTTTGAGGTTTTAAGGGCACATGGCTACCTAAGAATTCTGGAAAGTGCTTTGTAGCCATTGGCATCACCTTTTTTGCTCCTGACATTAGCTATCCATCTCCATTATGTATGGCATTGATCTTGTTAGTGGCCCTATTCACCTTTAGTTTCTTCTAAAAATAAGATTTATTGTAATCTCCAAGCTTCACATGTTTGATCCTTGCTTTCTAATAATAGAAGGCCTCCTTGGCTAATGATAGTACTGACTATGAATCTCTTTTTCCTGCTACACCATAGTTGAATCTTGATAAAGTAGTATCTTAGCTTGTATTAGTTGTAACTCTTTCAGTTTCTCACATACTCTAGCTGAGATGTTACTATAATGTTCCCTATTGAAGTTCTTCAATAGGGGTTTCAACTCCTTTAATTTAGTTCTTAGCTGCTTACAAGCATCCTCTGCTACCCTCTCTTGCCACTTGTTTTTTAGGACCTCCTCAAATTGACCGTGATTCATCCAAAAATTAAAGAATTCAAAGGGAATTTTACCTTGATATGCCTCTTGCATGACATTGATCATTATCAAGGCATGATGTGATATTCTAGGTGCTATGGCTTCAAATTTGGTATTAGGGTATGTTTCCATCCGGCCTTCATTTTGCTTAGCTCTGTCTAACTTGCACATAATGAGATCATCTTCTCTATCATTTTACCAAGTATAAAGCATCCCCAAGGTGGGTAGATCTTTAAGTTGTGTGGCAAACAAACATTGATTGAACTCCTTTATGTCCCTTCTATTAATCCCACTGCCACCTTGCTTTTCCTGTCTATTCCTCACCACATTAAAATCTCCATTCCCTATTAGGATAACATTCTGTGCTAGGTGTTGCCATAAAGATCTTATTTTCTCTCATTTATTATTTGCATATACAAAGGTGACATAGAAAGATATGCCAGAATTCTGTATCTTCACATTTCCAGTGATATGATGGCTAGATTTGCTTACCATTTCCATCTACACTTTATTTTTGTTCCATCCTATCCATAACATGGACACTCTTTTATTATTCAAATTGTTGTCAAACTGCCATTCTTCCTTCTATTTCCTTGTAATTTTTGGAATATTTTTTCCATAACTCTTGCTTCCAGTAACCCCTATCAACTGCACCTTATAGTTTTTCATTGCTTGCTTAACATCCCTCTATCTCACAGGATCATTAAGACCCTCCAGCTAGCTTAGTAGTCATGTTGTGCTTGTGCTTTTCCTCTGAGGCTAATATTCTTTATCAACTGAGTTCTTAGAGTGTCAATCCTCATTCTCTCTGAACTGGTACACACATGAGCCTCTTTATCATAATCCATTGCTAGCATACTTCCTTCCTTTTCTAATGCTAAGAAACTATTCCCAGTGCTGACATTAGCATGTGCCTATACCTTTATTCTTCATGTGCTATTTCTAGATTTTTCCCAACTGGGATCTTTTCCCAGGCCATCTGCAATATTCAGTATAGGATACTGATTCCCAAACCTCACAGGATTATGTTCTAATCTTCTACTATTTTCCTGGAGATTGTATAATTTGATCTTGTCCTACTCCAACATTTGATATTTCCTTTTATTTCCATATTTGTTTTTCTGTGGCTTTTTATAACATGTTGCCAGCTGATGACCATAAGTTTTGCAATATGTACATATCAGTGGCAGTCACTCGTACTCCACCTTTTGGTTAAAGATCACACCATCTGGTCCTTTAAGAGGCACCTCCTTAGGCCATTCATGATCAATCTCAATCGCCACACATACCTTTGCATAGCCCAATCTTTCTTTCCTAGCAGTCATTCGATCCATGAATACAGGCTTCCCGATTGTGCTCGTGAATTTGCTTATCATTTTAGAAGACCAGAACTGAAGAGGAAACTGGGGTAATTTGATCTATATAGGTACAATACTTAACCCCTCCTTCTCAAGGGTCATAGAGTCGGTCCATGGTTTCACAACAACATGCTTATTATAAAAAAAAACATGGACCTTACTCTATAATTTGTTACTTGACCATGTTATCCTCAAATCTAATTAGGAAGATACCAGATTTTAATAAGCTGATTAAAAACAATCCAAATATTTTCCATTTCCTTTCAAGAAATCCCTTCATCACATGAACATGAACTCTTGCCCCCAGCACATACACTACAATGGTGTTTCTCCAAACATTCAGTTCATTCTCCACATCAGCAGTTGTGTATTCCACTCCTTTTTGCCCTCTAATTTCTTACAGGGGTATGAATTCCAAGTAATTTTCTTTGTTATAATCCCTTTAGGCTTTATAATCGAAGCATAAGAGGCATTATGCCCTGATTTCCTTTGATCGATTTTGGAGTGATCGATCAAAGGAATCTTTACCGAGGGCAAAGGTGGGAAATCCTCCCCTGTTCCCGCTAAAGATATTTGAAAAGAAGGCTTGTTAATTTCAAAAGCAGTTGTTACCTTGCTAATGTGGCCATCCCTCTCAGCAACCAAGACTGGCTCACGCGCTTCACGTCCACATGCCCCCAATTCAATACCCTCATCTTCGGCAATCAATGCATTCACACATTGGATTTCAACATTCAATGCAACATCGCCTTGAATTCCAGACGGCAGAATCTTTGTTTTTCCATTCAAAGCATTACCCTTGTGGTCTTCATTTCCTTTATTCATTGTCTGATCCCCGCAACAATTGATTCTGCTCTTTAATTCATTATTTTCCCGTCTCAACTATTCCATTTGCATCTTCAATTGTTTGATCGTAATCTTGAGACCTTCGTCTTCATCAGACTCATTGCATGAATTTGTTTCCCTGAGCCTAACGACCCCATCCGTTCTTGATTTTGAAGTATGTTCGTTACCAGTTTGTTGCTGGTGTGCGTTTTTTGCCATTCCTTCCCAACGAAGTCGCCTGAGAAGGTGTCTTTGATTGAGCCTCTTAGCCTTGAAGATCTTCTTGCAACAGCCTGTGTCGTCGTCACCGGCGTTGCGTAGCAGATCTAGAGTAGAAAGAAGGTGGAGCTCCCTCTCTCTAACTGACCTTTTTCTAAACAATCGATAATCCCTATATGAAAACTTGTGTCATTTTAGATGCGACTTTGCCTTCACTTCATTTTCGTATATACTTGTTTTGATTCTATGATAATACTTGATTTGGTGTGCATAAGTTCCAAAGCTCTTTCTTTTTCTAATCAGCACATATTCGAGCTTGTGTCTCAAGAGACTCGGTCCTTTTGCATTTTTTTATTCACATATCTATGTTTTTATAGTTACAACTCTTGTTTTAAAGATAAACGTGTAAAGCTCATGCGTTCACGATCTTAGGCATGTTTTTCTTTGTCAAAGAAGGGTTTTCGTCGAAGCTTTAGCTTTTATCTAGTGGTGCTATATAAGACTACGGAAGTACTGTTGAAAATACTCTCATAAAGAGAGCGAGGGAGTTGTATTCATTTTATAATACATCTGGAGCTATTACACTTGAGTTTGAATTACAAGTTATACCGGTTGGAAGAAGGATATCAACAACAATCCTATTCATTAATTAACCGTGTGAATCATGTCTTTAGATCAAATTTAATTGACTTGATGCGATTCTATGGGTTTCGCTCGGTCAGCAGTTTATCCAATGCTCCCATGCAAGCACAACGGGTCCATCACGTTGAGCTTGAATTGCAACTGACAAGAACGAGAAAAACTCGAATGCTTCGTGAAGATATCAGCTACTTGATAAGTAGTTGATACCTAATGAACATGCAAGGCTTTCGCAGCAATCCATTCTCTAACGAAATGATTATGTGTTTTCCATATGCTTTTTGCGAGCATGGAGAAAACGACTAGCAGCAAGGTAAATAGCTCAAATGTTATCACCATAAGGTAGCTGGAGAACATAGAGAGACATCCAACTTAAGTAACAATAACGAAAACCAATCTAGTTCCATAGTGGCATTCGCCAAAGCGTTATACTCCACTTAGGTACGCGAATGAGCGACGATGGGTTATTTCTTTGAGTAAATTAGGTTATGGCCAAGGTAAATACAATATCCATTGGTGGAATGACGATTATCTAGGCAGCAGCCCAGTCCGCATCTGAAAAGGCAGTGAGAGATTACATGGATGACTTACCAACAAAAACACCATAGGTAGGGGTGGCCTTAAGGTAAGGGACAATCCTTTTCGCAGCTGTCCAATGATCAGACCTTGGAGTATGCATATTGTACTACTTGTTTGGTAGGAAACGATATATCAGGCCGAATTACATACAGATTCGTAATGTGCTGACGAAACTTTGATACTCGGTGGATGATGATAAGGCATTGCCTGACTCATGAGAAAGCTGGGCTGAAGTTTCCATTGGAGTGTACACAGATTTGGCGTCAGTGAAGTTGGTACGGTGCTACAAATCCAAATTATATTTTTGTTGAGATAACATGAGACCCTAGGACATCGAAGAAAATAGTGCATTGAACACAAACTATTGACAGCAAACTCAAGACTCAAAGCTTTGATGATTGACTGAATAGATGAGGGAGAATTGTGATGCCCCGAACCTAGATTACACGGTTATTATTACTTATAGCGACAATCCTAGGATAAAAAAAAACGTAACGATAACATATATTATTGATATTGATTATTGTCCCTGTCAAGGATTAGCGTTAATTGATTTCTTTTTTTAGAGAGACCTTCAGCGACAATTTTATACTTATAGTTAGCGTCGATATTTTCATTCGCAGTTTTTAGTACGAATTAGTGTAGCAGAGTCGGTGATAGACCGTCAAATTCTCTTACTACGTTAACCGTTCATAAAATAGCCATATTTGAGCATTTGTATAAAAATAGATGTTCCGGGTAGAATTTAGATGGATCATGAAATAAAAAGGGGGGGCTTTTAGTAATTCTTTGGTTTAGGGATTAATATATATTCATAAGCTACCAACACCAGCCGACCCTAAATTACAACCATCTGAATGACGGCAGAGGAGAGTACGGGAGAGAGACGAAGAAAGCTTGGCAAAAGACTTTTCCGGCGAAACCTTCAGGTAAGATTTCTACCTTCTCTCCAAAATCAATTACCTTTAGGATGTTATATGTGTCTACGACTATCTTGTGGGTTTTATAGCAAGGGAAGAGACCTTGCCGTGAAATGGGTATTGGGGAATATATATGCACTGGACAAGAACTGGGAGAAGGGAATGGGGCTGCGTTTATGTTGGGTATTACAGGGAATATTGTGTGTACAGGCGAAGGAATGAGGGGTATTACGTGGGTTTGTGTGTTTTTTTTGGCAGCAAGAAGGGAGGGCTCACGGCTGTGATGGACGTTGGGTGAGAGTTGAGAGACTTGTATGTAGATTATGGAGAGAAATGTGGAAGGAGAAGAAAGGGTCACATGACTGCCACGGTAGAAACGGGAACGGCTAAACGATTGTGTTGATGCGGCCATGTGCGATGAAGAAGACGAGGGAGCAGCAGAGCGGCGAGGACGTTCCCGGCGAGGCCATTGCCGGGGAATGCCGTGGGGCTTGGGCAAGAAGAAAACGCCTGTGTGTGCGTGCAAAAGTGTGTATGTGCCATTAGTGTATGAAACGGATCTCTGAAAGTGGGAAAGAAAATGGTTAGTAGGAATTGTGTGGGTGGTGGTTGTGAGTATGTATTGTGGCGTTTTTGTGTGTACAGGGATGAAAAAGGAAGGAGATCAAGTCAAACGAAGATGGTAGTTACATAGCAGCTCCTTATATATGTGCATTATAGCTCTATCACTAAACAATATGGTTGAATAGTTAGTGAAATGGAGCGAGAAATTATGATTGTAGTTTAATTTGCTGATGTAATGTCATATGCATAGCTCCTGCGGTTTTGGAGTCCCAGGAGAGTTGATTAGCCAGGGAAAAGTTGAACACTCCTAGGAATACAGATCTGGGTAGAGAGCTTGTTGCTAGTTATGGCTTTAATGGGTGTGTTTGTGTGCATGTGTATGTGTACATGTAGTGTGTACATATGTGTGTAGGGAGTGAAATGTGAAGATATGTGTACTGGGTGTTTAATAGTGTGTGTTTGGGGTTGTCGTGAGTTGGCAGAAAAATTGGTAGGTTGCGTATAGATTATGGGAGTGTTTGTGGGTGCATGACAAGATATAGGAGAAGGGGGCATGCATGTGTGAGTACTGTTTGTAAAGTGCTTTAGGTAAGAACACATGTTGGGTTGTATGAGGAAGGAGATGGGTTTGTATGAAGAAGGAGATGGGTTTGTATGAGAAAAGTGATGCTGCGTAGAGAGAGAGAGAGAGAGAGAGAGAGAACTTGGTTCTAAACTTTTAAACTCAAAAAGTGTCGCTAAAAAGGTACCATATTCCAGCAGTTTCTTTTCGAATTTTTAAAATATTTTTAGAATATTATTTGGACAAAACTCAAAGAAGTAACTTATATTAATTTTGCAAGATCTACATACAGTAAAAGTTTCAGATTTTTCGGAGCTTAATAAGCATGCTAAGTAATTTTTTCGTCAAAGAGATTTCGGTGCTTTTTTTTTTAAATAGTAAATTAAGTTATTAAATTATTTCTAATGACTCTTTTAGATTATATCTGGGTGAATAAGGTACTTTAGGCATTGGGGGCAAATAGGCAATTATACATAAGTCGGGGGATGGTTGGGTAAAGTTTACTCATCTAAGAGAAACATAATATCTAAACGTGCCCGAGCGTCAATAAATGACATCCGTATGATTTGTTATTTAGGTTTGGATAGTCAAGAGCTAGGGCCGACATTTGACCAAATACCAGAAGCCATGTTTGAGCAAGGTAAGTACCCCTGTCATGTTCCTCCGTATATTTATTTGCAAAAACTATAATATGTATTTATGATTTGACCATTTGAAGTTTAAAGTTTTATGTTGCATACGTTTTATTTCTAAAGTATTTGATGACAAATGTAACTTGAAAGAATGCCATGGAATGTTATGTGAATCAAATGTTATGGATTTTACTGAGTACATGTTGAATGAGCAAATGAAACTTGTCTTGGTTGTTGTGCCCCATATCCAACGGGGGAATGTTGGATTTCGGGCCCTGGTCAACGGGGCTCATACGTTGATGCACAGTACTGTGGCTGGTGGTTCGCCCATGCGTCCACAAAAATTTATCCCGGGTGTAGGAGGGATTTCGGGCCCTAGTCAGGAGGGCTCGTACGCTGGCCGCAACATACCTAACGAAAGAAAAATATGCGTTTGATGTGAATGTAATTAACGATGATCGTACTCATATTTGAAAATCCTCTTTTTGAATCTTTATATATATGTGTATATGTATTTGGAAAAGGTTTTAAGAATGACAATGACCGAATGTTGGATTTGTTGAAAGAAAACCCATGGCATGTTTTAGAAATTTCAAACTTATTTTAGGAACATGGCTGGTGTATTTGCTGGGCTTTCGCTCATTCCTTACTTTTCAGGTGACGACTTAAGGGAAGCGGAGCCGTATGAGCCACACGGGGGAGAAGTGCCCGAAGAGAACTTTTAGAATAATGAGTGTCCATTATTCGAATATTTTAGTCTATGTTAATTTATATTATGCTTGAACTGATGTAAGGAGCTTAGGTCTCCTCAAGTTTTCTTTATAAGTTTTAAGGACGTGTAATAAGAGTTTTATTCGAATTTTTGGAGGTCTGTAAATTAGAATTATTTTTGGAGTCACAGGATTGTAGTAAGGCCTGGCAGAGCCCTCGGTTGGAGCCTATTGGGTCTGCGGCCGGTCACGTGCCTAGCTCACGGGCCTACCCGTGGGTTCGGGTCGTGACAGAAACACATGTAATCAATATTCCACATAGATGAGAATGCACAAGAAAATTCTTTCACATTGTACCTACAAGAGTATCTACCTTTGAACCCACAAAACCCGTGTGAGTGATATTAGCGAACTGAAAGGCAGTGGTACCAAGCTCGCGGTACTTGCTTAAGACCATAAAGGGACTTGTGCGATTTGCACGATGTTCCAAGTCAAAATAGCTAGGGGGTTGTACCATGTATATATCCTCTTAATTTGCCCATGGATGCAAGAACGCATTATGGACATCAAGCTGTTGATCTTGCAGACAAATGAAGCAGGTAAATATAACGCAACACAGATTGTGGTGGTTTTAACAACGGGACTGAAAGTCTAACTGTAGTCAATACCAGCTTGTTGCTTGAAACGTTTGGCGACAAGGCGTGCCTTGTAACCCTCAACGAAACCATCAGTTTTTCTTTTAATTTTGGATATCCACCTATAGTTGAATGATATTGGTGTGGGAAGCGGAAGATGGCATAAGGAACCAAGTGCCATCAGCCACTAAGGTGATGTACTTGTACCCCATTGCACGACGTCAGTGAGGATATTATGCAGCTTGTGAGTAAGAGGTTGGTTCAATTCCCTATAGGTTTGGCTGCAAATAAGACCGAGATGAGAGAAAAATTTTGCATTTGCCAGTACTGCCAACTTTGGCGTTAGTAACAATAGGGTCTGAAGGAAGTGATTTTGTAAGCAAGTGCCAGGCAAATCCTCAACAACAGGTTTGATGGGACGAATGGTAATGGGTTCAATGGATGAGCTAGGAGGGAGAAAAAGATGTAGGATTCTTGTAGTTCTTGGATTTGGTAAGGCTAATTATGAAGTTACAACATGAGTTTGGACCAATAATGTTAGAGGAAAAAATGGTATACCAGTAGCGGATTGCCTAACAAACATTTGGCTAGCTAGCATAAGGCATATGGTATTCATCCAAAACGACACGTGGGGTGACATACAATTTGTTGTTGACGGTATCCAAACACTTGTAACCCTTATGAACAAGACTATAGCCTACAAACAGACACCTTTTGGGTCTAAAGTCAAGTTTACTTTGATTCGAAGGTCGCAAGTGAGGAAATCAAGACAACCCAAAAACTCTCAAAGCACTGTAATTAAATGGCAATGACTTTTCTATTTTTTTGTCGAGAGGAGACTGACTACGATAAGAGGACTGGGCAGCCTGTTAATGTGGAATACATCAGTTGTAAATGCATTTTCCCGACATGACTTTTGTTGTATGTGGAGCCTGATCTCAATTCAGAGACATTGTTACAATGAGTTAGTGACCCGAAAGCAAGTTTTTGTGAGGTTGTCCCACATTGCTTATGGAAAGAAGGTCACAACTTAGCCCAAGTATATAAGTGTCTTGTCCCACATTGGTTATTTAGAGAAAGATCACCTCTTAGCTCTAAATAAATATACATGGTCTTGTATTGTTTTGGGTTAAGAGAGAAAACCACAACATAAAGTGGGCGTTAAGATTTTGGTTGTAACGCTGCTGAATAGTGAAATCGAAATCTGGTCATACTCCGAGGACGTAGCCATATTGGTGAACCTCGTAATTCTTGTGTTGTGCATTTGGTTAATTTTTATTTAAATTTCTCGTTTCTTTGTTCTTAATATATTGCTTCGTAGTTGCTGCGTTTTGTAACTACTGGTACCAGAGCTTGGGTTCGAGTTTTACTCACGTAGGTTCTACGTTTGAGTGGGAGCAATGGCCGAAGAAGGTAAAAGAAAGATTGAGAAATTTAATGGTATGAATTTCCAGTGGTGGAAGATGCAAGTTGAAGACTACTTGTATCAAAAAGATTTGTATCTACCCCAGGTGGGAGAGAAACCTGAAGCGATGAATGCGAGTGAGTGGGCGATTTTGGACAGAAAGACACTGGCTACAGTAAGACTTAGCCTAACCGCACAAGTAACATTCAATATCTCCAAAGAAAAAACTACTGCAATTGTGATGAAAGCATTGGAGAAATTGTATGAAAAACCTTCTGCTTCGAATAAGGTATTTCTCATGAAGAAACTGTTTAATATGAGAATGTCTGAAAATGGTTCTGTTGTTGATCATTTAAATGATTTTAACGGTGTTAAAAATCAATTGGAATCTGTCGGCATTAATTTTGATGATGAAATTAGGGCTTTGTTATTTTTGTGTTCACTGCCTGATAGTTGGAATAACTTGGTAACGACAGTGAGTAATTCTACTATTTCTGGAACGCTAACACTTAATGATGTTGTGAGTTATGTGATGAATGATGAAATGCGGAGAAAGACAATTGGTGATGGTATAACATCTAGTGCTGCTTTGTCCGTGGAATCCAGAGGTAGACAGAATAACAAGCAGAATAACAGGGGAAGAAGTCCTACAAGAGGAAGATCAAAATCAAGAGGCAAGTCGAAGTCGAAAAGGAGAACCATAGTATGCTGAAATTGTAATAAGGAAGGTCATAAGAAGAATGATTGTACATAACCAAAGAAGAAAAAGGGAGCAGGGGGAAGACAAGGTGATGATGAAGGGGCAAACATGGTAAGTTCAAACAAACGGACATATGACGATTTATGTCTTTCTGCTACAGTGGATGATAATTCCAAAGTGTGGTATGTAGACTCAGGAGCCTCGATTCATTGTACACCTCATAGGGATTATTTCAGTGATTATGTTCATGGTGATTATGGACATGTGACTGTCGGGAATGGATATCGGTGCAGCATTGTTGGAAAGGGAAAAGTCGAAATTAAACTGTCAAATGGAGGAACCCTAATTTTGAATGATGTTAGACATATTTCAGAACTGCAGAAGAACCTTATATCCGTCAGCGGGTTGGATCGTGAAGGCTATTTTGTGGCATTTGGTGAAAAACAGTGGAAGGTGACCAAAGGGTCGATGGTGGTAGCAAGAGGAGAAAGAGTAGGAACCCTATATACTCTTTTAGGTACCTATAACAACTCTATCTCTTTGGCTTCTATAGAAAATCTGAGGACTACATTATGGCATCACATGTTGAGACATTTAAGTGAGAGTGGTATGAGAATTCTACACTCAAAGAATCTGTTGCCATGGATGAAGAACATTCAGTTGGATTTTTGCGAGGGTTGTGTCTATGGAAAGCAAAAGCGAGTCAGTTTTCGGAATGATGGTAAAGAGAGGAAGACTGAAAGACTGGAGTTAGTTCATACGGATGTTTGCGGACCTACTACAGTAAAGTCTCTTGAAGGTAATTTCTACTTTGTTTCTTTTATAGATGATGCTAGTAGAAAGACCTGGATATATGCCATCAAACATAAATCTGATGTTTATCACACTTTTAAGAAGTGGAAAGCTCTTGTTGAGAATGAAATAGGGAACAAGGTAAAATGCCTAAAATCTGACAATGGGGGTGAGTATCGTGATAGAGGGTTCCAAGAATATTGTTCCAATAATGGTATCAGGTTAATAAGAACTATTAAGAGGACGCCTCAAGAAAATGGCTTGGCAGAGAGGATGAATCGAACCATCATGGAACGAGCAAGGTACATGAGGATACATGCTGATTTACCTCTACAGTTCTGGGCAGCAGCTGTTGATACTGTTGTATATCTAATTAACAGAAGTCCGGCCAGTGCTTTAAATGGTGGTATTCCTGAAGAAGAATGGTCAGGTAAACCAGTAAATTATTCTTTTCTGAGAGTTTTTGGATGTATTGCTTATGCTCATATTAATAAAGAGGAGAGGAAGAAACTTGACTCTAAATCTCAGAAGTGTGTATTTATTGGATATGGAGGTGATGAATATGGTTATCGTTTGTGGGACTACGAACATAACAAAATCATCAGGAGTAGGGATGTCATATTCGATGAATCACAGTTGTATAAGGATAGGTTACAAGAACATGGAATTGAAATAGAAAGCAAGGAATACATGGAACTTGATGAGCCAAAAGATGGACAGATACCCAGGATAGAAAGTCCAGAAGTCCTTGATGAGACAACTGATACTGAAATTTGAGCTGGTGATCAACAACAAGTGCCTGAAACTCTTAACCTCAGAAAGAGCAGTCGGGTAAGGAAAGCTCCTGACAAACTTTGTCTTCCACTAGATTATATTTTGTATACTGATTCTGGAGAGCCAGAATGTTATCAAGAAGCGATACAGGATGAATCCAGGTTAAAATGGGAGCAAGCCATGAAAGATGAGATGGCTTCACTTGAACAAAACCAAACTTGGGATTTGGTAAAGCTCCCTGCAGGTAAAAATGTTCTGTACAATAAATGGGTATACATGATTAAAAATGAAGCTGGAGGAATAAAGAGATACAAGGCAAGACTAGTTGAGAAAGGGTATCGACAGAGGAAAGGTATTGATTTCCAAGAAATCTTCTCTCATGTTGTGAAGATGACTTCAATTCGTACGATATTAAGCATTGTAGCTATAGAGGACTTACATCTAGAGCAGCTGGATGTTAAGACAGCATTTCTCCATGGGGATTTGGAGGAAGAAATCTACATGCATCAGCCATAGAGGTTTGAAGTCAAGGGTAAGGAGGGAATGGTTTGCAGGTTGAAGAGGAGCTTGTATGGCCTAAAGCAAGCTCCTAGACAGTGGTATTGGAAGTTTGACAGTTTCATGAAGCAGACAAACTTCACTAGATGCGACTCTGATCACTGTGTTTATTTTCAGAAGTTTAATAGTGAGGACTTCATTATTTTAACTCTGTATGTAGATGATATGCTTGTAGCAGGTTCAAGCATGGTATCAGAGCTAGGCTCCTGTCGCCCCATTCGATCCAACGGGACCATCTCTTATTCAAGAGGAGCACCTCTTATTCCTACGCTTCGCGTGAGGGCGGGTGTCAAGTCCCACATCGACAATACATGGGGTTTGGAGAGAATAATGCTAACATGTGGTATCAGAGCCGCATTAATCGATTGCATAAACATAGAACTTCCCTTTTAAGATTGTTGGAATAATTGATGAATTATGCCTAACGTTAAAGTAAGAAAAAAAAAAAACAGGCTGCGCCAAAAGGTAGGTTTCCAGATTACTTTGTTATAAATTTGGGCCATTAAAAGTAAGGTTGTGGCCTGTTAGTGAATATGCTGAAAGAGCATGTGGCCTGTTTGGGCCGTGAGGTATGTGGCCTATGTCTTTGGTGTTTTGTTACTTAGCAAAACAAAAAAATGGCCATGTGGCCTGTTAAATGACCCAGCAGAAACAAAAGTTATTTAGGCCTGTTTTGGGCCTGTTTTGTGGCCTGCGGGATCGGCCCTTGTGGCTTGATGAAGTCTAGTGAGCCGAAGTTGTTGGGCCGTAATGAGGCCTGTTAAATGGCCTGCTGTCTAGGCATTTAGGCCAACGAACTAGGCTATTTTTGGCTACTTAAACTTGGGCCTGTTATGGCCTCTTCAAAGGGGCTTGTAGATACTGAATTGGGCCTGTTTGGTCATTTTAAAATAGATTTTCAAAAGGGTTTATGTATTTTAATTGTGCCTATTAAAATTGTTTATTTGATATGTTATTATTGATAACATATGTATTTTAATATTGGCTTATATTATGGGATACTGATGAATATAAGCCAATATTATTATAATTTCAAGAATTAGTCTGAAATTACCAGATCATGCCAAAACTTTATGCTTTGTTTGGCATGTCTAGACTATGATAATGAACTTAAAATAATTAGTGATTTTTGCTTATTTTGGCAGTAAGCGGCCCAACGGAAGTTTATTGTCTTTTATAAGTTGAGATAATGATAAACTACATCATGTTAAGCTTATTAATTGAAATATTAATCGGCCCAACGGAAGATTATATTTTAAATTTTAAGCAGAAATAAATGAAATAATAAGTTGCACGGGTCAAATTATTTTCTGCCCAACGGTGATATAATTGTACTCATGTTGCTTTTAATGATTTCCAAATTGTTAAGGATGGAAAAACACTTGTATGTTAATAACTGGCCCAACGGAAGGTTATAAGTGATATGTTAATATTTTTTTCTTTTGAGAAAGGTTTTGTGTATTTACCTTTTTCATACAAATAAATTGTTTATCCCTCAATTTATTTTAGGCTTAATTGCACTGTAAACCCTATGTTTGGCAATGAATTACAACCAAAATCCCAAAGTTTAAAACTCGACACACAAGACCCCAAGGTTTGCATCTGTTGCAATATCACGATATCACTAACGGGAGTCAACGATTCCGTTACTTTTCAAGGATACTTTTGTCTTTTCAGGTCATTCTTAATATTATTTCAGCATAAGTCATATCTCAACCAATTTCAACGGCCCAGATCGAAACATTTGTCATTATGATTTCTTTCTTTCTTTTTAACTTTTCTTTTTCTTTTCTATTTCCTTTCTTTCTTCTCCATCCCCAAGCGCCGCTGGCTGCTCCTCCTTCTGCCGCAACCTAACTCCACCCCACCCACCCACTGTATCATCGTCATCAACCCACCAACACATTTCAGATGACACCCAACCACCACCACAACATCCACCAACCACCGCCAAATCCATCGTTTGCACTAACCCACCAACGCTGCCGTCCTTGATCTACCACCACTATCACCATTGTATCACCCCCATAGCACCACCATCACTGGTTGTTGTAAAGCCCAAAGACACTAACTCCATCCTAATCAGCCACCGTATCACCACCATGAACCCATTAACATCATTTCAGACGACCACCCAGCCGCCACCACAAGACCCACCAACAACTGTAGATCTGCTCAGATCTGAAGCCACCATCACAATCGAACCAGCATTATCCTTTGGTTGTGATTTTGGATGTTCGTGGTACTAAAAAGTGCTGCAACGTGAATGAAGATTTTTATTCAAGCTATTGATGTATAGTGGGATTACGTATTGTGGGATTATGGAATGTATGTCTCTGGTGTTTGGTGGTGGTGGGCTGGGATGAGCAAGGATTGAAGAAGAAGATAACATATTAATAAGAACTAATGGATTGACCATCTTACCCTTGATAACTAACGGATTTTCTCACGTCTGTTAGTGATATCCTGATATTGCAACAGATGGCAAACCTTGGTGTCTTGTGTGTCGAGTTTTAAACTTTGGGGTTTTGGTTGCAATTCATTGCCAAACATAAGGTTTACAGTGCAATTAAGCCTTTATTTTAATATGTTAAATGATGAACTAATTGTCTTCATCATGTGGAGTTTCGGTACTAACGTGCATGATTATTGTTATTGTTTAACGTATAGTCCTGCTGCAATTACTGGCTATCTTTCCTCTAATGAATCATTGAGCGGCACCAATTTTAGAAAATGGAAAGAGCAGATTAGCATAATCCTTGGAGTTATGGATTTGGATTATGCTTTACGGGTAGACGCGCCTGCTGCCCTTACGGCTGAAAGCTCTACTGAGCAAAAGGCTGCTTATGAAAAGTGGGAGCGTTCCAACCGCATATCCCTAATGATTATGAAAGGCTCTATTACGACTGTTATTCGAGGAGCCATTCCTGATTCGGATAATGCTAAGTTGTACCTTGGTCATATTGAAGAACAGTTTCATGGTTCTTCCAAGGCACATGCTACTACTCTAATCACTAAAATGGTAATGCTCAAGTACAGTGGATCCAACGGTGTTCGTGAGCATATTTTACGGATGAATGATATGGCTTCTCAACTAAAAGGTTTGGACATGAAAATATCTGAAGGTTTTCTCGTGCACTTTATTATGACTTTCCTTCCTGCGCAGTTTGGTCTTTTTAAGATCAACTATAACACGCAGAAAGAGAAGTGGAAGATGAGCGAGTTGATTTCCATGTGTGTCCAAGAAGAAGAAAGACTAAAGTCTGAACAACCTGATAGTGCTCACGTTGCCATAACTGATTCATCTAAAGGAAAAGGAAAAGGAAAGAAATTTGGCAAAGGTAATGTGCAAGGGAATAATAGTGCTTATGTAACCAAGACTGACAAGGCAAGCTCTTTTGGTACCAAGGGTTCTTCTGGTCCGAAGTGTCACTTTTGTAAGGATAAAGGACATATGAGGAAAGAATGTCATAAATTCAGAGAATGGTTGGAAAAGAAAGGTAATTTATCTATTTGCGTTTGTTATGAGTCTTATACAATTGATGCTCCTTTAAATACATGGTGGGTTGACACAGGTGCAACTGTGCACATAACTAATTCATTGCAGGGATTCCTTTCCGTGAAGAAGTTAAACAAAGGGGACCGCAATGTTCTAGAAGGAAATGGAGAGAAAACTCAAGTTGAAGCTGTAGGAACTCTCCGTTTAGTTTCGGAGAGTGGCTTGAATTTGGATTTAGTTGATACTGTTTATGTTCCCAGTATGACTAGAAATCTTATTTCTGTTTCTAGACTTGACGCTTATGAATATTCGTTTAAGTTTGAGAATAAAGGCTTCTCTCTTTTCCTTTACTCTAGAGTTATTGGTTCTGGTTTGTTGGAGGGAAACCTCTACAAATTAATTTTGAATGCTTCTTTTACTGAATCCTTGAAAATAATGAACGTGAATGATGTAGTTCCTAAAACTTGTGGTAAGAGAAAAAGAAAGAATGAAAATTCTGCTAAATTGTGGCATGAACGTCTAGGTCACATATCACGAGACAAAATGGAATACCTCATTGAGGATGAAATTCTTCATTCTTTAGATTTCTCAGATTTTGACACATGTATTAAAGGAAAATTTGTAAAAGGCAATAAACATGGTGCCACTCGAAGTACAAGACTTTTAAAGCTTATCCACACTGACATTTGTGGACCTTTCCCTACACCGGGTATTGGTGGTCATAAATACTTTATCACCTTTATTGATGACTATTTTCGTTATGGATATGTTTACCTCATTCATGAAAAATGTGACTCACTTGGCATGTTTAAGACTTACAAAGCCGAAGTTGAAAATCAACTCGACCTAAAGACTAAAGTTGTAAGATATGACAGAAGCAGAGAATATTATGGAAAATTCTCTGAAACGGGTCATAACCCTAGTCCTTTTGCCTTGTATTTGGAAGAGTGGCATCGTTGCTCAGTATACAATGCCAGGTACACCCCAGTAGAATGGTGTAGCTGAACGGCGAAATTGTACCCTCATGGATATGGTACGAAGTATGATATGCCAAAGCACTCTACCAGAGTTTTTGTGGGTTGAAGCACTTAAAACAGCTGTACATATTCTTAACAGGGTTCCCAGTAAGTATGTGCCTAAAACACCTTTTGAATTGTGGACACAGAGGAAACCAAGTTTAGAATATTTTCATGTGTGGGGCTGTTTAGCTGAAGCAAAAGTCTACAATCCGCATACTAAGAAACTCGATCCCAAGACCATAAGTTGTCATTTTATAGGTTACCCTGAAAGGTCTAAGGGTTTCAGATTTTACTGTCCATCACATACCACTAGAATTGTTGAAACTAGGCATGTAGTATTTTTTTAAGATGCTGAGTATAGTGGGAGTAGTACACCAAGAATAATAAACCTTGAAGAAATTCAGGATCATGTTTCTATTCCTGTTATCCAAAAGGTTGGTGCGCCATTAACTCATATAGAGGATAACGATGCACCCGAGGTAGTACCTAATGATGTGCCCCCTATTACGGATCCTGCTCTAATTCCTGCTAATGAGTAACCTCTTCGAAGGTCAGGAAGAGAGAGACGGACAACCATCTCTGATGACTATATTGTGTACCTAGATGAGGCTGACTATAATCTAGGCATAGGAAATGATCCCACATCCTTTAAAGAAGCTATTATGAGTGATCACTCAACTCAATGGCTTGAGGCCATGAAAGATAAGTTAGAGTCAATGAAAATAAATGAAGTTTGGGACCTTGTTGACTTGCCTGAAGGGGCCAAAGTTGTAAAATGTAAATGGGTCTACAAAACTAAGCTAGATCCTACAGGTAATGTCGAAATATACAAGGCTAGACTCTTCGCTAAAGGTTTCACTCAAAGGGAGGGGATAGATTATAATGAAACATTTTCTCCTGTGTCGAAAAAGGATTCCTTTCGAATAGTCATGGCTTTAGTGGCTCATTATGATTTAGAGCTACATCAAATGGATGTAAAGACTGCATTTCTTAATGGTGACTTGCATGAAAATGTCTATATGACACAACCACAGGATTTATGGTTGAAGGCAAGGAACATATGAAATGTCTGTTGAAGAAATCCATATACGGATTAAAGCAAGCCTCTAGACAATGGTATCTTAAGTTCCATGATGTGATTAGTAAATTTGACTTTAAAGAAAATGCAGTGGACCAATGTATATACCTAAAGATCAGTGGGAGTAAGTTTATCATTCTAGTTTTGTATGTAGATGATATCTTACTTGCTAGTAGTGATATGCATATGTTGCATGAGACCAAAAACTTTATGTCTAAGAATTTTGATATGAAAGATCTTGGAAAGGCCTCTTATGTTATAGGCATTGAGATTCACCGAGCTAGGTCTCGTGGGATATTGGGATTGTCCTAAAGAGCCTATATTGATAAGGTTCTGAAAAAGTTCAATATGCATAACTGTGCTCCCACTGTTGCCCCAGTTGTTAAGGGTGAAAATTTTAGTTTGCTACAATGTCCTAGGAACCAACTGGAGCAAGATGAAATGGAACGTATTCCCTATGCATCAGTAGTAGGGAGTCTTATGTATGCTCAAGTCTATACTCACCCAGATATAGCATATGTTGTTGGCATGCTTGGACGTTACCAAATAAACCCAGGAATGGGTCATTGGAAAGCAGCCAAGAAAGTCATGTGTTACTTACAGGGTACCAAGGATTTCATGCTTACCTACAGGAAGTCAGATAACCTTGAGGTTTCTTGGTTATTCCGATTCCGATTATGCAGGGTGTGTAGATACCCTGAAATCCACATCAGGTTATGTCTTCATGCTCGCGGAAGGAGCTGTTTCATAGAAGAGTGGTAAGCAGTCATTAGTGGCTTCCCACACCATGGAGGCAGAATTTGTGGCATGTTTTGAGGCTTCGTGTCATGGTGTATGGTTGAAGAACTTCATTACGGGACTTAAAGGGGTTGACACCATTTCAAGACCACTGAAGATATTCTGTGACAATCAGGCTACTGTTTTCTTTTCCAAGAACAACAAATCAAGTGGTGGAACGAAGCATATTGAGATTAAGTATCTTGTTGTGAGGGAAAGAATTCAGAATCAAATAGTGTCTATTCAGCATATCAATACGATTGCTATGTTGGCGGATCCCATGACGAAAGGCTTACCACCCACTCTCTTTCGAGAACATGTTGCTAGCATGGGTTTGGTTGATAGTCTTTCCTTTAGATGATGGGTTTTTGATTTGAGACATTTATTTTTCTGATCACCTTTGTTTTGGATTCTGGATATTATGATTATGGTTTGTTACTTCTCATTAAAAGTGCACATTTGAGTTATTCTGAAACAAACACTCATGTAAGGATCACATGAACTCGTTCATATTGTTATTTATTATGGAACAATGCAGTTTCATGTCTATAAAGCTGTTTGACTGTCATATTTGGCAAAAATTCTGAGATTGTAACCGAAGAACGGTGTTGTGGCGTTGAGAGGCACATATACTATCTTCGATTCATTTTAATATTTTTGTTAAATTTGGCCTAACTTACGAGATGTTTTGTTCAATTTTGTTATGTCAAAACTTATGACATCAACCTTAGTATAACCGTTGGCCAAGTGGGAGAATGTTGGATTTGATCGGTCCAATCCAATTAGGTGGCTTAACGGGTCATACTATGGTTGACTATTTATTTGACTTGGACATTAATTAATATGACTAGATTTCGATTTCACTATTCAGCAGCGTTACAACCAAAATCTTAACCCCCACTTTATGTTGTGGTTTTCTCTCTTAACCCAAAACAATACAAGACCATGTATATTTATTTAGAGCTAAGAGGTGATCTTTTTCTAAATAACCAATGTGGGACAAGACACTTATATACTTGGGCTAAGTTGTGACCTTCTTTTCATAAGCAATGTAGGACAACCTCACAAAAACTTACTTTCGGGTCACTCCCTCATTTTAACAATGTCTTTGGATTGAAATCAGGCTCCACATACAATAATCTTCCACTTGGAGACTGATACAACTCCAATGCTGAAACTCCACACAAATGCTGGTCATACTCATCCAAGAAGCATCAACAAAGACTAATCAAAGTTGAGCATAGGCTTAACTTTTGCCTGTCAACCACCTTCGTTAACATGTCCGTGGGATTCTTGTTACCTTCAATCTTTTCCAAGTTCAGCTGTCCATCTTCTAACAGAGATCGTATAAAGTGATACCTTAACTGAATATGCTTGGTCCTCGAATGAAATGCTGAGTTCTTGGCAAGATGTATCGCACTCTGATTATCAATCCATAACTTACAATCTACTTGCCCAAATCCCAACTCTGTCAATAACCTCTAAAGCCAAATTATTTCCTTGCTTGCTTGCTTCTATCACAGCAACATATTATCCCGTGGACAATGCAATAATCTTCTGTTGTAGACAATGCAATAATCTTCTGTAACTTAGAGATCCAACTTACAGCAGTCCTTCCTACAGAAAAAAAACATATCCCGTGGTGCTTCTCCCGTTGGCTCTATCACCGCCATGGTCTGCATCTACATAGCCTCGCACATCTATGTTATTACCCTCAAAACATAAGCAGAACCTAGATGTTCCTCTCAAATACCTGAGAATCCACTTCACTGCTTGCCAATGTTCCTTTCCTGGGTTTGTCATGAATCTGTTCACAACTCCAACTGCATGTGCAATATCCAGCCTTGTACTGACCATGGCATACATGAGACTTCCCACAGTAGAGGTGTACGGTACCTGTGCCATGTATTCTTCATCCTCCCTGTTCTTGGGACTCAACTCCTTTGAAAGCTTGAAGTGGGCTGCTAAAGGAGTCGCCACAGGTTTAGAGGCATGCAAGTTAAATCTCCTCAAAACCTTCTCAATGTACTCTTCATGTGACAACCATAACTTTTTCTGTCCCTGGTTATCCTTATGCCAAGAAGTTGTTTTGCCTTTCCCAAGTCCTTCATAGAGAAAGCACTTGCCAACTTCTTCTTGAGTTCATTAATCCTTCCCATGCTTGAACCTGCTACAAGCATATCATCTACATACAGAGTTAAAATAATGAAGCCCTCGTTATTAAACTTCTGAAAATAAACACAGTGATCAGAGTCGCATCTAGTGAAGTTTGTCTGCTTCATGAAACTATCAAACTTCAAATACCACTGTCTAGGAGCTTGCTTTAGGCCATACAAGCTCCTTTTAAACATGCAAACCATTCCCTCCTTACCCTTGACTTCAAACCCCTCTGGCTGATGCATTTAGATTTCTTCCTCTAAATCCCCATGGAGAAATGCTGTCTTAACCCCATGTATTGTCGATGTGGGACTTGATCGATGAGAGGGTTACCCATTTCACCAAGCGGGAGGTGCAACGACACAAGGATCTCAAGGGACAAGTCACGGAGCTCCAAGAAGAACTAGTTGCTTGTAAGAAAGAGCTTACAAGAGCTGCGAGGCAAGGGTGTATCGTGGTGCAGCCAAAGCAAAATAAAATGCTGGAGCCGAGATCGTACAATGGAACGAGAGAGGCGAGGCAGGTGGATAAGTTTTTTTGGCACTTGGAGCGGTACTTTGAAGCCCTTGACATCGACGAGGAGGAGAAGGTGCAGCGGACTGTCGCAAATCAGGTGGAACTAATCTTCAATAGATTAGATGACGTGGAGGTAGACAGTTGATTAACTTTGCTGGAACGGAAATTTGATGTGTTTGCAGAGGAGCTAAATGACTTGATCGATGAGAGGGTCGCCCATTTCACCAAGTGGGAGGTGCAACGACACAAGGATCTCAAGGGACAAGTCACGGAGCTCCAAGAAGAACTAGTTGCTTGTAAGAAAGAGCTTACAAGATATATGAGGTAGGGGTGTATCGCGGTTCAGTCAAGGCGAAAGAAAATGCCAGAGCCGAGATCGCACGATGGAACGAGAGAGGCGAGGCAGGTGGATAACTTCTTTTGGCACTTAGAGCGGTACTTTGAAGCCCTTGACATCGATGAGGAGGAGGAGAAGGTGCATACGGCGGTCATGTACCTTATGGATACAGTTACCTCATGGTGGAGGCATCGCTATACGGATGAGAACGACGTCAAAACGTAGGAGAAGTTTAAGCATGAACTACAAAGGCAGTTCTATCTGGATAGCATCGGTGATAAACCTTCGACGGCTGAGGCAGAAGGGAGCATCCGTGAGTATGTGAAGGAGTACTTGGCTTTAATGGTCAAAATACCGGAGATGTCCGAGAGGTAGCGACTATGCTTCTTCGTTGACGGGTTGTAGCAGGGGGTTGCCACAGAGTTACGGCGAAGAGAACCTCACGACTTGACTTCTATCATGGCGATTGTCGAGAGGTTGGAAGACTTCAAGCAAGGTGAGAGGCAGGGATCTCCAAGGCACGAGCGTGCCAAAGATGGGGGAGACGGTAGGTCGAAGAGTGGCTTACCTAGTACAACCGATGATGGGCAGAATGGGGACGAGGGACGTTACCGCCATCACAAGGAGGAGAAGAAGCACGAGGGAAGTCGTAAGTGGGGTGACTCTTGTGACCATAAGGCTCATGTGGGGCCTAGAGGAAGATGGTTCTACTATGCAGGTCCACATTACAGAAGGGATTGCCCACACAAGGGCAAGATGATTGCGTTCCTCGAGAAGCAAAAAGATAGCAAGGGGGATTCTTCCAGCAGCGACAGGGAGGCACGCGTCAATGTGTTCGTGCAGAAATCAAAGGAAGAAGCTGCCAAGGGGAAGAAGAGCAAGAAGAAAAGAGGCTTGCTCTACGCAACGGTGGATGTTGCAAGGAAGACTCAAGAAGCGCTTGTGGATACCGGGGCCACCCACAACTTCATGAGTCCGAGGGTTGCCGAGTGGCTTGGGCTAAAACCAACTAAGGATAAGAGTTGGTTCACTACCGTGAATGCCGAGGAGCAACCAACGAAGGGAGTCGTCAAGAACGTCGATTTGAGGATCGACAGATGGACAGGGAAGGCTGACTTTAACATCATCGATATGGATGAGCTTGAGGTGGTGCTTGGAATGGACTTCATGGAGAAGTCGAGCACTACACTCAATCCATATTGTGGGGTGATGATGATGGCGGGTAAAGAAGGCCAACCGTAGTGGATAATCCCGTTGGTGTCCAAGGATGGGGCTGACGTACTTAAGGGGATTACCGTGTTACAGCTGGACAAGGGATCGACGCTATGCTACGGTCAGCGAAAGATGAGGCCAATGACAGCGCATCTAATATGCTCACGAAGACAGTCACAACAGTTAAGTTCAAGCATCGCTTGAGCTTGATTCATCTTCTTTCTTGCTGAGTTCAAGGTGAAGTGCATCCCTTCCTTTAAATGGGATGCAAGGTGGAGTACCTGAAGAAGGTACTGAAGGCATATTACAATTTCCTTATGGAGTGGTTTGTTAATACAAGCCAAGGTGGAGATTGTTGATATATGTCTTATAACTATGTCCCACATTGGTTATCAAGAGAAGATCCATGCTTATCTCTAGTATAAGTAAGTTGTCTTGTATTGTATTCAAGGTCAAGAGAAAAGAGTCCTTCTTTGAGTAGGAAAACAAGAAGAGAGAAGATTCCTTATTTGAGTAGGAAAACAATTGAGAGATACATGTGAGGGAGTGTTGTAAATCTGACTTGTGCAAAGTGGATTTGAGTTCTCTCAGTTTTCTTGTGCTCTCTCGTTTGGATATCGTGTTCTATACATATTTATCTAGAGCGATTTTGTAACAACTTTGGCAACTTGGCATGAGTCAACATGGAAAACCCCATTTTTTATGTTTGCATTTTTTTGCACCACTCTGTTCATGAACGTGCGGGCATGAGAGATAATGAATGATGCCCTGCTGTCTACAAAAAATGATATATAGTCTTATACTCACCACCCCAATCAGTTTGCAGAGTTTTAATTTTTCAACCAAGTAAATTTTCTGCCATTGGTTTAAACTCAATTAAAGTGGTAAGAAGTCAGATTTAGATTTGAGAGGATATATCCATGTATATTTCGTCGAGTCATCCATAAAATGTGCATAATAGTTGAAGCCATTGCGAGACTAAACAAAAGATGGTGCCCGAAGGTCACTGTGTATAATGTCCAATGAAAATTTTGAGATCCCATGAACATGCAAAGGAATTCTATGGCTTTTTCCTAATGATAGCCTAACAAACTGAGGTGTAACTATTAAAGTTGGAAGAGAAAATTGGGAACGTGCATAACGATCCTCAAATAGGAATGTCCAAGTCTGAGATGCCAAAATTATTTAATGCTCCTTCGTCAACCAGTGTCGAGGTAAGAGCAGCATTATTTTATAAACTTGAAACAGGAAGACGTGGACACGGAAGATGTTACAAGCCATCTTTAGTTTGGCCGATAAGAAGAGAAGTCCCGGTTCGTTGATCCTTTATAACAAAGAAGTAGCAGTGAAATTCAAAATAAGCATCATTGTCATGACAAAAGTTTTGGATAGGAAGTAAAACTTTAGATATTGGGCATACAAAACAACATTTAGCTTATAAGTTTTGGCTAAACAGTTAAAATGCAAATACCAACATGAAAAGTAGGCAGACTTGTATATACCGTCACCAATTAGGAAAGTATCGAAGCCATGGTAGTGTCTACGAATAGGAAAACTATCACATCATACGTGATTAGATGCGAGGCTCCTAAATTGGGATACGGGGTGCAACTTGGGTTGTTTGGGTTAGGTTTCTATGCAATCGAAGTAAACCCATGTGCGTTGGAAACCCAACCCACTTTAAGCTAAGAGAAAAAGGAATTGCCTAGATCGAGTATCGTATGAGTAGGTTATGGTTGATCAATGAAAACCTAGAAAGGAAATATGCCCGATTAGAAAAACCATGTTTTGAGCCTGAAGACCACCTTAAATCGATTCGTCTTCTTCTGCAAAATTGTAGCTCTTGTAAGGGTTCACGATTTGGGCTTTTGAATCGTCTAAATCAAGTATTTTCCGACCAAGTTAGGACCTATCAAAGTTTAGGTGTGTACTTGATGCTGGAAGTCGGGATTTCTAAGGATTTCTCAATCTTTAGGTTTTTTGGCAGATTTTTGTCTGGAGAAAAAGTCCTAATTTTTTTTTGGAGGAAGACCCTTAATTCTGTTCCCTATGGGATCAATTTATAGAGGTCTGAGGGCTGATAAAAATGACAAAAAAGACTTTTATGAGTTTAATATTTCTAATAAAGAAGGATATATCTCATTTAAATCAAAGATCAAGAAAAGTCAAACCGGCTAGTTTACCCCTTCATTTTGGGTCATTAATTGTCCTTCGGTGAAAATCTTGAAATGATAAGAGGAATATACTAGATTTTGGGAATAAATCCGAGGTAAATCTCTGCATTAAGGATCGATCTTAAATCAAAAATCAATAACTATTCAAGTCACGATCTCTGTACATTAACTTAGGTTAAACTGAACCAACTGGACTGCTTTAAACAGCTGGACTGGATTGGACTCGTACTGACCTGGACTTAATTAATTAAAATAAACTCATTATGTATTACTAGGCCTAGACCAGATAATAATAAAAAGCCTACATAACAAGAAATCCCATTAGAAAATAGAACAATAAACTCCTAAAATAAACTTACAAAAATAGGGTGTCTAAAGAGCCACTAAATGGAGGAGCTCGCCAGTGAGCAAACATCACAAAAAATAAGATATTCTTTCAGAAAAACATAGAAAAGACCACAAGACCTAAGACTGACTTAAGGACTCACATAGATATGAGGTCAAACCTTTTCAAGGTTTCCTTCGTATCCTTTGGAAAGAAATCAGACCAACGTAGTTTGGAGGGAAGATAAATTACTTGGAGTCAAGCAATATCAAGAAGACAGAGAAGTCGAATCCTCGTCTAGAGCCCAATGCCAACATAAAAACGATTGGTCACTGAATGAGGGGGTATTCCTAGAAGCCCAATAATAACACTAATTGATCATGTTAGGATACCTAGAAGAAACTTTGCCTGTTGCCGGAACACCAGATTGATTCGAGTGGTCGATAGACAAAGGCATATATCTAGATGCCGGAGCCCTTACCTCGATTAGATTGGTCGTCTAGGTATACTACCAAAGAACTTTACCTTTTGTCGGAGCCACTAAATCAATTTGAATGGTCGACTGGCTAAGGCACTTATCTAGATGCTGAAGCCAGCAAATCGATTTGAGTGGTTGTCTAGATAAATTGAAAATGAAACTTCGTTTGTTGTCGGAGCCATCAAATCTATTAGAATGGTCGACAGATGAAGCGTATATCTAGATGCCGGTACCACCACATCAATTTGAATTGTCGTCTACATTCACTGAAAATTGAACTTTACCTGTTGTCGGAGCCACCAAATCGACTTGAATGGTCGACAACTAAAGTGTGTATTCATATATGCCAAAGCCATCGAATTGATTTGAGTGGTCGTCTAGAAATAATAGTAAGAAGCATATATAGATGCCAGGGCCACCAAACCAATTTGAATAGTGGTCGTCTAAGAATACTAGGATTTGAGTGGTCGTCTATATACACCAAAAAATATCTCTGTCCGTTGTTGTAACCACCGAATCGATTTCGTCGACGGACAAAGTATGCATTATTAGATACCAAAGCCACCAAACAGATTTGAGTGCTCGTCTAGGAACACGGAGAAGGAAGTATGTCTAGATGCCGGATCCACTAAATCAATTTGGATGGTCGTCTAGACACACTGAAAACTCATTGAATCTAATAACACAACTCTCGAGGTGGGCTAGTGAATAGGATTTTTGAAAATTAGTGCAACATTTAAACTAAACACAATTATATATAACTGAATCAAACCAATTACCATTTCAATCAAGATGCTAACTACACAATCTTAAACAATCATGGAGCAATAATTTAAGAGTTTGAGTTAGAACTACTTAACAAGGTGATTAAAATGGTTCGACTTGAACTACCATCAAGCCCACATCCATCTCTTCAAGGAAGTCCCTTGCAATAGCACTAGAATTCACTAGCAACAATCTCCTTCCAGATCAAGATCAAAATCCTTTCAAACACTTGGCCCCACACCAAGCACAAGCCTTGATCTAAACAACTCACCCAAGACTTTAAAAAACCCCAAGCCTTGATCACAATCCTTTTACAAAGACCAATTGTGTAGAAATGAACCCTCTTGAAAGAAAATGAGTACAAAAGAAGCTCTAGTACAATAGAGAGATGAGAGAATTTATGACTCGAATGCTCACTCTCAATCAAAGAATTGCTCACAAAAATACTCTCTTTTATGATGTAAAATCATGAAGATGAAGATAGAAAAGTCTAACCTATGAGCCTTGAGGTTTCTCTAATGAATGGAGGCTTAGAAGGCGGTTTCCATGGTGTATGATGAAGCCCCAAATATTTATATAGGGAGGATATGAAATATAGTTGTTATAGGCATTAAATGTGCCAAAAAGGCTAATGCATTCTACTATATTCCTGCAAACTAGCCACTGGTGTTTATTCCTCCAAACTACTCGTTCGAATTGAAATTCCAATAATGCAACCGACTGTGTTAGTAATGCAGTCCATTGTATTGGTTGACTGCCTCATGAGTTCCCCTTTCTTGTTTTGGGCATAACTTTCTCTAGAACATTCAAATTGAGGTGCCGTTTTTTGTGTCAGAAAGCTAGTAAAAGTTTTATAAAAACATGAAAAGATTAGCTCCAAAAACATTCTGAAAATATGAGTAAGTTCCAAAGTTCACCCATTTTTAAGAAACACGCTTCTTTCAAAGGTTATGAACACACATGCAACGTACAAGGTGTCCTAAGGTCATTTTAGGCCATAGTTATCAATCCAAGCATCAAACCAAGACTAATTACAATTGAAAGTAATTTAGCCTATGCATTCTTTGCTCTTCGACATAGAACTTGATGATGCTTTTATAGCATCTCCACCGTAGTTGTAAGCTTCTTTTCTTTAATCTATATATTCAACTTCTCAAATGTTTCTTCATGAGTTTGTATGCATGTACCTACTAGGAATCCAGTCAAAGCACACATTAGAATATAAACAACTTCTAATTATCATCAAAACAAGATGTAAGCCTAGGTTATCCAATTATAGGGCTAACAATCTCTCGCTTATTGATGATTACAAAAATTGATTCTATAAAATGTAAGATGTATTAGATGATAGTCAATTAAGCAAAACAATTTTACTTAAAACATTTAATTATCACACTATACTCAAGATATATCAATTTATCTCGTATAGCAATTAAGCTAATAGCTAGCTCCCCCTAGCTAAAACAAGATGTGTCATGCATCTAATGTTCTCTCTACAACACACAATCACATTGCATATAAAATAAAGATTATTTCTCTCCCTTTTGTTATCAACGAAAAGACCAAGGGTATGTGTGTGTGAAAAAAATATAGTTAAAAGAAAGATAATATTTACATGACCGAAAGAAAGATATATAATATAGCTCAATAATCTCATATACTTCAGTTTGTTTTTTAAGAGTGACATGATTGCATGTGATTCAAGCATATAAGTTCCCCCTATCTAGTTAAAATATATGCATGTACCATGTTCAAATATACATGTCTCAACGAATGCCAACACTATCCAACAAACAAAATTGAGTCATGCTCCCTTTTGGGCATCAACAAAAGATGAGTGTGCGTAAGATTGGCAATGTGAAGCGTTAAAATGACATAAGTAGTTGTTCAACATGGAATTGTAAAAAATCTGATAATGGCCATTAACAATAATGTTTCAAATATAAGTGAAAGAGAGCCATCCATAGTCATTTAAGTCCACACATGTATCCAAGATTATAAGATAGATAAATAAGCAATCAAGGACATGACAATTTTGACCATAGACTATAGTTTACATGAATGCATAACAAACAAGTTATTTATATCACGAGAGATAAATATGGAAATTGAAGCATGCTTCATGGTGTATAAGCTTAGCATCTGAGTTGAATAGAGCTTAGTTTTACCCTCTTAGTGAATTACCTAAGAATTTAGCTCATGAGAGATTTTCTTAAAGTTCCATGCTATTTGACAAGCTTTGAGACTCTCCTCATTTAAAATAGCATCTACAATCTTGGAATGCTTACTCCCCCTTGAGGTTTAGCTTGTTGCTCCCCTTTTCAAAATTTTTTGAAGTCTTTTCCTTGTTGTTATTTGCCTTTGGTTTGGACAACTTACAATCATAATTTAAGTCTAATTTTTTTCGACATATTTTCTTGCGTTCTTAAGTGTTAATCCTAGCAACATCAAGAAATTCTTTAACATCCACAATTTCTTTATACTTGTAATAGAAAAAATTCTACGAGGACAATAATTAGCCATATGCCCTTTCTCATCGCACCAACCATAATGTGTTAAAGGTATGCAATAGTTCTTTGGTTGTCTTCGAAGAACATTTAATCTAGTTTATTTTTTGAAATCCTTACGGGGCAATGTAAAGGGATCTAATCCAACACCATCTTTGTTTAGGCCAACGTTTTGGCGTCCAATCATGACATCTAAGTTATTTTGACCATCAACAAATCTTTCAAGGTATTTCTTCAAAACACAAACTCAAGTTTTAAATTTTATTTTATTTTTCTAAAACCAAAATATCATAAGATATTTTCTTTGTGCTAGGAATGTTCACAATCAAATCAACTAAATCATTATTCACATGTTTCTCACAAAAATAGCTAGATATGTATTCATTCTTGGCGTGCAACTCATTATTTTCATTTTTTAAGTCATTTAGCTCTTTTGAAATTGCATGCACTTGTTTTTCAAAGCACACTTTTGTTTGACTAATTTCATGGATTCTTCATATAAAAGAGCATAAGCATGTATAAATTTCATAATTAGAGTGATTGATATCACTGTCACTATATGAAGAATATACATCATCTTCCTTTCTCGAGCTATGAAGCATAGATTTGCATCTATTGCATAGAAGTTGCCACCTTTATCTCTACCTTGACTGATTATCACTACAAATAATGGCTTTGATTGATGTCTTTATCTAGTGCTTCTTTCTTGACTCTTTTTTCTTCTTATTCTCCTTTGAGATACTCTCATTGAATCATTCTTACTCTTTAGTGATTTTCCATCTTTCTTCATTTTGAGAAACTCATTGAATTCATTTGCAAGTATGTGCATCTCTGTGTTGTTCAAGTCTTCATCCTCTAAACTTGAAGATTGATCCATTATTGATGAAGCTTTAATAGCGTTGCACTTTTCCTTCTTCTTCTTTTTTGGGACCTATTTTGCCCAAATGATTTGAGTTGCATCTCATAGGTCATCAAGGAGCAAATCAAGCCATCCAACGGGAAGGTATTAAGATCATTTTATTCTTGAAAATGCTGTGATTTTTGCATCTCATTCTCTAGGTAATGACCTAATTACCTTTCTCACAAGATCACCGTTAGAGAAATCTTTTCTTAATTGTTCCAAACTAATAACGATTTTACTGAAATAAAAACCCATTAGATTCATCACGAAACATTTGAAACAATTCATAGTCTCTATTCCATAAATTGTTCTTTGAATCTTTTCGAAGAGAAGTCCCTTCCTAAGTGACTTGAAGTATATGTCGCACACTCTTAGCCGAACCACACATAATGTAATACTCCGAACTTTGGGAGCTGTTTAAAATAGTCATTTATGACTCGAAAAATAAACGGACGCTAATTTTGGGCAATACTTGGGTATTAGTAGTGCGTAGGAGCTTAAAAAGATTTTTGGGCGTTACAGTTTGTATCAGAGTAGTTCGTCAGTTGGTATCAGAGTAGGGATTTTGATATCTTATTTCTGATGAATTTTGATCCTATTTGGAAATCATTGAGTTTTGATTGTTTAAATTATTCTGGAAATCTTCGTCAGTTGGATTCTTGGAATCGTCTTGTAATTCTTTCGTTGGTCCTTGTACGACCTTACTGAGCTCTTAAAAACTCACCCTTCGTTTGACTCCCTTCTGCAGGTGATGATCAGTAGTAGATTGCTCGGGAATGGGTTAGAGACTGAGTGAGATTCCAATGAGCCCATCACCACGGCATAGTATGACCCCTACGTGGGTCATTTCTATTATTTGATCTTAGGAAAATTGAATTGCGAAGAACCTAAGTTGTAATAGTTTAAGCTAAGTAGTTGTGATCCAGTGTTTTGAGAAATCTGAGTTGATGTTGAATTAGATTATTTGGAATATGTGTTAGTGAACATGTCTGACAGGTTTGATGTGATCCGGTAGGTTAACGCCCCGGGAGTTCGGGGTGACGGCGCTCCGGATTTCTGGGGCGTTACACATAATAACTTCATTTGTGTTTAGAGCACAAACAACATAATTCTTAGCTCTAAAATTCATGCAAAGCATATATTTATCATACTCATTAAATTCGAATTTCTCCTTTGACACAAGCTTATTCCCAATCAACTTGGTAGGAACATAAGAGCCATCCTCAATGATTCTCCAAATCTCAAAATCTAAAGATTCTAAAAGTATTCTTCATAGTAATTTTTCATATACTATGTGAAGACCCCTCATTAGAAGTCTAGTAATAAAACTCCCCTCAAGACAAGGAAACCTCATGATCTTTTGACTCTCTAGGTGTTAATCAAAAAATTAAGAGTCGAGGCTCTGATACCACTTGCAACCAATAAAACAACTCTCGAGAGTGGTTGGGAGGGTTAGTAAATATGAATTTTGAAAATTAACGGGGCATCTAAACTAAGTAAAATCATAAATCTCAATCAAACCAATTACCATATCAATTAAGATGCTAACTACACAATCTCAAACAATCATAGAGTAATAAGTAAAGAGTTTGAGTTAGAAATACTTGGCAAAGAGATTTAAATGCTTCGGCTTGAACTAGCTTCAAGCCTACGTCTCCTCTCCAAATAAATTCCTTGCAAGAGCACCAGAATCCACTAGCAACAATCTTCTTCTAGGTCAAGATCAAAACCCTTACAAACACTTGGTGATATCCTCACACCATGCACAAACCAAGCCTTGATCACAATCCTTTTATGAAGATCAACTGTATATGAAGAAACTATCTTGAAAGGAAATGAGTACAAATAAAGCTCGAGTAAAATAGATAGATAAGAGAATTGATGACTCTCAATCAAAGAATTGCTCACAAAGATGCTCTCTTTAATGATATATAATCATGAAGAAGAAGAGAGAAAAGTTTAATCTATGAGCCCTAATGTTTCTCTAATGAATGGAGGCTCAGAATGTGGTTTCCATTGTTTATGATGAAGCCCCAAAACGTGTATATAAGAAGGATATGAAACATAGTCATTATAGACATTAAATGTGCCAAACGGCTAAATACAGTCGAATGTATTCCTCCAAACTAACAGCTAGCATTTATTCCTCCAAACTAGCCATTGGAACTGAAATTCCAAGAATACAGTTAATTGTTTTGGTAATGCAGTCCACTGTATTGGTCAACTGCCTCACAAAACCCCCTTTCTTGTTTTGATCATAACTTTCACTAGAAAATTCGGATTGAGGTGTCATTTTTTGTTTTGGAAAGCTAATGAAAAGTTTTATAAAAAGAATAAAAAGATTAGTTACAAAACATACTTGAAAAATCTGAGTAAGCACCAAAATTCACCCATTTTCAAGAAACACACTTGTTTGAAAGGTTATATACCTCACATTGCATAAGGTGTCCTAAGGTCATTTTAGGCCACAATCATCAATCCAATCATCAAACCAACGCTAGTTACATAATAGTCCTTCTGTCAAACAAAAATTGATCCTATTTCTTTTTGGGTTGTCCTAAAAGAATTGCTCACTTTCCAAAGTAAAAGATTCTAATAGGTGTTTTTTCATATTTACCATTTTTACACTTTATTTACTATATGTCTATTTCCACATTTAAAAGCTACTTTCTGTTTCTTTTTTAGTAAGTATGCTTCTTTTATATCTCTGATGAAAGTTTCGAATATCCGTTGCTTTCGTTACCGGTCTTCCACAAACTAATTTTCTCTCTCCTAGTCCACTTCCACCCCCCCCCCCCCCCGCTCTTGGGGTAGAACATAAACATTACTATATAGGACGTATATCCTTAATATGCAAATTGGAGCAATTTTTTTGGGACGGAGTTACTTAGCCTATGCATTCTTTATTGCTCTTTGACATAGGGCTTGATGATACTTTCATAGTATCTTCTCCCTAGCTTGAAGCTTCTTTGACTTTAATCCATATATCCAATTTCTCAAATATGTCTTCATGAGTTTGTATGTATATACCTACTAAGAATCCACTCAAAGCACACATTAGAACATAATTAATGTGTAGTTATCATAAAAACAAGATGTAAGCATAGGTTATCCAACCATAGGGCTAACACTAACATCCAAGAGCTAGAGCCAATGAAGAGGGGGAGTTGTTGGTTGCTTAGATACAAGGAGGATAATTGTAGGGAGGCCACTCAAAGCCGGAGCGACCAATGCTGAAGGGCAGTTCATCGCTGAGCACCGGGACGGGATAGGTCAACTCATTTTCTAGAGTTGACTAGAAAGAAAATGTTGCTTCTGGCAACAAGAGACTATATCTGATGCTGGCCTTACACCGTACAACATCTTTGAACTGAGTAACAAATTCACATGATTGAATATGAAATCCACTAAATGTTGTTCACAAAAGAAGAAGCAACATAGTTAATAAGGATGATAATCAAGAAAGATAGGTAATTGTATTAATAAGAAAATCAGACAACCATAAAATAACTTAAAGACAAGGCACATAAGCACAAAATTAAAACATTAAAGCACACAAAAATATGAAAAGCGCAAAGGAAAATAAGCTAGAAAATCAATATTAAGAAGTATGCAAAACACATAAGCAGGCAATCACAAAATTATGGAAAGTGAGATTACGCAAGTATTTTTTTTTTTTTGTTTTGCAAGACACAAAATACGAAAATGATGATAGGCTGGGAGTATGCCAATTCAAGATACAAGGGGCAAAAACATGCAAAACATACAGAGACTAGTCGAATTTCCCTATATTATGACATATCTTAAATAACAATCAAGGGATAAGTGAGATAAGTTGCCTGCTGGAAAAGATGCACAAAAGTTTCTGTGGATGCCAACTGGACTCAAACTTGGGCCAGAACTAGGTTAAGATTGGACCGAGATAGGAATGGAATAGGACGGGAGTTCAAACTGGGACGGGACTGAGGCTGGGGCTCGTAATTGAACTAGAACTCAAACTGAGACTATAACTGGATTGGGGTTAGACCTGGAACCGGATCAGACTATGATTGGATCGACGACTGAGGCTAGTTGGAACTGGACTAAGACTGGAACCGGGATGCCACTAAACTTGGACTGGGATTGAGACCTAGACAGGATTAGGATTGGGAACTGGACTAGAGCTGGACAGTGAGCAAACAAGAATTGGATTGTACATGATATATGCGTATCATCCTGAATTGAGGATTTATACCCTCGAAAATAGATCTCGGCTGGGATTAAGAGTGGACAGAGTAAGGTAAATGACCAGCGTTGCAATTATATACTGATGGTCTCTATCCTAGAACATGGATTTGGACTAAGACTGGGACTGGACGAGGAGCGACCAGAGGAAGGTACGTAATATCTCCGTGCCAACCTGAATTTAGGATTTCTACCCTAAGACCAAGATTTGGACTAAGATTGAGACTGGAGCAAGAGAGAAAACTGCACGTGACTTAAATGCAGTGACTTCGATTGAGGGTTAAATATACCCTTGGACTGAAAAATGGTTGCCCCCGTCAAACGTTGCCTACATATCCTCGTCCGAAAAGGATCAAGCCAAATGTAGTTTGATCATGAACCTGAAAAGAAGACCGTGCATGATCTCCACATACTGAACTAGAAGTGAGGGTCAAACACCCTCGAACATAGACTTGGACTAGAAAATGGTTGCACCCTACATACGCTCGTCCGGAAAGGATAAAGCCAAATGTAGTTTGAATGTAGATAAGGAAAGAAAACTGTATGTGACCTCCACGTACTGGCCTGAATTGAGGGTCAAAAACCCTCGAACATAGACTTGGACTGGAAAATGGCTGCACCCGACGAAGTTCGCTTACATACCCTCGTCGTGAATGGATCATGCCAAATGTAGTTCAAACCTCAATTGAGGGTCAAATACCTTCATACACAGACCTGGAATGGGAAATTAATATTGCATGTGATCTCTGCCTAATGACTCGAATGAAGGGTCAAATACCCTTAGACAGAACTGAATTGAGGGTAAAATACCCGACGACATAAACCCTGACTGGAAATGTGCTGGTAAAGGGCTGGAAAGATAAGTTGACTATCTTCTAGAGCCAAGAAAGGTAAGAGTGGGACTAGAAGTCATAGCAAAACTCATACTTTCCTATTTTTTTATTTTCTTTTTCTTCATATTTATATTTTTATATGTTGAAAAAAAATATTTTAAATTAGGTGCAAGAAGTAGAATTATATGACCTAGACTTAGATGAAACAAAGACACTAACCCTAATTAATGTCGGGACAACAAAATCACATGAAGCCCCTGGACAAAATGCATGCAGACAAAACTGGTCGTGCAATGGACTGACCGAACAAGGACAAACACTATCCCGACTATCCATAGAAGAGAATCGCAAGGAGTCTCTAGAAGACATGCATGTAAATGAAACTGACAAATGTAATGTACTGGGCAAACAAAAATAGACATTATCCTGACTGTAAGGAGGGGGAAATAAAAAACAAAGATGCAAATAGACAAAACTGACCCTGCAATGGACTGAAGAAAGGTAGACATGTCATGACTATCGTAAAAATAGAATCACAGGAAACCCTTAGACAAAATGCATACAGAAGAATGTTGGCTATACAATGGACCAGGTAAATAAAAAAATAGACAATATTGCGGGTGCCACGAAAGGGGAATCACATGAAGCCCCTAAAAAAATATATGCAGATGATGCTGAGCATGTGATGGACCAGAGAAAGACTGACTATATCCTGACTTTCAGGCAAGGGGAACCATAGAGAACCTCTAGACAAAAATGCATTCATACGATGCTGACCATAAACCAAAAGACAAACAATACTGCCGTGAAAGGGGTATAACAAGGAGCCCTTAGACAAAAATGCATGCAGACGATGTTGACCATGCAATGGACCGTAGAAAGACAAAATTTATCACAATTGTGGGGAAAGAGGAATCATGGGGAACCCCTAGACGAAATGCATGTAGACGATGCTAATCATGAACCCAAACACAAACATTACTGTAGTGAAATGGGGATCATGGGGAGCTCCTAGACAAAAATGCATGCAGATGATGCTAACCATGCAATGGACTGTAGAAAGACATACACTATCACGACTGTCGTGAAAGGGGAATCATGAGAAACCTCCAGACAAAAATACATGCAGATGATGCTGACCATACATTGGACTGGATAGAGACAGACACCTTCATGAATGTCAGGAAAAAGGAACTGCAAGGAGCCCTTAGACAAAAAAAAAAAAAAAAGAGAGAGATGCAGAGGCAGACACTATCCCGACTGTCATGAAATGGGACTCATAGGGAATCCTTACACTAAAAAGCACACAGACGACCCTGATCACGCAATAAGCTGGACAAACCAAGACATACACTATCATGACTGTTAGGAAAGGGATTCTGAAAGCGCCCCTAGACTAAAAAAAGGTACACGAAGACACAACTAGCCGTGCAATGCATTGTGGATTGGATAAAGGTAGACACTATTCTGATTGTCAGAAGAGCGAATGACATAGAGCCCCTAAGATAATAATGCTAATGACCTTAGCATGACTATAACGAAAAAGGAATCACATGCAAAACAATTTAACGATATAAACAAAGAAGAATCTAAGACGCAGGTAATATCCTTTCACATTTCGAGAACATGCTTGAGTGAAAAATCATTTGAATGCCTAATATGACAAATTGGCCTTTCACTTCAAGACAAATTGGCCATTCATTTTTTTCATTTAGAATTTAAGGTAATGATACCCACTCCGTTGATACGTCTATCCTTACACAAAGAAGGGAATTCAATGGAACTTTGATCGAAAAATATTTCAATTCCTCATCATCAAACGTCATTCAACTTCATGGAAAATTAGTTCTTAACTTAATCGCTCGAGTTTGAATCCTTGGGACAATCACCAAAAGGTTGGACCCAAAAAGTAGTGAGGATGTATGGATATATCAGTCTACAGGTTGTGAGGCTGACATGTATGTTAGGAGGCTGTGTAAGCTGCGAGGCTTATGGGATTTTGACCCATGATTAGGCAATGAATGTATAAGACTGGGCTGAGAAAAAGTAGATGACTACCAAGTGGGTGATAGAAAAGTCATGAGTTATATATATATATATATATATATATATATATATATATAAGGCATCTCATATTATCGTTGAACTGGTGGTAGAAACATCAAATTATCACACAAAATATGGATGACAAGTAAGTCATGAGGAACCAATAGATCGTCGTCAGGCCACATGAAGGTGAACACAGTAGGTCCTGAGAGTCAATAACCGAAAGGTCATCAAAAAATCCATAGGGATGTGAACATATCATGTCATAATGTAGCAAGCATAAAAGGTACATGAATCATTATATTCATTTTTTTGCTGACCCATAAAAATGTCAAAGGGCAATTGTCTATCTTAAACAAGCATAACCTCAATGAGGACTTTCTATATGGGACATAGTGTAGGCCAGAGCGTGGGCTGACAAAAGAATGATAATAAGACACAAAACCCAATTAAAAAACAAAAACCCCTAGTGCTTGCCCATGAAGACCGAGCCTATAAGGTGACTAAGCTGCCTACGTATCCCCACTGGGGGTATCCGGTTGGACGTAGTTCAAAGGATCTGTTGAATAGTTATCCTTTAAACTTATCCAAAGGCAATTGTATGCCCTGAATTTTGACCATCATTCTTTAACCCAACTGGTTTCCCGCTCTTTTTTTTATTTTATTTTCTTCAGTGTCTCTTCTTTCTTTTGAGATTGAACAAATGATCATCATGATTGCATTAGTCATCTATCTCCAAGACTTTGGTTCTTATGAGAGGGAATCATTTCCATGTTGAGTTGACTTTGGAGCAATACTTAGGATATAAGCACACACAAAGAGCTACCCACCCCAAGATTAGAAATATAAGCTTCCGAAAAAAGGTGAAAATGTTTAGGCGCAGAAGGTTATCAAGTGAAAAGATCTAGTATAGGGTAATCAGGATGATATAGTGTGCCCAGAGGATGGCATCCAATCATCGGGAATGCTCATTTTAAGGACGATCATGCACACCTGCATTCTTTGAGAGTTTTTTTTTTCCTTGGGTGCCCTAACTTTTTCCTAGACTGCCATGTTCGGGGTTTTCAACCTTGTGGGCTTTTCTTCTTCTTCTTTTCAAGATGAATGGTCCATGCTGGGATGTAGTAAGTGGGCTTTGAACAGGTTAAAGTCTTGATATCGATATGACACCTCATTGTCTTTTAGGGTTTGGCTTGTTTCTAGTGAGTGATGGTTGTGTGAGGTGGGCCAAGAAAGACACGGCCTTTTTGTGATAGTCTCTTGAATTCTCACTCAAATGTTTACATTTCAAACCAAATTCTTTAATTAGGTTTTCTTGACATTTAATTTTCAAGAAAATAAAATTTTGATTTTTAAGCTTAAAAAGTCATTGATCACCAACTTCAAGTGAAAAAAGTGTAAACGAGATCGACCACTTGCATTAAATTCAAAATCATCCCTTTTTTATAAGTTCGTGAAATGATTGGTCAACTAAGAATTCAATCAATATGAAATCGACAGTTATCTCTTGCTTTTGAATATTTTTTGTATGCTCTTAACTTGCTAAGGATGGACACCTATATTAAATAGAGAAACGGCCTCTATCTGACTCAAACCCTAAAAGAGTCTTCTACGACTTTAAAAAAATGTTTTTGACTTTTTCCAAAAATTTTAAACCTTTCACTTCTTTTTCTTTTGATTTTTTTTCTTAACATTTTTTACTTTATTCTTCTACCCCAGGAATTAAAAGGAAATGAAGAAAGATGACTCAAACTAGGAAACTAAAGCGTAGATAAGACCACAAAATCACGCACATAAGCACACCACAGCTTCATAAAAAACCATATTAAATCGGCTGGTTATTGCAAAAAACATGGATTCTGATGAGCCTTGCAAAAATATTGGTTATGATGAACCGTCCTTAAAGGGATACCGGCTGGTTAGTCAGAAGCTAATTTTTGGTAATTGTGGGGTGATTTATATTTTCAAAAAAGGGTGGTACTTATGAACCATATGATAAACCATTTGGTTTATCAGCCGGTTCGTTAAAACCTCATTGTTGGAGGGTTCCTAGGAGGGCCGCGGAAGAATTATACGGTAAACCCTAATTAGGCTTGTTGTCTGGTTGACCAGTGATGAACTTTTGGTCATTTAAGAAGGGTAAAACCAGCCAGTTTAGCTTTGCACATATGGTCTCTGTTGATAAACCGTTAGGTTTACCTATTTGGCAAAGCGGTCAATTAATCAAAGGCAACTTTTCCTTGACCTAGCCTTTAGTGAGAGTACCAGCCAGTTTATGGAATATCAGTCAATTTCCTAGCCAATTTGCCATATTACTGGAGGATTCCCATTAAAGGGTAGACTATGAAAATGGCCAGAATATGTGTTTTCTTCAACTCCGAGTGTAAGGTCACTCCCTCGGCTTGACTTTTACGATACTAGCTCTCACCTGTAACTAATGAATGATCATTGATACGTGTACATAAGTCATTAAATATACCGAGATACCTGGAGGTCTCCATAATAGGCCTTGGTGGTAAGGGTACAACCCAAATCGCCTCGCAACTAGTAAGCTCAAGGGTTTGAACCATTGCCCTTGAATGGGTGGGCTGGGACAGTTATGCACGTTTGTGAGTCATAAAGAAAAAAAAACATGTTAATAAGAATATTAATGTATATACATGAAACCTCGAACACACATCTAAGGATAAAAATAAAAAATCACAAAATAAATTTTCTAGAGTCTAGTCTTCTTATTTAGTACCCAGCAGAATCACCACTGTAGCGAACGGCTCTAAAAATTTAGACCCAGAAAAGTCGCCATCTTATTTATAGGGTTAATTTAATTATTAACGAGGGTAAACAAGAAAATCCTTATTTAACTCTAAATTGTCCAATTTAAGCTTCTGAATTACGAAACCCGAAATTGGTGTTCGATGACTGAGTTATACAGCGTGAAGGTTTGAAGTACCTGTTATACCCTAATTGGTCTATAAATTATTTTTATGTAATTCATGTTTTTTTTTCAAAACAAGTAATAAAAAGACAAAGACAAATTAAACCTAATTTGGTATGAATTTATAAACGAGGATAAATGGCCTACGTACTTGACAGGACAAGTCAGGTTCAAAACCATCATAGTTCAATCTGACCCTACGGGACGCAACCTAAATCTTAGTCTTTAATTTTGAAAATAAACACGACTCTTCTACTCGAAAAAAGACATAGATTCTAGATTTTTTTATGGGTTTTTTGTACTTACTGACTGAGATATGGTTGCGAGAAAAGGAAACAATCTAAGACTCTTCTAATCTAATTTAGAAATGAAAATAATCCAAAGCAGGATAGAGGATAGTACCTTAATCCAGATTGGCCAATTGCCTGATCCAAGAACTGATTCCACATCGAAAAGCCAAGAAAAGTAATCTGGCCAATTAGAAAAAATATGTTTTGGACTTGAAGACTACGATTAAGTGGATTAAAGTTGTAGCTCTAAAAAAGATACACGATTTAGACTTTTGAATTGCTTAAATCGGGTAGCGTATGAGCAACTAGAAAGAGAATATGTCAGACTTAGAAATATGTTATCTTGGACCTGAAGATGACCTTAATTGAGTTCAACTTCCTCCAAAAAAATTGTAGCTCTCAATAAGATACACGAATTAGGCTTTTGAATCACTTAAGTCAAGTATCTTATGAGTAGATTAGGGTTGGACAATGAAACCCTAGAAAGAGAATCTGGTCGATCAAAAAAACCCTATTTTGAGCCTAAAGACAACCTTAAATGGATTTGTCTTCTTCTAAAGCATTGTAGCTTTTAGAAGGATACGTGATTTAGGCTTTTGAATTACTTATATTGAGTACCATCTATGAGCAAGTTAGAGCTGGTCAAATTTAGGTGTGTGTTTAATGTTGGTAGACGACATTTATAGGATTTTCTCTCTCTTAGGTTATTTGGGAGAATTTTGTCTGGAGAAAATATCCTAAATTTTCATAAAGGAAAACCCTTCTTTATTTTTTTTTCCCAGATATCAATTTATAGAGGACTAGGAGTTGACAGAAAAGGCAAAGAAGACATTTTCGAGTCTAATATCTCTAATAGAGAAGAATATGTGATTTAAATCAAAGATCAAGAAAAGTCAACTAACAGGCCGGTTTGTCAAAAAATGGCCGGTTCAGCCCCCTGATTAATTAAGATTTTTTCTCAAATTTTGGTACACTAATTTTCCTTAATTCACTAAACATCTCTAAAAAATAGAAAGAATTTACCAGAGTTTGGGAATTAATCATAAGTCAATATCTGCATTAATGATCATTTCTAAATCAGAAAACCAATCACAGGTTGAGTCACAGTCTCTTTACTTAACCTAGGTTCAACATAACTAAGTGGACTTGCTTAAACCAACTGGACCAAACTCTGACTGGACTAGACTGGACCCTAATTGGACTGGACTTTAACTGGACCAAGCTAGACTGGACTCTAACTAGACTCTGACTTAGCTAGACTTAATTAACTAAATTAAGCTAATTATGAATTACTAGGCCTAGACCAAATAATAATATAAAGCCTATATGACAAGAAAACCCATTAGACATAAAACAATAAACTTCGAAAATAAACCTACAAAAATGGGGTGTCCACTGGTTGGTTAAACCCGTGAATGCCCAACACTAATTACACCCTAGTTGGGATATCATGTTGGATCAAACCCATAAGTAGGTTAAGGAGCAGCCACGAACTCTCCATCAGTGAAGATTCTAGATGCTAAAAAAATTTACAGATGGGAACACTAGAATAAGTGTTAGTGTGGCCCTATTGACCATATTGATGGCAGTAAAAGGCCGAGAGTGAGTTAAGTTCAGAAATCCAGGAGCAATCCTACTTTTGTAAAAGCCAAGACCAAAAATCCCTCTGCCTCGTTCACCACCAGAGAAACCACCACAATTGCAATGGTTGTTTTGGTAACAAAACAATTGAAGAACCCTTGAATTTTGTAATGGGAGCATAAGGTACATTAAGACGAGGACTGAAAATGCCGTTAGCTAACATGTGATTCACCGAAAGATTTTCTTAAAGGAGAAGATGGTCAATTGAGAGTTATTGTGCTAACTGATTTTCTTTACTCAACAATAAGTCATAAAGAGCATCAATGGTAATTGATTCAGATAGAGTATCGATTGAAGCCACAAATGGTAAGTAATCAAAACCTAACCAACAAGACTTACATTCACAAGGTTATCAGAAAAAATAGGGTGACGAATGGCAGCAAGAATATCAGTGATGGATTTGGCCTTTTGAAAAAATTTATGTATAGAAGTAGAGTCCTTCGACTGCTTCATGAGATCAGCCTACAAAGAAAAGATACGTGCACGAGACAGTGACCCAAACATGGTATCCAAAGCAGACCAAACAAAAGAGGAAGCAGTACAACCCATTATTTGTCCTAACACGGATTTTAAAAGAGACATAAGGATCCAACTGAGGAAAAGTTAGTCCCGTTTAGCAGGATTCAAAGTAAATTTGGTGGAGCTTTCAAAAACTTGATGCAAATATGATGCATCGAACAATTTGTGTGAGGCTTTCAATGGGCTATTCTTCATGCTAAGAATAAGTCCATCCTGACAATGCTAGAGTGAATTAGGTCATGTCTCATGAATAGATTGGCTCAGGTTAAGTGTTATCCTTCAAACTGCCTACCTACATGTTTAGTTGATGAAAATTTTAAAGTAGGTCAACTAAAAAACACTTTCTCAGTTCATATGAATGTAGCAACATGTGGTTGTTGAACATGATGTACACATATTATGGCATGTCAATTCGGTAAAGGTGAATCCTAGAAGATTTTGTCAACCTATGTTACACAAAAGAAGCTTATATGAAGGCATACCACGAGATGATCTACCGAATGAATAGTTAAAATATGTAGGTGGCGGTAGGAGTGCGACTTTGCAACCTCATTTGCATAAAGCTCAACCAGGTAGACCATACAAGGCAAGGAAGACACAAGTTGAGAAATACAGAGGAAAGGCATGTCAAAGGCAACAAACTTGGTTAAGGGACTGAATTCCTTAAGATGTGGCAATTGTGGTAAAAGAGGCCATGAAAGGATAAGCTAAATAGTTAGGGGAATAGTTCACAAGGTAAGCATAAGGAAAAGGCAGGGCATACATCACAAATTAAGGGCAAGGGTAGATATCCATAGCAAAGGAAAACGGAAGAAAGGGCAAAAAGATGAAGCTTCATAGAGGAAAGATGAAAGAAAAAGATGGCAACAGGGAGACTTCAGTGAGCAATCACGGAGAAAGGCCAAGCAAAAGGCAAAAGTTTGTAGTGATTGTTTAGATAGTCTAACTCTTTGGATGCATGTTAGAAGATCTCAACCTACTCAATTGCAGCAGACTTTATTGCTTCAACATACTATAACTAAAAAGGTAAGGAATAGCTAATTTTGTTACCTTATTGCCTCAATACTACAACAGACTTCAATCTAACTGTATTCACTTTTTACGACATGTCTTAATTTTTACCACAGCCTAATCAATCAAGTGTCAGGCAAGTTCAAGTTTATGTAACCATAGCTGGAGAAGTAGCCCAACCAAGGGTGACACTTGGTGGCGTTTCCGTAAAGCCAAGATTATTCACTTTACAAGGCAGTAGATATATGACAAAGGAGATAGTGGAGGCAGCAGCAAGGAATGTAAGAGAAATGAGAAGCAAATGCAGAGGTGCAGCATTGAAGCCACATAAGTAATTGTTAACATCAGTGCAATGGTGAATGTTTTATTGTGGACTTGAACTGAAATAGATTGATGTCAAAGTGCATTGCACAGAAAATGTGCCTATATTCTGTATATTTGGACCACATAGGTTAATGTTATATATACATATGTATATAGATATAGATATATACACATATGTATATATATATATATATATATATATATGTATATATATATATACTATATTTATATTTATATATATATATATATATATATATATATGTATACATATGTATACATATAGATATATACATATAGATATATACATATACATATATACATATACATATATATATGTATATATATATACATATATATATATATATATATACATATACATATATACATATATATATATATATATATATACATATACATATATACATATACATATATACATATATATATATATATATATATATATATATATACATATGTATACATATAGATATATACATACATATACATATATATACATATATATATCTATATGTATACATATGTATGTATATATATATATATATATATGTATACATATAGATATATACATATATATACATATGTATACATATATATATATATATATATATGTATATGTATATATATATATAAATATATATATATATATGTATGTATATGTATGCATACGTATGTATGTACATATGTATATATCTATATGTATACATATGTATATGTATATATGTATATCTATATGTATATATGTATGTATGTATATACATATGTATATATATACATATGTATATATAGGGAGCCGATCCACACCCACCGGTGGAGAAATAACAATTTCACCACCATAAATCCAGTCGTCCACGTGTAGTCGTGGATGGACCAGATCTATATATATATATATATTTTTAAAGTTGCAACCGCCGCTCTTTGAAGCGGTTGCAAAAATGGACAAAAATGCCCCGGGAGGTTGAAAAAACCCCAACCGCAAGAAAGACTAGTGGTTGGGGGATCATATAATCATCACCAACCGCTACAAAGTGTAGCAATTGGTGATGATCACCAACCACTACACTTTGTTGCGGTAAGTGATGATTGAAATATGATTTTTTTTTCTTTTGGCCGTGAGAAATTTTTTGTAATGATGACCAATCGCCACTAAGTGTAGCGGTTGGCATCATGACTTTCATTTTTTTTTTGCAGCCTTCAATTGTAGCCTTCAACTTGACAAAAGGACAAAGGGCCCTACCTAAGTCCCCAACCGCTACTCTTTGTAGCGGTTGGCATCCATCCGAATTTTTTTTTAATGCACAACTTACACCACTCACTACCCAACCGCTACTAAGTGTAGCGGTTGGCATCATCAAAAAAAAAATTCAGTTGTTTCGTGTGACACAAGGATATGAACCCTAGAAATTATTGCCCCACCTACCGTAAATAAACCTCCAGCTACCCCACAAATACAATTAAAAACCCTAATAAAACCCCCAGCTGCCCCCACTTACCCCGAGCTGGCGCAATTAATGCCCCAACCGTTACAAAGAGTAGCGGTTTGGGGGTTTCCCTTCACTTCACGATCATTATTTTTCTTTCTGGCTATATCTCTCTCTTTCTTTTTCTTCCCCACTTACTCACTATCGAACCCTAACCATTTCTACATCCTCCATAACCCCTAAACTCCCATTTTTTCATCAAACAAACACTCAAAAATTCTTCCAACGACTTTTAGTGTTTGCTTGCACTATCTTGAAATCAGTTTATCCAACTTTGGTGATATTATCAAAAAAGCTAATATTGGAGCAATTATCTTGAAGGAGGAGGCAATTGAAAGCAACAATACTACATTGTAAGTTTTGCATTTTTCATTTCATTTCATTCGATTCCATTTTATTTCTGTTTCTTTACAAAAAAATTCATTTAATTCTATGACTTGTTGAGAATGATATAATTTTTATTTTCTAGATTTCAATTATAAATATAGATACAACTGGAGGAAATAATTTTTGTGAAAATTCTGATCCACCTTACAAAGGTCAAGTTTTTCAAACACTGGACGAAGTTGAAGCATACTATAGAGCATATTAAAAAATGATAGGTTTCGGCGTTAGAATTAAGACGGCTAGAAAACGGGCGAATACATACCAAATTTGTTCTCGACTATTTGAGTGTCATAAATGAGCACCGCATGTACCCCCGGTTGTTCGGATCAGCGACGAAGGGCCAACAAGACAAAGAAAAAGGGACACATTTCTGGGTACCGGCTGGAAGGCCCATGTGTATGCAGTACACCAAAAAAATGAAAACCATTGGGTTGTGACGGGAGTGGAGTTGAGCCATAATCATCAGTTGATGACCCCTAGTAAGATTGGTCAAATTCATCAGCACCGACAAATAAGCGCGGCACACAGACAACTGATATTTACAATGGCCGAGGCTAAAATTCCACCTTCTAGAATGATGGGGGTTTTCTTAAGTTAGGCTGGGGGGATTGACAAGTTGAGCTTCAATGAAGTAAACCTTCGAAATGAACTTCGTGCTCAGAGGAGAGAGTCTTTCAGTAAGAGTGATTCTCAAGCTACACTTGATATCTTCAAGCGTCTTCAGAGTGTGAATTTCGGCTTTTTCTATAGTCTCCAACTGGATGATGAGAATCGCATTAGTACTATATTTTGGGCGGATGCCCGTTCTAGAGCTGCTTACCAAAATTTTGGCGATGTTGTGACGTTTGACACCACATACCACACATATAAGTACTCTATGCCTTTTGCTCCGTTCACCGGGGTGAACCACCACTATCAGTCAATCTTGTTTGGCTTTGCCCTGCTTAGGAATGAGACGGAAGAGTCATTTACGTGGTTATTTGAAACGTGGCTTGAAGCAATGTATCATATTCCTCCAAAGACCATCATCACCGACCAAGATCTGGCAATGAAAAATGCAATCGCTAAGGTCCTTCCAGATACTCACCATGGCCTGTGCACATGGCACATAAGCAACAAATATCCCGAACGGCTTCACAATGTATATGCAAACCATCCGACATTCAAGAGTGACTTTAATACATGTGTGAAGAAATCGTTGACGGTAGACGTGTTCGAGGAGAGGTGGGCCAAGTTAATGGATGACTACTATTTGCATAGTCATGAATGGTTGCAAGCGTTGTATGAGATCAAGACACAGTGGGTCGGTGCCTACACCAAAAAGTTTTTTACAGTCGGAATGACTACGACGTCGAGAAGCAAAAGTATGAATGCATTCTTTGATGGGTATGTAGGTCATTCTTCAAGTATAAAAGAGTTCGTACTAGAGATGCATAAAGCCCTTGACAAGCAATTTTTCCTTGAGAGAGAAGCCGACGCGGCTACAGTTTACAGAGAAAGAGCCGTAGTAGTTTTTTCACCTTTAGAGGCTCATGCGGCTCAAGTCTATGCCAAGGAAATGTTTAGACAGTTTCAAGAGGAACTACTAAAGTCGAATCAATATAGCATGAAAAAGTTGCACGAGCTATGCACCAGAGATCTCAAGGTTTATGCTTTGACAAATGTGACGAATTTTGCCAATCCGTGCTCTGCGTCGGCTCCGAAGAACAAAAGACATTTTACCGTAGCAGTTTGTATGGAGACCGGGTTTGTTAATTGCAACTGTCAATTGTTTGAACATAAAGGTATACTATGTCGACACGCGTTGAGATTTTTTAGCGCCAAGAATGCTCGTGAAATCCCTCCAGAGTATATCTTGGATCGGTGGACGAAGGAAGCCAATAGAGTACACGGTCACATTCCTTACGTGCCCAATGTTTCAATTGATTTCAAGCAATCTGAGACGCTGCGATATAATCACCTTTGTAACATCATGCACGGTTTATCATTGGATGCAGCGTCAACATTTGATGGGTACATGTATCAAGTTGAAGCAGCCGCACGGGATAAGGCTAACCTTGCACAGTTTAAGATGGCATTACCAGAAAGACGGGACACTCCGACTACTCGGGCGACTCCAGCCGGTACTCCAGCCGGTAGACTCAATCGAGCTTCACAACCAGTCATTGACAGCACTAGTCTGCAAGGTGAGGATGACGATATTTTTTATCCAATTTTGTCTCAAACAAAAGGGCGAAAACGAGCAATATGTATGAAGAGTCCGATTGAAGAAGCAACGGGTCAAAAAAAATTACGAAAGTGTGTGTTATGTAATAAAATGACTGATCATGACAAGAGAAACCATTATAAAGTTCTAGGTATCAAACCTGGCAGTATCGTCGAGAAGGATGATGATGAGGAAGAGTGTCAGGGTTAATGTTTCAGTTGTTTAAATTGAACTTTTATAATGTTTAAATTTGTGATTAGGTTTGTGGAATCTTTAATTTGTGATTTGGTTTGTGGAATCTTGATATTTTTGGAAGGGCCTATTCGCGCACACTTTAGCGCCAAATTCATAATTTGCGAAAAATGTTGAAATTTTTTTGTAACTTTTTTTTCGCTCATTGCACCTTAGGCACGCTAGTTAGCCCATTTCTATGAATTTCGCAAAAAAATGAGACACATTATTTTTTTGGGTTTTCCTATGAAGGGCCTATTCGCGCACACTTTAGTGCTAAATTCATAACTTGCGAAAAATGTTGTAATTTTTTTTTCGCTCATTGCACCTTCGGCACGCTAGTTAGCCCATTTTTATGAATTTCGGTGAAAAACGAGACACATTATTTTTTTGGGTTTTCCTATGAAGGGCCTATTCGTGCACACTTTAGCGCCAAATTCATAGCTTGCGAAAAATGTTGAAATTTTTTTTCGGGTGTTTTACACCCCTTCCCTAACTAAAAGTTATTCGGAAAATTTTATAGGAAAAATTATCAAAATACCCCCGTTGAGCGGCAAATTACCGAAATGCCCCCGAGGGTTCATTATCACCCTAACGCCCCAAATCAGCTTCAAAACAACGTTTCAGACGTTTTACAATCATTTCTGGACTAAAAAGTTCTTTGAAAAATTTTACCGGAAAAATTACCAAAAAAACATCTCCGGGTGGCAAATTACCAAAATGCCCCCTGGCATCAGAAAATTTCAAAAGTGCTTTAAAATGCTATTTTAAGCTTCCTGAATTTATTCTTGATCTAAAAAGTATTTTACAAAATTTTCTTTCAAAAATCCCGAACCGGTGTCCAGATCGAGCGCTTAAAAGCCCGTTCGGCCAAAAAAATAGCTAACGACTTCAGAATGGCCCGAAGTCCTGGGAAATAGAACTTCCAACATCCTAGGGTTCTTATAAAAGTTTCGTGCGAAATCGCGCTAGCTTAATATTTTAAATTACACTGCAAAGTTACAAGGTTCCCCGTATCAGTTAACCCCTTTCCAGTATTTAGATTTTCCCTAATATAGATCTTTTAGAAATAATTAGGGTCTATTTTTTGTACTTTTGCAAAATCTAGCTCTACCTATTTTTTATAAATTCGTGAAAAACTGTCTAATTAAGTTTTCACCTTTAGCGACAATTACGTTTCATATTCACATTAAACACACATAGTGTTACACCTTAGGAACACACAGTGTCTTCTTCCTTCAACCAATCCCTCAATCGCTCTTTGAATTTTTTTGAAAAATATATAAAATCCTTACGAACAGTCGAGTCGAGCTGTCGGTTTTTTTTTTTAAGAACAGTGGCCGCCTTTTCTCTAAAAAAAAAGACATTTGTCATTTTTTATCTTAAATTTATAAGTTGTCCTTCGTGAGGGATTGAGAAAGGACACGCCAGGGTGACTATTTCTTTTAAAAAGTTTTATCGATTTTCGTGCTATTAAGTTTTTATCTAAAAATTTTGCACAATTCATATCTCACTCATCCGATCTCCGATTGATCTCATTTTTGTTTCATTCAATTTGTATTTTTGTTCTCTTCGATTTGAGTCTACAATCATTATTTTTGGACTTCGAATGAATATTCACTAATAAACTCTAATTTAAACAATCCACTGGTAAGAACAATTTGAAATTAACATTGAATTATAAGAAAATTCGAAATACTTACTTGCTTTAAACTTGATATATTTTAATCTTCTAGAGGTTATTCACCGATCTTCTAGCGTAGAATTTTTTTGTTTATGTTATCGTGGAGATTATGCAGGTAAGATTTGAAGTATGAAGAAGATGAAAGAAAGAGTTGGGAAAGATGATGTAGAGTGAGAGAGAGGGTTATGTCCAGAAAGAGTTGGGGAGAACGGATTATAAAGAGAGAAAAGTGAGGGAAAGAAAAGAAAGAAGACCCGTGAGTGTGTGTCAGTGAAATGGACAATAATTTGATCAAAGTAAGGCTGCAAAGTAACATTTCGGACAGGCCAAAAAAATTTGGGGACTATTTGGCTTGTGATACAGGTGGGGCCACTTTGTCCTTTTGTCCTTGGATCACACGAAAGAGAGCATTTTGTGGAATGCCAACCGCTACAAAGAGTAGCGGTTGGGGACTATGGTGGGTCACTTTGTCTTGTCAAGTTGAAGGCTTGTCTTGTCACCATAAAATGCTGCAAAATTGTCTTGTCAAGTAGAATGCTGCAAAAAAAAAAGTGATGATGCCAACCGCTACACTTAGTGGTGGTTGGTCATCATTACAAAAATTTCTCACGGCCAAAAGAAAAAAAATATATATTTGCATCATCATCAACTGCTACACTTAGTGGCAGTTGGTCATCATTACAAAAATTTCTCACGGCCAAAAAGAAAAAAAAATTATTTCAATCATCACCAACCGCAACAAAGTGTAGCGGTTGGTGATCATCACCAATTGCTACACTTTATAGCAGTTGGTGATGATTATATGGCCCCCCAACCGCTAGTCTTTCTTGCGGTTGGGGTTTTTTCAGCCTACCAGGGCATTTTTGTCCATTTTTGCAACCGCATCAAAGAGCGGCGGTTGCAACTTTAAAAAATAAAACAGATCTGGGCCATTCACAACTACACGTGGACGACTAGATTTATGGTGGAGAAATTGCTATTTCTCCACCGGTGGGTGTGGATCGGCTCCCATATATGTATATATGTATATGTATATATATATATATATATATATATGTATATATACATATATATATATATATGTGTGTGTGTGTGTGTGTGTGTGTGTACATATATGTACATATAATGTTTGTGCGTGAGAAAGAGGAGGATGAGAGAGAAAGGTGAGAGAAAAGAGAGAGAAAAAGTAACATGTCAGATTAATGATGAGAGAAAGAAGAGAGAGAGAGCAAAAAAAAAAGGTCAAAACAGATCCTAGTCATCCGCTACATTATGTAGCGGATGGGCGCTGTCCTCAAGCTCGAGGGTATTTTTGTCAAAAAATTGTCCGCCACATAATGTAGCGTACATACTTAAAATAGGAACTTCTCATATTTTGCTAGCGCTATCAACGAATCAGCTCCCTATATATATATATATATATATATATATATATATATATATATATATATATATATATATATAGTGAATCAGCTAGACTTTATCCAGTGTCCACTCAGGGTGCTGCTACACCCGATGCCATGGTGTCATGTACACTATAAGTTAACCCATTAGATGCTCGGATGATGTTTGATTCCGGAAAGAAATATTCTTTGGTATCCCTTACTTTTGCATAGCATCGAGGGCGAGAACCGGTCTTTAGGAACTGATCTTGGGACAAGTACCCCGTTATGAGAGTCTTTGATTGTTTTGTGATTCTCTGTGATTGTACAGTCTATGTTTGGGATAGGGATCTTTTTATGGACCTTGTTTCGTTTGTTGTTTAGGATTGTGATATCGTACTAGGAATGAATTGGTGATTTGCTAATCACGCACATGTGTATTATCAGGGGAAACCCTAGTCGTATCTAGAAAGTTTATAAGGTATGCACAGTAGCTAAGTTGATGATGGATTTATGAGTAAGAATTGTGTTTCAGAAAGATGACTGGCATTAAGACTGAAGGTGTGGTTTAAGGGTACAAGAAGGGATTTGGGATTTTACTTTATCATATGATTCATTCTTTTGCATATTGAATTCAAGTGCGACTTAATTGAACACAAGCTTACCCTAAGACGTCGGGGAAGTTGTCATTCATGTTCAGTCGGTTTATTCCGTTTTAAGAATGTTTATTTATCTATTTTCTTTCCGAATCTATTTGGACTTGATGGGGAAGTATTTAACCCACTGGCCATGGGAAAGTTATGAATTCCATTAAGGACCAATAACTCTTTCCGATTTTGATTGTTCCGAGTCGTTGGGTTGACTTTGCTTCGCCAGACCTATATCATCGTTTTTGTGTCCGTCGTTTCTTCTGGAATGTCACAGAATTTTTTTGTGAACCCCGAGAGCCAATATGCATGTTTTTTGTTAAAGATTTTTGTGTTTTGATTGTCTGATTGTGATTATTATTATCATTATTGACATAGTTTCCCTTACCTGGATATGAGGTTAGGTAGATTCCTAAGCCTCAAATAATATGTGAGCGAGAATAAATTCGGAGAACGTGGATAAGGTTTGAATAAGCTATTCGATGATTTGGTGTATGATTGGGATCTTGGCTGAATACATGATAATAGACACTATGTTATTTGCTTTTGGAACTGGAAGGTCTTAACGGTTTAACTGAAACGAATGATCGAAGGATAAGGCTATAAAACTTTTGTAAATAATGTGACTGTCAGACGGAAGTGCTGTAATAACATAGAGCCTTACACCCTAACGAAAATGAATACATAAGTATCCAGAATCATATGTTGCGCTAGGTTAGGAGAACACGTCTCAAAATGACGACTTTGGTAACATCATGGACTCGTTGAGACAAGGCACCAGAATGTGTAGCGAAACCATAGTAGTTATAGTCTTCTGTCGTTCTGTAAAGTGTACGTTAGACCGTAAGCATGCAATACATAGCTATGTTAAGATAACACGCCTCTCGGTGATGAACTCGGCAATAATTTGGACTCGTTGTTTTGAGGTATTAGAGTGTGCAGTGAAAGCCTAGTGGCTACAGTTTTGCTGTCTGTTGTGAGGTGTAAGTGCCTATATGAATTGGTTACTCTACCCACGTTAGCCTTGTATACCGCAGGTCATGTCGTGACCATAGTTTAGTATTTCAGTATGCCTTAATCTTAGAGTTGAGCTTACAGTCATAAAGGAATTGTGCAATTGATGGGATCTCTGGTGTAGTATCAGAATAAGATAAAGGAAGTCTATCGTATTAGAGCTTCACTTAATCTGTTTGATATGCACGAAATTCGGAGCGGTGTGGGTTCTGCTAAGTGCGTTTGGTATCAATTAAATCATCGTTCGTGAAGTCTTGGAATAATTAAAGTGAAGTGCTTACCCGACAGGGTTTCAGTTAGTGTTATGATTTGGATTTAAATAGTTAGGTCTGGGATTGGGGGGACAAGAATCTGGGTGCAGAAATCAGAGGTAGCTTAGCCACTATGAGATAGTTATCAGAATTTTGCAATGGAAGCGAAATACGTAGACACTATGAGTGATAGGATATCCGATAGCAAATTTCGAGGACAAAATTTTTATAAGGGGGGACAAATGTAATATCCCAAACTTCGGGAGCTGGTTAAATAGCCATCTAGGCTCTGAAAAAAAATAAACGGGCGTTAATTTTAGGCAATGCTCGAGTATTAGTAGAGTATCGAAGCTTAAAAGAATGTGGGGCAAAATGTAATTTTTGAAATTTTGGAGTCATTTTCGTAATTTTGGAAAATTTAGGGGTTAATTTACAATTCTTGAAAATTTGTACCTAGGTATCAAAATCTTGGAGAAAACCCTCTTCATTAATGCCACCTCCTACCCTTTTATGTGGTGACTAATGAAGAGTAGACCAAATAGAAAACAAAAGAAAAACAAAGGAAATTCGGGAACAAAGAGGAACAAGAGATAATTTAAGAACAAGATAAAACAGAAGAACAAGAAGAAGAAAAAAAAAGGGAAAACAGAGCAAGAGAGAAGCAGCAAGCAGAGAGCTCGGAGCAGGTGAAGAAAGAAGAAAATTTTGAACAGGGTCCTAGGGGTAATCTCTCTTCTTTTCTAGGGAATTTTAATGTATAAATTTGCACATGGTTGTGTGCCGTGGGTGCAGTGTGTATGGCAGCCGTGGGTATGGGTGAATTACGTTAATCGGTTGTGAAAGTGTGGGTGGTTAATGTGTAAGTAGGACTAAGTGGGGGGGACTGAGAGTTTGGTTGTGTCCGAGGGTCTGCGTGTGTGAGTTTATGTGTGTTCAGTGTGTGCCGTGAGTGTGCGTGAGTGCGTGTGTGTGTTTTACAGGGGTGAGAGGGTGTGTGCGTATATATGTTGATCATGTGTTAGTTGCGTGTTTTTACAAGGTATAGTGAGTAATTGAGGCGTTTGAGTGGGTGTTTGAGGTTAATCCGTATTTCAGGGTGTGATCCTGGGTGTTGGGTGTGTGAATGGATCATGGCAGCTGGAGGAAGAAGAGCAGTAGGTGCAAAAAGCATGAATTAGTGTTTGTTTAATTTGAATAGGAAGCATAATCGACGCTAAAGGTAAAAAAAAATTTAATTTGGCAGTCTTTCCACGAATTTTCATAAATAGTTAGGGCTAAAATTAGGCAAAGTCTAAAACTGTAACCCCCAATATTTTTACGATACGTACGCTCTGGAATGTTTTGGGAATTTTCAGTGTCCGCGAAGGGCACTAAATTAGGGCATCGATTATATAGAATTAACGAATTAACTAACCTAGTAAACCAAATTATTTTAATCTACAATTTCTATAGAAACTCTATTTTACTGATACAATTCATTAAATAAAGGGGAAAGTAGGGAATGACCCCCTCTACTATACACGTTGTGCGATTTGCTCCCCTCCACTTCAAACTTAAGCACTAAACCCCTTCACAGTTTAAGAAAATGGGCACCTTAGACGGATCCGTTTTGAATAGCATGAAATGACCAAAATACCCTTATTTCTTTATTAGCTAATGACCCCCTGTACTATACACGGTGTGCAATTTCCCCCCCTCAAATTTAAATTACAATTTTTGCCCATGACCCTCCTCCTCTGGTCAACCCCGCTACAATTGGTGATTCACTGAGCACAACAACTTTACTGAGCACAACCACTGGTCTTTTTCTCCGACCACCAGGGAGTTACAAAAAAAAAAGGAACCGCGATTGCCGTTAGGATTAGCAACTAATTTGCAAATTAAGCTTTGGAAATCCTAAAATTAGAGGATTTGAAACCCTGATTTAAAAATTAGGGTTTTGAAACCTTAAAATTAGGGTTTCAAAACCCTAATTTGAAAATTAGGGTTTATCTTCTCCTTCTCCAGATCTGATCCCGCCGCCGACAGCCCAAGCGTCATCCTCACCCCACGCCGCCGGCAGCCTCTCTCGGCCCACCATCCGGTAGACTCGCCCCACCCCACCACGCCGGCAAGCCCCTTGGCAAACCCACCCCACCACGCCGGCAAGCCCTTTGGCAAACCCATACCACCGATTTCAATTCAATTCTAATTTTCATTAATGCCGTGGAAGGGGGAGGGCGGTTGCGGCGACGGGGAAGGGGAAGGGGAAGGGCGGTCGCTGCGACGAGGCCTTGGGAAGGGGGAGGGCGGTCGCGGCGACGGGGAAGGGGAAGGGGGAGGGTGGTGCGGCGACAGGGAAGAGGGAGGCAGACGGGGAGACGAAGGGGTGCGGTGGTCGGGTGGTCGGGGGAGTTGACAGAATTGGGTTGGGGGGATAGGGGGTTGGGTGGCAGGGGTGGGGTGGGGTGGTTAGAATTAGGGTTTTTTCTAATTTTCTTTTCTAAAAAGAGACAATGGGCAAAAATGTCATTTACAAAAAAAAATCGTTAGTCAACGCGCGTGTTGACCACGCGCTGTTATATTTAACGGTTTCCGTCTAAGGTGCCCATTTTCTTAAACTCTGGGGGGGTTTATTGCTTAAATTTGAAGTGGAGGGAGGCAAATCGCACAACGTGTACAGTAGAGGGGGTCATTCCCTACTTTCCCCTTAAATAAAATTGCATGCCATTCCAAGGCTGATAGGTATTTTTTGTGAAATTATCCTTTAGCGCTCGATCCGGACACCGGTTCAGGAGTTTCGGGCGAAAAATTTCTAAAATACTTTTTAGGGCAGAAATGATATCATAATGCTTAAAATAGAGTTTTAAAAAGTTTTGGAATTTTTTCGAAGCCGGAAACCCCTAGTGGTATTTTGGTAATTTGCTGCCCCAAAGGGGTATTTTGGTAATTTGAACTAAAAAAGGTATTTTGGGTAAATTTACATACAATAAGTTTATTGGGATGATTCTACGCACGGGAAGGCCGTTTGGGTGATTTAAGTCCGAGCGGAGCATTTTGGTAATTTTACACCTAAAGGCATTTTGGTAATTTTACATACGTGCTGAGGGTGATTCATTTTAGGAGTATGTGTGAGTCCGTATTAAGTTATAATATTTTTCTATAGTCTGTGTTATAATGATTTAATTATTTCGTTTAGGTTAAAGTTAAGGACTTCCGGTTAGATAATTTAGCTACAGATACATGTAAGGGATTTTATCTGAACCCTGGGTAAGGACTTTCATCCGAACCATTATTTTGATAACTCGTACTCGTAAGTACTCTTTTGATTTATTTATGACTAATGTCGAACTCTGAATTATGTATTGATATCAGTATGTTATTGCCAGAAAACCCTAATGTTAAACCTGAATCGATTATTTGAAAATCTTGTGATGCTCGCATGTATTGCATGCTGAGCAATTTGATAATTATTTGTCTCCGTTCTTCTGAATTATTGTGTCTAAATTCGATAACTATTCGTAATCGTTTTGCTGTTTATTTATAATTTTCTTTTGAAATTTCGAATGATGACCTATTTCGATATATTAAGGTTATTGAAATCCGATCTGATTTTGATGAATTGAGCTTACGTTAATGACCATGGATATTGTTGATTTTTCTGTGTTGACATGGGTTCCTGTTCTGTGGGGAGGCGGTATAAGGCTGGTCTGAATCCTGCTTAGGACGCAGGCTAGTTCCTTGATCGATGTTGAGGACTAATTATATTCTGGTACATCATGCATGTGTACACTCTATTAGCTTGCCGGAATTGCATTGCATTCACCCATGATCAACATTGATTTTTTATTTTATCTACTCTGTATATCGTCGTGACTGTTACAAAAATGAATGCTCTATATATTGCCGTGACTATTACAGAAATGACTGGAAAGATTTCTCTGAAATAATTTATGATCATGTTGAAATCTTTTGGGAAATCTTTTAGATGATCTGTGTACGATTTGAAGTCCTTTGGAAAACCATCATCGTATCTTGGAATTGATGACTTTGGAAAGAATCTTTTATTGATCATTTTGGAACCCATCGTGATTGTATTTGGCGATTTTGGTATTTATTTATGATGAATTTTGATCGTTGGAAATCATTGAATTTTTATCGTTCGAAGTGTTTTGAAACCATCGTTGCTTGGATTCTCGGAAATCGTGTTGTAATCTTTTTTTAGTCCTTGTACGACCTTAATGAGCTCTCAAAAGCTCACCATTCGTTTGGCTCCCTTCTGCAGGTGATGATAAGCTGTAGCAGGTTCAGGAAATGGGTTAGAGTCTGTGTGAGGTTCCGGTATGCCCGCCACTACAGTGTAGCGAGACCCCAACGTGGGTCGGTACTGTCACCGTGTTTCATATGGACTCGAGTTTGTAAAGAACTTATGTTTTAACAGTTTAAGTTTTGAGAAGCCTTGTAAGCTTGTGTTTGAAGAATTTTAAGATGGTATCGGATTAAATGTTTTGAAGTATGTGTTAGTGAACAAATTTGTGTTTGAGGCGATCCGGTAGGTTAACGACCCGGGAGTTTGGGGCGACGAAGCTCTGGATTTCTGGGGCATTACAATTAGTATTTTCAAAAACCAGATAAGAACATAGAAATCATCAAAAAAAGATAACACAAGAATTCATTGACCATTGATTAGTACTATCACAAAATAAATGTGAATGGGAACAAACCACCATTAACTTTCTAGGATTGGGAATAGAAGACAGTAGAAAAATTGTCCTTCAAGATCACATAGCTGAAAAAATAAAGTTATTTCCAGAACAAATCAATGATGTAAAGCAACTTCAAAGATTTATCGAATTGTTAAATTACGCAAGGAAAATCATCCCGCATTTATCAAACCTAACAGAAGCCTTAAGTAAAAAGGTTAGAAAAAGAAAATAGATATGGGAAAATGAAGATACCCAAAATGTTCTTTGAATAAAAAGTCAGGTTAAAACCTTGTCAAAACTAAGCTTACCTAAACAAGGAGATAAGCTAGTTCTAGAAACTGAAGCTTCTGAAAATTTTTGGGGTTCAGTATTAAAAGCAATACCTCCTGATCAAGCTGAAGAATAGCTGTGTGGATACTGGAGCGGAACATTTAAAGATGCAGAAACTCGGTATCACATAAAAGAAAAAAAAATTAGCTATAAAACATGGCATAAAATCTTTTTACATATTTCTAGTTTCATAACACTTTCTTATCAGAACAGATAATAGGTGTTTTAAAGTTTTCCTAAAGAGAGACCTAAGAGATATTAGTCAAACAAGACTTTATCGATGACAACAATGGTTCAACTATTATACTTTTGATATAGAATACATCTCATCAGTCAAAAAAGCACTTGCAGATAGCCTAACCAGGAAATTATGCTTTATGATGTAGGGAGTTGTTACCCCAAAAAAGACTACTCAAAAGGCCTTAAAAGAAAATTATGAAGCATAAGATTTTGAAGTCGATCTACTGGGAGAACCATCAGGAAAATTTGACTACTAAGTCATTTACCCTAAAAAGAAATAGGAAAGTTCCTTGTCATTCACAAATCCTCCCTAGTAGTGGAAGAAGATGGTTGGAACTACCAACCCGAAAGCCCTAAAATAGGACGATACAAAACTAAGCGTTCAAAACCAATGCATAAGTTTTGGAATAAAGAGAGTAAGGCTGGAACCTCGACAGCAAGGCGCCCTAAACAAATGGACAGGAAAATAAAAAAAATTATTATCCTAACAACAAGGATCTAAAAGGAAAAATGGCAACTGACGAAGATGAAAAATCTTCAAAGCAAAATGTTACCATAACACAAACCGATTATAATAAAACAAAATTGTTTTATGATCCAGGGTTATGTGAAGAGAGTAAAAATCTTTTTGAAAATGTCTGGCATTATCTAAGGGAAAATTACCGAAAAGAGTTACGAAGAACCCTCAGTCAATTAACTGATTATGTTAAGCCCTTAGAAAGAAGGCTTAATATAAACGATGAAGAATGAATGATAGTCCTACAAGAAAAGGAAGAAAAAATTCGATTGCTAGAAGAACTAGAATCATTGCTCCCAGCTGATATTACTACAAAAATAAAAGAACTAGCCAGGAAGGAAAATGAACACTAAGAGATCCTTCGCAAACCAGAAATGAAAGCGTTTCTGAATTGGGATTATGGATGGCAAAGCCTCACATTACCATTAGACAAGGTTGATTTTAAATGGATTGAACATGAACTCGTAGACACATTCGAAATAAATCGAGATGATTGGCAACTCATCCATAGTCTCCCAGCTATAATTCGATATGCTTTTGGAGTTATAAGATTCAGTCGACAGATTATCACAGTCCAAATAATGTCAACACTAGCAGAAAGAAGCGAAACCAAATTCTACCAGCCATGCCAGATTTGGTTCATTTATCGATTCACTAATAAAAAGTTAATGAATTTATACCGACCACAAGATAAGCATGATTAAAACAGACATAATGGCCAGCGAAAAATGGCAAAGCAAAGTGGGGAGAAGAATAAATATGTCTGCCATAATAGAAGAGAAAGAGGACCCTACAAAAAGTAATAGAGGACTTTCACTTTTGAAGAATCATATATGCCTGATCCTTTAATTTCATCTATAAAATAGGTCGAAGTAAGAGCTAGAGGGCAGATGAAGCTTGAGAGAATGTGAAGTGTGCTAAGAATTAGTGTGTGCAACAATAGAAGGAATCATTCATTTCTATTGCTACTATGTAATATTTCTTTTTCAGTAAAAATAAAAGAAGTATTGGTTTTAGTACGGCTTTTTTAACTGTACTTTTCAAAACAATATCCTGAAAGCTTGAGAGTGTTTGATAATAGTCATTAGCCAATTCTGATAAACGTAAGACATCGAACTGTGTGTCCACTTAGTAAAAAGTTTGGGTATTGAAAAGTAGCAGGAGAAGCATGGCGGAGGTACATTCAAGGAGCAAGAACAACATCTCTGTAAGTAGCGTTATATCCTGAAATAACCTTATGACGTGTATTATATGTGACAAAGTATTAGGGTGTATAAATAATACTTTTCTAAAGTTTTGAGGTTAGATTGTAATACATTAAATTATTAGGGTATCTAGCACTACTGAGGGAGAAGAAAGAAATAAAAAATGAGTAATAACTATAACTAAAAAGAAAAAGAAAAAGAAGAATATTTCTTATCGTCGGTCACGTGTGTGTTTATATATATATATATATATATATATATATAGAGAGAGAGAGAGAGAGAGAGAGAGAGAGAGAGGGGCGAACTGAACGAATCCTTGGGATCCAAAATAAATCACGTACCAGTGCTTAGTGGGCAGCCAGTGACAAAAAGACATTAACATCTGGGCTTTGTTGACTTCTTCATAACAAGGACCCCGCAATTATTACAAGGTGGACCGGAATAAATTTGTCTTTTGTATAATAATATACTCAAAAACTTGTGACTGAGGTAGTAATACTAGCAAACTTGGCAATAGTGTGTAGCCTTAGAAATAGTCACACTTGGCCATTTTGCTATCAGATTTCTGAGAGATGAACAGCCTTGAGTCAAATCGTGTCGACTCAGTACTAATACACAGAGAGACACGACTTAAAAACTACTGGGAGAATCCAGCTCCAGAGGTCAGTCCCTCTGTATTTTACCATTTTTGGGGACCTGTAACATATGCTCAGTCTCCATTCTTCTGGTCTCTAAATGGTACTCCTACAGTAGTAGGTTTAGGGCACTAGAGATGCACGGGTGTACACGTTTGTTCACACATGGTTTTAACTCCAGGTACTTGATTAGCTTCGCACTGGGGTACATCTTTTAGTCCATGGGATTTGACTACTGCTAATTTTCCTAAGCAAGGTTGAATAAGTTCATGGAATAGTTAAGTTATTGATGGTAATCCAACCATGCAGAAATTGTTGTTCTCTATCGCCCTTAACATGTTATAAAACGAAGGGTGACATTGATGAACAATGCCTAGTGTTTTTTCAACAATTAAAATGTTGTAAAAAAGCGTGCTATCTGTATGTTCTCTAATACTTAAAAATGTTGTAAATTTGCGAATTTGGGAGCGAAGTATCTGCGTTGAGGTTTGTTGTACATTATTCTCATTTCACCAATGACTTGCATAGATATGGTCAACGTCCGGAGAGCAGAGGGCACTTTTGGAGTGAGTTTGTGTGTTGCACTGGGGATTGGGGGGGAGGGGACAGTGTACTGGGAACTTTGTGAGTTGGATTTGACAAGATCACTACTCACTAGAGTCCACAGCAATTGCTAGTATTAGCTCACTTCAGCTCACTAGCCTTTAAGTTTTCATGCATTTAAGATACCTCTTTCTTTCTCTTTCATGTGTAGTAGTATCACATTTCAAATCTGAGTGTAATCTTAGGATAACCTCGGTTTAGCTGTTTGCCCTAGTCAATATTTGTTGTTTGATACAAACAATCTTTCAGAAAAAGAAAAGAATCCCTGGCTGTTAGGTGCAAGAGTAGTACTCAGAAAGAATGAGAATAGAGAACATAGTATTATGAAGTTGAATACCGAATACTATATGCCTCTTACTGTGATCACTTACGAGTAGTTAATTACTTAATTGTTAAAATTAGAAAGTTAGATTGAGTCTGCAGCAACAAATAGACTGCGGTGAAAAAAGAAACCGTAGACAGACGACGTGTACACACTACTTCACGTTTGCTTGCACAATGAGCTTTAATTAGTGTGAACAACTGAACTTGACCTGCAGACTTTTAACTTAAGAACGTTTCTCGTCAATTGTTCAAAACCGCATTGAGATAGGTATTCTAGGGATTAGGATATCCTGTTGCAAATTGCTATCGTCGTTGCAATATCTTTGATGGTATTTAAATGTTACTGCAAATGCTTGTCACCTTTTTTCAAAATTTATGTAGGCTTTAGAAACTTTTCTTATTTGCTGGAAACTCATTACTGACACTTTTTTACCGCACACTTGTTATTATAACAGCGGATCCGAGCCTTTTATTTACTGAGATATAGTTGAGCTGCTCAATAATTTTAGATCAGGTGCTCAATCTTTTCGTTTTACTCATCTGCACCCTGATTTATAATGAACCTCTTCAAAGTTGTTCTGGAAACAAGTATATCAACAGAATTTTACAGTTTCTACTCCACAGTAGCTAGAAAGGTAATTCAAAGCTAAAGTGTCATATTTGTTTTATCTGTCTAGGTTTTGCAAGGCATCTAGACCCTATGCAATCAGACTACGGTTCGTGACATTGTATAATGCGTTTGTCATTTTTTTTCACAATATTGTTACAATCATCATGCTGAAGCATCTTTTGCATTTGGGACTCATAACATGAATTAATTCGGTATTGTTCTTAAATTAACAGTGAAAATAATAGTGCACTCCTTCAAGTTCTGAAATGATCTTTTCATTGAACAAGCAACCATGAAAATGCTCTATTAGTTGTCCGATTATAGTTCAAAAAGTATTGGCACATGACGCTAAACATTTCAGTCGAGGAAAAATTGACAGATGAGTTAATAACGCAAGAAAGAAAGAAAAGAAGTCTTGCGATGCGGATGTTAACTGTAGCTGGACATAGAATGAGCATGTGGACCATTATTCTCCTACTTCTAGCATACCCGGTGAAAAGAGAAAAGGACATTAGCAAAAGGCACAAAATATATATGGAGCAACTATCAAAATGTTCCTAAACTTAAGTATTTTGTAAGCATTGTTCTCGAATTATCAATTGAGCCAAAAATCGTCCCTAAACTATCATAGGTGCGTCCATCACAGCCCTCCTTCAGTCGGGGTTTGAAAGCCATTAGATGTCCCAAAATAAGGGACAAAACGGATAAATCAGCTTTGACATCTTTATCCATCCAATTGAATTATAAATTACCCCTAGGGGAGGCAATGGGTGGGTTCGGTCGGGTTGGCTCAGAGAACTGAGGGTCACAAACGGGTTGGGTCAAAATCGGGTCCAACCCAGATCTGACCCAAAGAAACTTGGGTTGGCACGGATCAGGTCAAACGGGTTAGACAGCAAGACCCAACCCGACCCATTAAATTTCTCTTTTTTGGGTTCCTTTTTTTCTTTTTGTTTTAAAATGAATTTACTGTAATCACTGAGAATACTTGTTATACTTATCATATTAAGAGAATTTTAAAAGCTAATGAATGCATATTGCACTCTGAATCTACTATTTATGTGACCCTTTTAAACAAACGCAAGGTTTACTATAGGCCGCAGTAACAACAAATCACAAAAACTCCAAAAAAATCTCAAGTGTTTCAATTGGACCAATTGTAAATTCTAAGCATTTTTAAAGGAATAAACTTGCAACATCAAAAAACAAAGTTTTTATATAGAAAAAATAACTGAATTTCATTGTATCCCTACTTTTTTGTTTACTTCACTAGTTCTGCGTCTCCCTCTCCACACCACCACCTGAAAATGCTATCATTTCTTATTTATCTCTGCCGCCTCCTCCGACAATGACGATGAGATTGAAACGCTTTAAGATATAAACCTGATTACCACCACTGAAGCCTTCATCATCTAAACCTACTAACATTATTTCAATCCCACCGATATGACAGAATTCCCACTCACGACTTTTGGGGATTAAAAATCTAACTTTCAAGAATATGGGGTTAATTGATAGTTCTCAATCCTAAATCACCTTCGACTTCATTCACCTCTTTGCTACCCTCGAGCTTGGAGCCACTGTCACTATCGTCGACCACGATGCATGCCAGCGAGCAATGACTCACGCAACCCGATACCACCAACCAATGCAGCCACCATACTTTATCACTATACCCATCCTATCATTGCTGCCATCACCTCTCATTCAACCACTGCCACACAACCCAACCACCGCGACCACCATAATACTATGTACCGCATAGCCACAGTGACCACCACATGACCCCACCCAACCACTGTCACACCACCTAGCCACTGTGATCACCATAAGACCCTACCAGGGCACCATGACCCAATCCAAGCCTTGATCGTAATCCTTTTATAAGATCAAAGAAATCATCCAAAAAAGAGATGAATACAAAGCTTTAGTACAATTGAGAAATGAGAGAATTGATGACTTGAAGAATGCTCATTCTTAATCAAAGAATTGTTCACAAAACTGCTATCTTTGATGATTTAAAATCATGGAGATCATAAGAGAAAAAATATAATCCTTGAGCCTTTATATTTCTCTAATGAATGGAGGCTTATAATGCGGTTTTCATTGTGTATGATGAAGTCCAATATCAAATTTATAGGGTGGATAGGTAATATAGTCGTTGTAGAAAGATTTGGCATGATTTTTGGTTAAACTTGTCGTTATTTTCGAATGTGCCTCAATGCAGTCAACTTTGTTTTCAACTTAGTCGACTACATTGGTCGACTGCCTCATGAAAAATACTTTCTTATTTTCAGCATAACCTCCTCTGAAAAAAATAGGATTGAGGTTCCGTTTGTTAGCCCTAAGATTGGATAACATAGGCTTACATCTTGTCTTGATGATAACAACACATTAATTATGTTTTAGTGTGTGTTCTGAGTGGATTCTTAGTAGGTATACACTTACACACGCATGAAGACATGTTTGAAAAGTTGGATATGTTGATTAAATTCAAAGGATCTTAAAGTTATAATGAGCATGCTATGAAAGCTTCATCAAGGCTAATGTCAAAGAACAACAAATAATACACAGGCTAAGTTACTTCAATTGTGATTAATCTATACTATTATGTCACCAGTCTTGGTTTGATACATTATCGATGACTATGGCATAAAATGACCTTAACACATTTTGAATTGCATGTAACTTCATATCCTAAAAAATAAGTGTATTTTTTGAAAATGGATGAACTTTGAAGCTAACTCAGAATTTCTCAAAAAGGTTCTTAGAGCTAAACTGCCCTTAAAGCTACATCCATAAATGAAGTCAAATGCACCATCGATAGAGTTGACTGCGTTGAGGTAGATTCAAAAATAACGGCTAGTTTTGCTAAAAATTCATGCCAAGTCTTCCTCTGATGGTTGTATTTCATATCTACCCTATAAAGACATTTGGGGTTTCATCATACACTATGGAAACCACATTTCAAGCCTTCATTCATTAGAGAAACATCAAAGCTCAAGGATTAAACTTTTCTCTCATCATCTTCATGATTTTACATCACCAAAAGAACATTTTTGTGATCAATTCTTTGATAAAGAGTGAGCATTCTTCGAGTCATCCACTCTCTCATATGTTAATAGGACTAGAGCTTCATTTGTACTCATTTCCTTTCAAGAGGGTTTCTTTGATCTTTATGAAAGAATTATGTCAAGGCTTGGATTTGTCAAGTCTTGGGCGAGCTTTGTGGATTCAAGGCTTGTGCTTGGTATGGATATATCAAGAAATGTCCATAAGGGTATTGATTTTGACCCGAAAAAGGATTATTGCTAGTGAATTCTAGTGTTCTTGCAAAAGACTTCAAAGAAGAGGTGAATGTAGGCCCAAGGGTAGTTCAAGCTAAACCATTTAAATCTCTTGTCAAGTATCTAACTATTTGCACTGCTGGAACTCGCGATTGATTTGTACACCCATGATACAATCGATTGACAATATGATATATTTTTTTGCCTCTAAGGCCTGAGAACTTCACTAAAAATGAAAACTTACTAAGGACAAAATATTAAATAGATCTATAAACGATGTGCCCATTGAAACAAACATTATTCTTAAAATACAACAAATGTAAGTACGATAATATACGGGACAATCAATCAATACAAAGCAGATCATATGGAAACTTGACAAAGGGAAAGGAAAATATAAATTGTTGCATTCCAGACTTGATTTCTTCAAGTCAGGTTTGTTTGTGAAATTGATGACCCTTTCTTCCGTTACATTTCTCTTTCTTTTATACTCACTTGTTTACAACCGTTCTTCAATTGCTCATAATCATTCATCCTTGTCTTATGTTGAAAGTGGCTTAGCAACCGTTGCCACCAATGGCTTCACTCCCATTGACAGTGGTCTTTCTCCATGTAGTCTACATGTTAACCACTTCCATCAATCGTCGCGTTAGTGTTGACACATGTCTTACTACATGCAATCGTGAGAACCGTTTATCAACTACTGCCATCGATCGCCTGACAGCTGCCTATTTCCATGCGATCATAGAAACTGCTCGTCAAACACTAATATCGATTGCCTTGTTGTTGCTGAAATCTTTTTTTCCCTCGTACAATTTCATACAAATATTATTTCCTGCGCAATCATATTAAACTGTCTGACATTGTCATTTTATCTTTGACAACTGACGGCATTCTTAATAACTGCCTAGCAATTACCCCACTTTTCCGATGGATGTGTGTCTTTCTATGTACCCTTTCTAGTGTGGTTCCCTGCATTCCACGTGTTCATAACTTTATTGGCCACGGTAAAAATATTTTAAGTAGCCAACATTACCCCCCTGACTTGTGCAACGTTGTAGTTGTGCGAGTTAATTCCTACTTCGATTCAAATTCCTACGGTCTCAACTATTTTTTAAAAATTTTAGTCCTGGCTTAACTCTTCAGTTCACTCTTGCTCAGACTGAACCTCATTCCAACCTTTGAATCCCATGTTCTACCATTTTACTGTGATTTACCATACGTTATGGGGAAAAAGAAATTCATTCCCAGAGGTGATGAAGGAGAAGAAGTTCCCTTTCCGCCCAAACCTCGATTGGGTATTGATGCCCTTAAGGCATAGATTGAACCTATGGACACACACATCCTGATCCCATCTAAGAAGCACCCAAAGTTTAGTAGCCCCCATATTTTGGGTCCCTTATTCAGGAATAGGCTTCAATATCTGGAGGACTATCCAGTTGATGAATCATGGAACTGATATTGAAATAACCTTATTTGAATTGGAAAGGCTGGCAGGAGACTAGATTATCGATTAGGTTTTGGCCAACGACCCGTGTTGATGTCGATTGGGATTTATGGGTCGATCGCCTATCATCTACCTATACCAATTAATGAAGACGACAAGGTATTTACGAATTCATTCATATGTCCAAAAATCCCCCTAAGGTAGATCTATGGCTTTTAAGTTCATTATTTTGTTTTTGGTCCATTACTACTAACGCCTTCATGTTAAGAACCAAAATGATATCTCCCACTATGTTTGGCGTATGTGCTCTAATGGGACTTTTGCCAATCGGCGATCATGCCAATGCTTTGACCACTCACAACCTTACAGGCTTATCTCTTAACCTTCCTAAAATTCTGGCAAAATATTTTGAAATATTCAAGCGATATTTCAAGAAATCGCATCCTAAACACTCGGATACTTTTCCTGATCTTAAATAGTTAGCCATTTTTTATGGTTGTGGCTATCTAGGCATGTTTTTTATGTACCGAGCATGTCTATGACAAAGGAATACATGAACCTGGCCATTGGATTGGCTAATGGTAAAGTCTATGCACTTGCCCCTCTATTGTTAGGTAGTCTATACATGGATATGTTCACAATGGTGAACAAAATGGTACATTGGAGTATCGGCGATCCTTTCTGTTTAGTTCAACTTTGGCTTCAAGCTTATCTTATAGAATTTGTGCCTTTGATTCCTCTGTAGCCGACTACCCCTTTTCTTACTTACAGTCATCGCATGTCCTTGGGCGAGGTGAAACTCCACTCTTTCATATCTTGCTTTCGCTTTTTTTTTATTTCGTCCAAATTAAACAATCGCATCCGTTTTAGCTAAAGAATTTGGCCCTGACTAGTTCAAAGGACTTCCTACTCATATTGAAGAAGGGTTGCCTTTAGAACTACAGGATTTCACACGTAGATTGTGGGCTAATTTCTTGTGTTGACATTATTTACTTGGGGTGGCTTAATTATAAGCACACCTTCTGGGATCTACAGCTACGAGTGGTATACACCGTCTCAATTTGGCCAAAAATTTGGATTGATTCAAGGGATTCCAGCTCCTTTCTTTATCGGGAATGGTTTCTCAGAACCAAAAGAAAGACTTAAGAAGGTGACTCCAAATCATATCCAAGCGATAGACAGGGATGTTGATCGGTCGATGGATACCTTTGCCATGTCAAACTTCATAATCCGAACTACCGAATCAGTCGGCTCTTTCAACATGTGGTACCAAAGCAAAGTCTCCACACTATACAATGGTATCAAATATGTCGACTACATGGTTAATCTTGCCGTAGACAATCTGAATCAACCATGTATATTTATTTGGTCTTCATCCCTTCGTTCATGTTACTACTGTCAATCATTTTACAAGCCATCTCTTACCGGTGCAGCTGAAGGGACTAGCCAGCCTAACACACCAAAGAAGAAGAAACGATCCCTCTCTAAGGATTCCCCTCGACAGTGAGACCCTAGAAAGACAAAGCACCAAATATTGAGCCCTCACATGATGAAGTTAAAGAATCTGTATAGGATCCAGTCTTGGAGTCTCCAATAGAAGTAGAAGAGGAAGATGAGTCTGAGGAAGATATTGATGAAGAAGAAGAGGAAAATGTACCTCTCATTTGAAAATGGCAAGAAATCTGAGAAGAAAAGAAAAGGATAGCGGAGCTGCAACTGCCGATACACAAACTTATGGTGGGCCTTCCTTAGAACCTCAATTAGCGGAGTCGACATTGGTTGTTCCTTTGAGTATGATTCCTCCTGAATATATATATATATATATATTTAGCTATTGTCAACGTGCCAACACCAGCGTCCTCAAGTGTTCCTAAATCAAGTAAGTATTCATTTATTGATTTAGATCGTTTTATTGATAGAGGTTTTGTGGGGATAGTTAACTGTTGAATCTGACCCTTTTAGCTGATGAAGGCATTAGACCAGCAAAAAGACCAACCACTTAGTCGGGGACTCTTATTGATCCAAATGAGATGCCTAAAGAAACCGCAGAAGCTGTCACTGCTCCGATCGAAGAGCACAAAGAAACAATGACAACTAGACCTAAAGCCACTCGGAAGAAGAGCATAGACTAAAAAAATGTATTTTAGTGCCAGGACTAGGGCTTTAAAGGTATGTTTCTTCCTTTCACAAGTTTACTCATCGACCGTTTATCATAATTCTCACCCTTTTTAAAACTTGGGTGGCATCACCATCGATTTGAATTAGGAAAGCACAAGCAAAGAAAAGCAACCTCTTCGAGCAATGATGGTTCTACTAATGCCTCCACTCAAACACCTGCTATTGCGAAACCCACTGGCAATGAAGGTCCTCCAATAATATATGCTCACCGATCTCTATCACCATATCGACAACTCAGTTAGCATTCAACGCTTTATTTATATCTAAACCATTTGCTCCATTCTCTAATGGTTTATAGTTTGTTTCTATTTCCCCAAGATTTAGGAAGCATCTTAGGACATTCAAGGTGACGAGGACTCCAACGATTCTGAATCCTATCAACCAAAGAGCGCCCAACCAATCATCCATCATGTTCCCGAGGTTTAATCACCAATCGGGGTTAGCCCATCGTTAGTAATAACCCAACCAAGAGCTTAACAGTGGTTTTTGCAGTTACCAACCAAGCAACTATCGTTCCTATTGTGAGCAAACCAACTAGCCCTAAACTTATGACAATTGTTTTGAGTACACCAATTGTTCAATCAGCATATCAGGCCACAAGCGCCTCTACTGTGACTGAACCTATCAATCATGTACTCATGTCAACTGCACCATCTGATCTGATGTCTATACCAGCTATTGATGATATGAATTGAAAATTCCAACAACTCCAAGCAGCCATCAGTGCCTATTCCTGGCCTCCTCCGCTACAAATGTTGGTGCAGCTACAGTGCTAGCCTTTTTTAAGAGCATGCTCAGCCATCAACTCTCAGATGTTCTAGCCAATGATGAGGCAGTATTGAAGTTGAATGACTTGATAGACACTCTATCCGATAATGCGTAGGTGCTGAACAGTGCACAAGTCAAGTTGATCATTACTTTAAAGCTACGAATTCTGCTTGTGTCCTCACCTTGGAAGCAAGGAATGAACATCAAGTCAAGCACCATGACAGTGGATAAGGACATCGATGCCTTAAACGCAAAGATTCAAGATAAGCACCAAGCTAGTCTGCATATTTCATAGGACATTGCACAAGTAATAGCTGAAATTAAGGAACTAGAGGCGAAGATAGCAGCTCTGAAGCAAAAGGATCAAGACCTACTCTAGTGGTAGGGTGCAATTTATCAAGAAGCAGTTGATTTGGCTAAGGCTCAGGATGAGCCATTGAAGAATCGAGCGAGAGCTCATTTCCAACTTGCTTTTGCCGACCAAATTATTTCCAAGGCTGAGTCGCAGTGGAAAGATATACAAACTTCTTTTGATGTTTGAATTAATTTGCGACCGCGTTGTTTCACAGTTTCCTTTTATAAAGACAATTTCCTAATTGAACATGGTTCTCAAACAATCTCTTTAGTCGAATTCTATTCTTTTCTCGACCAATATTTTAGTGCCGCAACACTTTAGTCTTTATTTTTGTGTTGCGTGGTGTAGCCTTTGACAAGCTAATACAAAATTTCTTTATCAATTGATTCGACCCCTTCCTATATGGAAGGGAAATATTTTTTTAAATAACTGCCACTGATGGGTTTGGAATGTAATTGTCCTTCCAAATATTTTAATCAATACGCTCCCCCTTTTAGCACTTTATGTACTTGAAAAGGCCCTTCCTAATTTAGAGACCATTTTCCAAACTTTGGGCCTTTGGTTCCTACTGGAAGAATGGTTTTCCAAACAAATCATTTTCCTCAAATAATTTAGGCAAAACCTTTCTATTATAAGACATGCTTACTTTTAATGTTTGAGCATGCAATCTATTTAGAGTGTCCAATCGATGGTCGTCTAGATCTTCTAATTCAATTGACATGGCCTCATTGTATTTCTACTACAGGAAGATTATTTAGCATAGCTACTCGAAACAACTTGATTGTTATCTCCATCGGTAATACGGGATCATGCCCAAACGTCAAAGCGTATGAAGTCACTCATGTACTAGACTTTGGGAAAGTTCGAAATGCACATAGAAGCTCTTATAACAATTGATGCCAATCACTAGGATTTCTTCAATTGCTCTCTCCATAATATGGTTTATTGATTTGTTTGTAGCCTCAGCTTTACCATTTGTTTGTGCGTAATATGGAGTAAGGTTTAAAATTTTGAATTTATACTCCTTGGCAAACTCAAGTGTTTATGCCCCCAGTAAAAACGGTACCTCTGTCAACTATGATACTTTGAGGTAATCCAAATTGATGGATTATGTTCTCTTTGATGAATGTGATGACATCATCTTGAGTGACTGTCTTCATCGGCTTGGCTTCGGTCCACTTGGTAAAATAATCAGTCACTAAAATAATGAAACCATGTTGTTTAGATAAGTGATGGTGTATTTGGCCTTTCAAATCCATAGCCCACCCATGGAACAGCCATGGTTTTACTATCAATTGCAACTCTATGCATGGTGTTTTATGAACTGCTCCATGTTTTTGACAAGCCTAAAACCCCTTTGCATATCTAATTCAATCTTCCATTATGGTAGGCCAATAACGACCATGTCGTCTAATCAACCATCTCGTTTTGACACCTGCTTGATGGGCATCGCGAGCACCCTCATTTACTTCAGCCATCACTTGCATGGCTTCTCGTTGCCCTAAACATCGTAATGTCAATCCTTCTGGCGTTCCTTTGAACAGTTCATCATTTAGAATGAAATACTTAATTGCTCATAGCTTTACTTTCATTTCCACTTTCAATCGTGGATTTTGTAGAAACTGAATAAAAGAATTTTGCCAATCGTTTTGGGCTAAATCAAGCAGATTGACCATCTCTACCTACTTAAATCGATCGCCAATCGATGGCAAGTGTTTTTTTATATCTTCATCCATTGTTCACTGACTCCATCTAAGATTCTCATTCCTGAAGCCAGTTGAGCCATGACATTGGCATCCCCGTTGTTCAATCTTGGGATGTGAGTTATGGTTATGTCATCAAACTTCTTTAAAAAATATGAAGTGATAATAAATACATTTCCAAAATATGAGCATTACATCTAAATTTCACCGATCAATTGTTTTGTGACCAGTTAGGAATCCCCAAATATTTGAACCGTTGTCACACGTATGTCCAACAGTATTTCTATGCCGATAACTAAAGCTTCATACTCAGCTTGATTATTTGAGCAACCATTCTCAATTTGGAAAGCAAATTAATGAACATTTTCGGTGGGTGAGATCAACAATATCCCAGCCTGACTCTATTACTAGTTTTTGGCCCATCAAACATCATTCTCCAAGGAATGATACCAACATAAATTATTTCTTTCTCGATATAATCACTTGGATGCTCTGCCAAAAATCGGTCAATGCTTGTCCTTTCACGGCTTTTGAAGGATATAGTTTAAGCTATACTCTAAGCTAGCACCCATTTTCCTAGTTTCCCTCGCAATGCCAGTCTCGCTAGCATATATTTTACTAAATCAATATGTGCTACTACTAACACATTAAAAAGCAACATGTAATTTTGAAGTTTAATTGCAGTAGAATATAAGGTTAGACATAGTTTTTCTACAGCAGAATATCTTTGTTCAGTTACATTTAGACCTCGACTAAAATAGTAAATCGCCAGCTCAAAGCCCTGATTGTTCTCTTGGGCCAGCAAACTGCCAAGCGAAGACTCTATATATATATATATATATATATATATATATATATATATATATATATATATATATATATATATATATATAACTTCAATGGCTTTACGATTCTCGGTGGCATTAGGGCTGAGGAGGGGTTGACCATATCCCCTGGAAAGCCTGCTGATGCTCTGCTCCCCAGCGATATTCGGTATCCCCTTTTAACTCCAACAAAGTCGAGAAGACTTTTGTTTTTCCTGCTAAATTGGCAATGAATCAACGTAAGAAGTTAACTTGGCCTAAAATACACTAAAGCTCTTTCTCATTTAAAGGATGTCTAGCATTTATAATGGCCTTTGATTTATTTCTATCGATTTCAATTACTTTCTGGTGGACCAAAAATCCTAAAAACAATTCCTGCAGAAATTCCAAAAGCACATTTCAAAGGGTTCATTTTCAAATCATGTTTTGTCATTCTAATAAAGGCGCCTTCTAAATGTTGTATATGCTCCTGATGATCATTTGACTTGACAACTACATTGTCGATATATACTTCTAAGAATTTAGCAATCATGTCATGAATGATTAAATTCAGTGCCCATTGATATGTGGCCCCAGCATTCTTTACGCTAAAGGGCATTATTATCCATTCAAATGTCTCGATTGTTCCGGGACATCTAAATGTTGTTTTATGAACATCTTCATCCCTAATGAAAATCTGGTTATATCCAGCATTTTCGTCCATAAATGATATGAATGCATGCTTTGATGCTAAGTCTACTAACAAATTGACAACAGGCATAGCATATTGGTCTTTAGGATTGGCAATATTAAAATTTTTAAAATCGATGCATACTCTTAACTTGCCATTTTTTAAAAAACATGAACTATATTGGACATCCATTCAACATACATGGCTGGTCGAATGAACCTCGCCTTGATCAGTCGTTCGATTTTTTCTTTCACTAGCAGCGTCACTTTGTTTGACATCTTCCTGGGTGCCTGTATGAATGGTCTAAATTCTTGCTTAATCGACAACCTATGTTCCACTAGCTTCCTGTCCAAGCGAGGCATTTCTTCGTAGCTCCATGCAAAGCAATCTTTATAAATCCTGACCTATACAATAACCTGCTTTTGCACTTCTTCTGGTAACTGAGCGCTAACGAATATAGGGCGTGGATCGGCCTCTGTCCCCAAGTTCACCTCCACCAGAGGATCTTGCACCTCCGCTTTCAAATTATCCAACTTTGCTGAAGCTATTCTAAGATCTTGTAACTAGAATCCACTTAATCGTTCTTTTTCATCATCTTCAATGCATTCCGCCCAATCGATAAAAGACAACGTCGCCAATCTTTTTTCCACAGCATAAATCATCAGTTTTTCGAAGGTCGTCGTTGCTACGTCCTTCCCTACTTATTCTTATCTACAGCATTAATTGTTATCGGTTTTACCTCCCAACTTTTAACATCTCTTCATTTCCTCGATACATGGTGGAAAAATCTTCTTCTCCCTACCATTCTTCAAATTCTTCCTTATTGTAACTATCCATCAACAATCATCTTCACGATTATTAGGCAAGGACCTTCTGATGCCAGGTCCAGCCACCTACTCTCCTACATGCATGCAATCAACTGTTGATTTCTGAAAATCAACACCTTGTATGCACATTACCACTCCATTATCAACTAGTGTCGATGGCTCTATCCCCTGTTGATAGAATTTTGCTTCCATGCAGTTTGAATTAGTTAGGAACGACTTATCATCTGCCCAAACCAGTTCCGCTACTTTTTTTTCCTACCTATTCCTCCTTTCAGAATATCAACACTTGGTGAATGGAAGACGATATGCAACTGTCAATATGAATCCAGTCCCTTATAAGCAAAGCATTAAAACTTGATAAGGAGTCAATCACAAAGAATGGTGACATCTTTGTCTTATTTCCTATCATGAGTTCTATCGAGACCACACCCTTTGGTCTTGAGACATCCCCAGTAAAATTGCATACCATAACCTCAGATGGGATCAAATCTTTCTCATACTTGCATAATTTTCTCAGCATTCTAGTGGGCAAAATGTTCATCGCAACACCGTTGTCGACCAAGACTCTGGTCATTGGTTAGCCATCTACCAATACGGAAATCAACAAGGGCTTAAATGCCTAGTTTCTCTGGGTCTGGTCTGGTAAAAAATGACCTGATTCCCATGGTCAATGATGATGCCTTTGCTGGAATAATTATGTTCTGCCTCATCAAATGCATTCTCCTTCTTTCTTAGGATAAAGCTACTAGGCGCTGGGGCATTACAATCCTCTACATCATATGTGCTTATGCTTTGTGAAAATTGCTCATCTTTCACCTCAAAGGTGAGAGTCAAAATAAATACCATATTACAGTCGATACTGACCCTTGTTTGTCATAAACTAGCTTTTTTTTTACTTTTACCTTCTTATCCTTCATAGTCGTCAAACCACCTTTCGCTTCATCCTTTTTACTCGAAACCTCTATCTCTGACTCCTTTTCGACTCTCTTTCACAAGCCATCTGTGGTATTGCTTCTCCTTTAAGTTTTTACTGTGTGTTCCCAGCCATATCGTTACAATCTACCCCCCGGTCCATATCTATTTCTTACGGTTGATTTGAGCTTGCTAAATTTTGAACTCTCTCCGTATTATTGCAGTGAATTTTCTTTGAACTCTTTTATTTTGTGCTCTGCTCAAATCTTGGCAAGAACCTGAAAGTGGAAAGTTCTCTTAACTAATTGTGTGCCATTGATTATCGAGAGGCACTCTTGGTTTAATTATCTTTGGCTCACTTCGATAATCAGTCATCATTTTTGGCTCACCTCTACAGCCAGCCATTATAGGAATCTTACCTTTGTAGTTTTTGGATATATCTGGGATCAAACGGTCTAAATCTTGGTTTCATCATCCTCGGGCCGAATTGCCCTAGCCCGACATTATTTTGGTATATCACTTAATTGGCCATATCTCGGTGCCTAAAACCCATACCTGACTGAGTAGGGTAATTCTATTGTGTCTGACTCCTCTTTACTTGTGACATTCTTCGTTGGGTCTAGCCCTCTATCATTTGTTCTTTTCACCACATCTTTTTCGACCATCTATTTGAGGAACCACAAATTTGACAACCGGCTACCCACTTGGCCCGATTTTTAAGCCGGAGGTTCCAAGTTTTAGTAACATGCTGCCTTTGTTGGAACTAGATTCCTCATCAGCCCAGACGATTCTTTCATTCGCCTTTCTACCACAGTTGGTATTCATCTCCATGTTAGAACTAAAACCTTCATCAGCCCATACCAGTTTTCCTTTTGTCATCGTGCCACCAATACTCCTCTCTAGTGGTTTCTAGACTTTAAAGTTGTCTTCCTCTGAACTCTCATCAGTAGTTGAACGCTCGATTAGACTATAATTGACTAATACCATGTTAACGTCGAGTTTCATCTCCGAAAAAGAGTCATTGTCAACCTCCATCACATCTTCATCTTTATCAATGAACTTCAACAATCCTGCTTTAATTTGATCATGCACCGCATTTTGAAAAATAACACAATTATTAGTATTATGACTAATGGTATTGTGTCACTTACAAAATTTAGCTTTCTTATCCTTTGGGGCCCTAAGGGGGCCTTGAAGGTGGATGAATTTAATCTTCAATAGGTGATCAAAGATTTGATCCCCTCTGATTGATGTCAAAGGAATATTTTCGCAGCGTAGGTGATGGATTCAATTTGTTGGGCTATTTTGAAGGTAAGCTAATAGGGTTCCTAACTTTAATCAATGATTCACAAGTAACTGGCTTATTCTCGACCATTTTCGTAGCATTATCTCCAAATCGACAGGATCTTGAAAATAGATCCCCATCGATGAATTTTTTGCAACATGTTCTTCCCTTAATAGCGTTTCATATCGAGCCACTCTACAAGATAGCTCAAAACTTTTATAAATTCCACGCCCTCAAATTTTTTTCTAATCTCGATATCTAGGCGATTAAGAACTAGGTTCGCCAAATCTGACTTTGGCATTTGGAAATGACATTTATTCTTAGAGGCCTTAAACCTTTCTAAGAATTGTTAGGCACTTTCCCCTGAATATTGTTTTCAATATAGCCAAATCGGTCAAGGAAATTTCTAATTCCATCTTGAAAAATTGTGCATGGAATAAATCTTCCATGTCTCTCCAAGAAAACACTGAGTTTGGTGGTAGATTTGTGCGCCATGAAAAGCTACCACAATCAGTGACTGTTGGAACTATTTTAACTTGATTCTCTCGTGTTGGCCAAGATCTCCACACTGGAAAGTGAACCTTGCGACATGCTCAATAGTCAGTTGGTTCCCTTCCCAGTGGAAAAGACTAAACTCTGGGATTTTTACCCCCTAGGTATTTCTATCTAGTCGATTTCATCCGGGTACGATTTTTTGTAAAGAGGCCTAGCGATAAGCATGTACCATTAACTCGCACCCACTTAATAAAACTCATAATGAGGTTAGGCTCCAAACCTTGGACCCATCCTTTCTCTATCACCTTGACTGTTTGGTCGTGTGAAAGCACCCACCTCTTCAAATGTAGGAGGGCTGTAGGTGCCATCTTGATTATTCCTATGAGGAGGGCTGTAGGTGCTCTCAATTCCCTGGCCACTGCCGCACTGGCCAGTCCTATTTTTAGTCACCTGAATATTTTTAGGCCAAGTTGCAGGGCGTTTAGATCCAGTTATGGCCACACCTTTCTTACTTGGCCCTGGATCCCCATCATCAGCAGAAACATGAATGTACCAGCCAGATTCAAGCGAGAGGTTTGAGCTTAAACAATTAAACTATTTCGCAATGTTTTCAACCCTTAGGGGAGAAACGTTTGTTTCTATTGTGTTAGTTTGATAACCGATAGGAGCCTTTTCTTTCCGCAGTTTTACATCCACTATCTTAGCAAAAGAGGACGTCTGCTTCTCGATTTCCCCCGACAAATCTCTAACTATTTCCACTTCAGAGGCATTTCTTTCCTATGTCAACCATCTCATCTCCTCCACTATCTTTGAACTGGACTGATCTTGATTACTAACCATTTTGTCTAGAACCATGTTCTGGTTTTGCACGATAGTTACGAATTGAGACATCATAGTTGTAAATGCTTGCATTGATGAACTAACATAGTTCATCAATTGGCTCAAAGTTTGACCATTCTGATTGGTAGCCAACGTCTCAGCATTAAAGCTTGTGCCATCCTTGGCACTTTCCCCATTAGTGCTTCCTGAATCCAAACATGTGTTTGTATTATCATTCCAATTCATGCCATTAGTGGCTTGAGTGTTTCTTACTTCACCCAAATTGCTACATTGCTGGCAACGTGTGTTTCGATGCCATTATTGGTGTCGTTCAGTTTTACAGCATTACTACGTATGTTTGGCATCGTTTCCTTTTTAACTACAAATGTCCCACCCGGGGTGCTAATGTTTGCACTGCTGGGCAAGCTCACGATTGATTTGTACACCTACGGTACAATCGATTAACAATATGGAATCTTTTTTGTCTCTAGGGCCTGTGGACTTCACTAAAAATAGAAACTTACTAAGAACAAAATACTAAACATATCTATAAATGAGGAAACAAACACTATTCTTACAACACAACAAATGTAAGTACGATAATGTACGGGACAATCAATCGATACAAAGCAGATCATATGGAAACTTGATAAAGGAAAAAAAAAAGATAGCTGGTTGCATTCCATACTTGATTTCTTCAAGTTAGGTTTGTTTGTGAATTAGACGACCCTTTTATTCTGTTGCCCTTCTCTTTCTTTTATACTCACTTGTCTGCAACCGTTCTTCAATTGCTCATAACCGTTCATCTGTGTTCTGCTGAAAGTGGCTTATCAACAGTTGCCATCGATGGCTTCGCTCCCATTGATGGCTGTCTTTCTCCATGTAGTCTATTTGTTAACTGGTTCCATCAATTGTCGCGCTAGTATTGACACATTTCTTCTTTCATGCAATCATGAGAAGCGCTTATCAACTGCTACCATCGATCGCCTGACAGCTGTCTATTTCCATGTGATCATAGAAACTGCTCGTCAACCACTACTACCGATTTCCTTGTGCTTGCTGATAGTTGTTTTCCCTCGTACAATTTTGTACATATCTTATTTCCTACGCAATTATATTGTACTGCCTGACATTGTCATTTTATCTTTGACAACTGGTGGCATCTTTAATAACTGCCTAGCAGTTACACCCACTTCTCTGATGGTCGTGTGTCTTTCTATGCACCATTTTCTTGTGTGGGTCCCTGTATTCCACGTATCCATAACTTTATTGGCCACAGTAAAAATGTTTTAAGTAGCCAACATTAACTCAATCTCTTTACTTATTATGCTATTGGTTTGATTGAGATACATGCTTGTGATTAGCTTAGATCGTCACTTGATTTTTAAAAATCTTATTCACCACCACCCATTCCCTTTAGGCTCGTTTTATTAGTTTCAGTTTGCAATGGTGTTATGGGGGTGGCAGCCTCTATCATTAAATAGTAGATATTATGTAGCTCGGTCCTTTGGTTCCCATGCACCATTAGAAGCTGTTAGATTAGGAGAGGATAAGATGATAGAAATGGCCAGGGGCGGATCCAGGAAGTCCAACCGGGGGGACCAAAAAGTTAAAAAAAATTAACGGCTAACATAAAAAATTTGCATCACGGTTGATCGAATACCTTAAATTAGATTGCTCAATTTGACTAATAATTATGTACTTTAACTATTTATAGTGATTTATTTAACTTGTAAAGTTAGTCAACAACAAATTAGAAACTTTACTCTTATTGTATATATGTATTATTAGTGCGATATCATTTGTATGATGACAATATGAACATATAAGTTAACATACTATAAGAATTTAAATTAAAAAAGGAACTAACCTTGATATATTAGTGTTTACTTTAAAATCTAGAGATTTAGAGTTTGGAAGAATGAAGATGGACAAAAGAACGAGAAAGAAAAAGACTACGACGGCTGGTGGCACAAAAAGTAAAAAAACATTACAAAATGAAATCTAATACATTGAATAATTAAAATTGTAGCAATTTAGTAAATATTGTAAACATAACTACCTATTATTTAAAACAACTAAAAAAAATTCTCAAACTTTAGGGATGGGGTGGGGTGGGGTGGGGTGGGGGGTGCCATGGCCCCCCCTGGTCATGCTTGGGCTCCGCCCCTGGAAATAGCTAAGGGAGGTAGGATTAATTTCAAAATACATCTAGGGTCCTAGATTTTTGGGAACATTGATTATGGACCACCCAATATTTTCTAGTGATTAAGGGTTACTAATGATGAAAGAAAAACAACAAAAGAAAAGTGAAAAATAAAGTAAATTTTCAACTATCTGCCCCACTATTGACCATAACTATTTACATATTAACTTACCTAGAGACTTAATTTCATTACTAATACCGATGCAATAAGAAAATCCTAGTTCAGATTATATCACCTCTAGTAATTTGTTTGATTTTCATTTTGTCTAAGTGTCACGAGCATTTGCTTGTAAACTACGTACCAAAGTTCGATATGGTTGTACATATTCTCTAACCTCGTGGCATTCCAGGAAGTAGCTTGCATACTTCGTAACTTAATTGGTTCGCATCATAATATGATTTTTCCAATTATATCCAAGAGAGAAAGACTATCCACCCCACTAGTTCGAGGCAAAAGTAAACATCGTCACTAGTTTTTGTTTTCCTTCTTTCTTGACAACCAAAAGCTCAAAAAGAAAATGACCCCATAGCACACGATTGGGTAGACCTGGCAAACGGGTATACCCGCCGGAGTACGGGTAAAACCCGGTCGGGTATAGATAAAAACGGGTCGGATATAATTTACCCGGGTTTTTAGGGTAGAATTTTTCTGAAACCGTACCCTACCCTTACGGGTAGGGTATTACCCGCGGGTAATTTATTTATTTATTATTTTTTTTATTAACAGATAATCAATATTCTTTCTCTTCTTTCTGATTACTAAAACAACAATTAACTTTCGATTTAATTTATTTTTACAATTCACTTTGAAAATACTTGAAATTTTTGCTGCAGTTGGAGGTTCAGTACTTCTCAAATAAATCCTCACACAAATCACTCCAAATCTCCAAACACAATAAGCACAATATCTAACACAAACTTGAAAATCACCTACAAAATATTTCCTACCTCCAAGGTAATAAAATACTTAGATAAATAAAACAAACAAACACAAATAACACTGATCGAAGACGGTGGCGGCGGATCTGCGGCAGATCTGACAGTGGAGCGTGATAGCTTGGTCGTTGATGGATCTGGCTGGTGGTGAGAGAGAGCGACGGCGTCAGATAGAAGTGGATCTGACTGGTGGTGAGAGAGGGCGCCGTCGTGAAAGAGCGACGTCAACCGTCGTGCGAAGTCGACCGTCGTGCGCCGTCGACCGCCCTACGCCGTTGACCGTTGTGAGAGAGAGAGAGAGAGAGCATCGTTGATTGTCGTGAGAGAGAGAGTCGCGAGAGAGTTTAGAGAAGGGAAAAATCGATGCACGAAAATGTAAGAGAAGAATGAATTAGTGAGAGGAAGAAACCCTAGCAGTGTTTATATAGTCGATAAATTACGGGTAGCCGGGTAAACCGCATCCGACCCGAATTTATCCGAAAATTACGGGTCGGTTCGGGTCCAATTTTTGTGGGTAGTGAAAATGGCTACCCGTACCCGGTATTTTGGACCGGGTACGGTCCGGGTAACGGGTACGGTTAATATTTGCCAGGTCTACGATTGGGTAAAGAATATTCGACAAAAAAAAATTTGGACAAGCATTAAGGGTAGATGTACAAATTCTAGCTTATCCTTATAACTGCCTGGATGAAATTCGATTCACCCCCCAATGGAGATTCAAATCCTTGTAACAAAGCTTTTGTGGCCAACCACCTAGACTCAAATTTGAGCAATTACATTAGGCACCAAAAAAACGTCGTATGCCATGTGGTAGGCCTTTGCATGTACAAAGATGCAAGTAAAGCCATTAAAAGCACTTTAATGTCCTAGATTACTGAGCAACCAAAAAGTTCTATCATAGGTTGGTTTTGGGTTTGCATAAAAGATCTGATTGTCACTTTTTTGCCACAGTTTCGGATCAGGTCAACCATATTCATCTCAAAATTTTAAAAGCACTACATCACAGACTTCACAGTGATCCTGACCTGTCAAACACATATACTCTCTCTCACACAAAGCATCCAAAAACAGAACAGGGTTTGTTTGTCTTTCTCTCTACATCTCTTTTGCTGGTCTGAGATATAAAAAGCTGCATTATGGCTGGTTGGATTTAACGTCATAAGCTTCAACACGAAGAATAAAGAATGGAGGAGGTTCGAGGAGGGCGAAGGTATAGAGAGACGAGTCCAGAGAGGGCAAAAGTATGTGCCCAGTTGCAGCCTAGGGTTGCAAAACCGACTCCCACCTTCAGAAAAGTTCAAGTTGTCTACTATCTCTCCAGAAATGGTCAGCTTGAGCATCCACATTTCATGGAAGTAACCCATTTAGCCCATCACCAGCTTCGTTTGAAAGGTAAACATAAATCAAATTCATGCCCAAACCACTCTTATGTTTTTAAGTTTTGTAACTTAATTCATTCTTGCCGCACGTATGTAGATGTCATGGACAGGCTGACAGTCCTCAGAGGTAAAGGCATGCCTTCTCTTTATTCCTGGTCTTGCAAAAGGTACGCCCTGTTCCTTTATTGGTTCCACTTTACTAGTACTTTTCATATGGAAGCGAGACTTTCCCACCTTTTCTTTCTGTTCCTTTTGCACTTTGTGCATTCCATTTGTTGTTGAAGGTCAATTATATATGCTAATGCAACTTCAACAGTTAAAATTAGTGGCATTTGTCAGAAAAGTAATGCTATGTGGCTATTTGCCAACCAACATTAAGTTGAGATTAATGCTGCATAAATGAATAAGTGTGCGGAAGTAAGCCATCTTCTCTTACCGCATAAATTATCTCCCTTTGCTTGTATTATGCTAGCAAGTTCTCACTGTTTCAAAAGATACAAGGACTAACAATAAGGCATATCTCTGTGGTTGCGTCTTAGATTATAGATTGACTGCTCCTCACCGACGAAATTTATACACGTAATGGATCCATAGATTTATTCATAGCACATATAAGTCTTCTGTAAATGATCGTAGGAGCTACAAGAACGGGTACGTGTGGAATGACTTATCGGAGAATGATATCATCCATTCAACCGAAGGGGCTGAGTACGTACTAAAAGGGTGTGAACTTATAGAAGGTTGCACAGGTTAGTCAATCTACAGATATTCTCCATAGCCAAATACCTTAATTACTATACATTTGTGGCGTACTTACTTCTTTATTATCTTATACACGAAAGCTTTGTACAATTTCAGATGGTTTTCAACAACTTCAAGTTGGCAACAGGCAAGAAGTTCAGGACCCAGTCTTTCGTCAAAGACGCAAGCAACCGGCCTCAAAACGACATCCAGTGCCAGAAGAAGTTGGCAGCAACCGATACACGGATCATGGCGATGAAAACGACGAAGAGGAGGACCAGTATGAAGAGAAACCAAGCTACAATACACCAAACACGCCCTATTCTCGATGCTCGCGAGGATGCTCCACAGACGAAATTGAACTGCTGCATCACGAGTCAACTCAGAAAAACCCCAGCACAGAGTTGTCAACTCAAGAGAACTCATCCCCTCCGTCGACTACTTCTTCCTCGGTCTCCGACAAGGCCAACGAGAGCAACAACTCTTCCAAGCGTTTTGAGGACGGTGACCCGGTATCGACCGAGTCGCTACTGAGTCGTAACTCGGTGCTGCTTCAACTCATTGCTTGCGGTGGCGGGTCGGTGTCGTTTAGAGGGAAGAGCGCGCCGGTTGCAAAGGAACCTCCTCCAGCGAGGACGTCGGCGAGGAAGAGCAGTAGTCTGCACAGAGGGGTCTTGTGCAAGGCCACGGCAGCAGCAAAGGCGGTGGTGGAGGAGGATGAGATGATCAGTTGCATGTCAGAAGACCCGAGGTTCGGGAACTTGCAGTCCGAGGAGAAGGAGTATTTCAGTGGAAGTATCGTGGAGTCGATGAGTGAAGAGAGAGTTCAGGTTGAGCCAGCGTTGAAGAAATCTTCTTCATACAATGAAGAAAGGTTAGTGACTCACTTGTAGGTTACTTTTGGTTTAGGTTAGTACCAATATGGACTCAGCTAAAGCGATTTCGAGTATTTGCCCACTCCTAAGTACCACACATAATTTAGTACGCAAATCAACTGGCAAAACAGTGTAGCGTTTATCAAACACACGTGCCGCTAGTATGCATTTTTGTGACTAAAGCTGTAAGGTTTTTGGCAATAGGACCACCATCTGTCGAACTAAACTTGTTTATTTATCATATATAGATGACTATATTAAAAGTGCAAATCCGGGCATCAATGCAAGTGGTAGTTGTAAAACGTTCATTGTTACGTTGAGGACTGTGAACAATCTCCCAGTAAAGAGTAGGCATAAGTTTGTGCCATGAACAGGATGTATGTTGCATTGCCCAAATTATCTCAGGGTAAAAAACCTTCATTGTTGTAAGTATGGTATACAATTTCCATATGTGGGGGGATCGTTTACATTTTGAACTGAATAAATGTTTAGGGAAGAAACATTGAAATATTGCCTCGGGATGACCCCTTACCTACGTTCACATCAAGTAACTGTTTCAATGTACCAACTGCCGTAAATGGTGTACTGTGTAGCTGTGGCAATCAGTATTCAGTAGTAAACTGGGCTGTACATCTGTACTATTTGCGAGTAAGCTTGAATTTTTCTGATTCTGAAGTCTGTGTGGTTGTGTTGTCAGGAGCTCCAAAGCTAATTTGGGAGCAGCAGCACAGCAGGAGGATGAGGAAATGAAGACAGAGGAATCCGTGAAAGGGAAATGCATCCCGAGGAAAAAGTCATCTTCTAAACAGTCTAAGAAATGACAAACTCTTGCTAATTTAAAGCAGTCGTTGGAGCAGTCGATATGATCAGTTATCTGGAAGCACTAGCTTTAAGGAACATGGACTCACTGACCGATAAAACGTAGAAAAAAAGGAGGTGAAAGAGTAGTCAAATTTATGAATCATGTTTGTATTGGAGTGTGATAATGAGAAGTTGATGAACTTCGATTTTAGTTAGGCTTGGAATTTTTATTCTTCTTTTCCTGTTTTAATTTGACCACCCCCTTTCCTTACTAACACCGCTTGAAAACACGACTGCTGTACAAGACACCGCTTGGTTCTGCGCTAACAGGAGGTGGGAATCTTATTCGGGGAGGAAGAAAATGGTAGAGATACGAGTCTGGATGGAAAGAGGGGTGGGGAAGATAGTTACTCTCCTTGCACTCGAAAATGCCTGACGGCTAAAGAAAAGTTCACTATTCAACGGGCTTTTCCTAGGTCGATTCACATATGCAAATGTGAAAAATACGTCGTGTGACAATGCAGGATGAAGCGAAAAATGCCTAATAATGAAACGATAACCTCATACAGAAGAATGCCTAAATACCACCATGTATATCTGGGTCTTTCATTGTAAATCGGCTCACGGCCATCTGTAAGTAAGCTAGCACAGAAGCTTGTCGCAAGGTTCCCTTCTTCTTTCTTTCCCTTTTAATATATAACGTACGGCGTCAAAAAAATTCATAGGTAAACAAGTCAATTAAGCATATCCCCATGTTGTTAGTTTTCATATTGGCATTTAAAGCCTTCTTTTCTGGTTGGTCTTTCATTGAACATTTTGTGTAGCCATAGATGCCACTGAAGTTATGAGCTGCAACACACCGCAAAGCCACATGCCACATCCTTCAAAGTTCTAATGAAGTTAATGTTCCATTTTCGCTTCTTTGCTTTATGTCGAGTCTACTCTTACATTGCAGTATTTATGTAATCTATGTTGAGCCTGCTCTTATCAGTTTGGTCATATTTTTCGGGAAGATGGGCACCCAGTCTGTCCATTTATGTAGGCGGCTATCCTGCAGGTTCTTCAATCTATAGATCCCTACCCCTAGTTTAAACCAGGGACTCGTATGGCTAGCTTGAGCTTATAGTAGTTAGGGCTGATTTCATACCGTCAGTTGTTATTTTGTGTGTTTGTGTGTGTGTGTGTGTGTGTGGAGGGGGGGCTGTTAAAATTCACTGGCAACAAGTCCTTTTGGAAGTTTTTTCCTTGTACAAATGCCTACATTGCTTCGAAGATTGTTATACCGGCAAAAATTAAAACACTGAGAAGGCATCCAATAACTAAGTACTACCTTAAGTAAAATCTGCGCTATTTGTAGATAGCATCTGTGATATTGCATTTTATCTAGCCACGTTTGAGATACGTGCTCGAGTCTTGGTTTACAAGAAAATACAAACACCTCTTGAGCAAATTTATCATGTCTCTGGGATGCAGATTAAGGATTAGATAAGCAACCCTTCAAGTGCTTACAGTTGCAGTAATCTGTCCTAGTTGTCAACTCTTTAGAGCGAAATATGAAGAGCTTCGAGTAAATGTAAAAGGTAACGCTTGAATCGGTAGATTCAAGTTGAATCATTCAAACCAACCAGGAAGGGCCAGTGTCGCCTCTGACTCTACAGACAGTTAAATTGGGCAACTGCCGATAAACATCATCCCAATAAAAGCGGCACAAGAGGGGATTCGAAATACTGATCTGACGTTCCGTTTCATGATTAAATTGGGGTCTTCTCCGAAGTCTTTGCCAACTTTGCTTGTATGAGTTTGTCCAAGATGGGCTGCTCCAACGGAATTGGATCAAGACAACGCTCCGCTGCAGCAACAATAACCTGCTCAACAAGAGTAGCCCATGATCATCACTCGATGCCTTTCCAAGATATCTGATTTACGTAGTATTTCTTTTCAAGATCTGTTCCGTTTTCATATAGATATCTCCCAACTATTCCTAGACAGCAATATGCGAAGTTCAAGAAAAAATAGTGGGAAAGAATCTCCATGAAGCAGCTTTAGTCTTAAAACTTATTAATTTCTTTTAAACTATCGCAATCTTTTCGTTGCAAGTCGAAAGTTAATGCCACTTCAGTAAAAGGTTACAGATGAAAGAGTTGGAAACAGGAAAAGATAGTTAACGGTTATGTGACGCTCCCTGTGTTTGTTGACCTTCGAAGATATTATCAAATATACTCTCTGCTAGCCTGTATTATGCATGGTGGTCCTCTGCCAATAAATAGTTGCTTCTAAAACAGATGCGAGTCTAGGAAATGAACGTAGTCTCGGGAACTTTAGGTAGTATCAATGGAATTCTTTTTAATGAACTTCAAATATCTCTGCAATTACCTCATCAAGCAGGAAATCAACCGCAGCTTCATCTTCAGCAGTTTCCTTTAATGTTGTCCTCAGGAACTGAATGTCCAACTGAATCTGCTGAAATCCACTTCGATTAAACGTTTGGAGTCGCACAAACTCTTGTAAACTCTTCAAGCACAATTTTATAACAGTTGTTAGAACTGATTCCTGCAATTCAGAAGCAATATCAGTCCAACGTACGCCGAATCACAATACCAGTTACTTCCGTGAATGCAAATGGTTTTAACACCTGTGTATGTTCAACTTTCGTAAAGATCTCCATTTTTTGCTTGAACAACTTTGCGAGATGGGTTTCCAGAAGCTGGCTCCTGGCTCTGTGGGTATTTGACCGCCCCATTTTATCATCTCTCAACGGATTGCTGCGAGAAGAAGTGGTGCTTCCATTGCTATCAGTACGGTGGTGTTTCCGTTGAAGCCCTTGGGGTAAAATTTGCTTTACTTCAGTCACTACTACTTCCAACTGGAACATAACATAACCGAAGAATGTTCAGTGTCCACTGCGTTTCATTCTTCAGCACCACATTGATATGGACATTTATATGCATGCTACCAGTACAACTTGACACTAAACTCAATTTGATAGAAAGCTTTAGTTCAAGCAACCAGACATCAGCATGTAACAATCACCAATTCTCTATTTAAAGTTCATGAGAGAGATAGAGTCCCGGGGGGGCGGGGGGTGGTTGGGTGGTTCATACCTCTTGAAGAAATAAATCAACAAACATATGAACTTCTCTGGGTTCTTTATGCTACAAAAAGAGAGAAGAGATTCAATTAGCGAGAGCAATAGAGAATTTTGAACATATAGCCTTCCAAAGTCAAGAACTACTGTTCACAAAGTACTGACCTTAACCCAATTTGGTGTCGTAAACCTTTTTCTCAATAGAACTGATATCTTCTGAGTTCTCATGTTTATGTACTGAAGATATCAGGCAAACTAAAGTCAGTTTTAATCTAATATGGAAAGAGAGTCAGACATCCAATATAGATAGCGAGATATTTAAGCCAACTATAGAAATAACGTAATATTGCATTGGTGAAGACACCGAATGAACTCAGTGAGACAACAATCTCAGGTGGTTCTTTCAAAGTGTACAGAAGCTTTCAGCCATCTGCAGGTCACATTATTAACATGAAAAGATTGCATTTTATCAAGAGAAGCCGTTCATAGCTTGTGGCAGCCTTCAAGTTTGTCCAACCTTAGCAGTTACGAGTTTCTGCAGCTTTCGAGATTTTCGTTCCAACCTCGCCCAGTACTTTCATACTGGTGCTTCCTAGGAACCAAAAAGGGTGTCTATATTGACACGGCAGTTTAATCCTCAAACCATGTGTATACTCTATGAGCAACAAGAGGAGTAACCACAGAAAAAGCTCTGTTGTGTAAACTCTATTGATTTTCCTTTCATTTTCTCTTTTCTTCTTTAGGGGTGGGGAATAAAAGTAGTTCACAGCTTTTATGTGAGCGGCAGATTGATTGTATAACAGTGACTCAAACCGACACTATAAAACTTTGCTCCATAGTGCAAAATATTAAATAGAAATCCTTAAAACGTTCATAGGTTTTCCTTACCAGGTGTAAGAACTTTTCACCAGCTGCCCGAAAGGTGCGACAAATTTCTGCAGGAACAAAAGCAGGCCCATATTCATAACCTCGAACACCACCTCCAGAAAAGGAAGCAGCTATTTCCTGAGAGAAGAAGATGAAAGTTCAAGTAGGCCTACAGAGAGATCTGCAACAATAACACCAAAAAAAAAAAACAATACAATTGACATTGAGATGGAACCTTGCCTCCGTAATTCTTGGGATGGCATTTTGCTCAACAAAAACAGAAAGTTGAGCCATCACAAGAACAAGCCCAGCAAGTACTTTTTCGCCCTGTATTCCTTCCACCGATACTTGACCTTGAGTAGCTGAACATTTTTTCCCCGAAAGCAAGAGAAAGTGATCATCAAGTTTCCTGAAGAAGTCTTGAAATCCTTCTTGTACCCAGTCAATAATCAAGTCTCTCAACTTCATTAGCAGACCCAGGTCTTCGTCAAGGAGCTGGCGGAAGCCCTGTAATATACGACTCGGTTAGAGAACAAATAGATTTCATAGCATGATCATAATCACTTAAAACTCAAATGATATGCCTGTTTAAGAGTTGTAGAGCATACAGAGTACTGGGATTTTAATAACAAAAGAAGGCAACTCAAAACTGAAATGAGATTCAGAATTAAGATGTTGAACAAAATGGAATATCCGTGTAAAGTTTGTGATATAGTATCGTCATCTTACAAGATGGAATGGTATATGAAGTCAACAGATCTAAACAAGGAGATATGGCAACACAAATTGTTAAGGAGGGTTCGAGAACTGGTCCAGGACTAGGTAGCACGGACACGGACACGGTGTCGGACACCGACACCGACGGGGACACCGGACACCGCATTTTTCAAAAAATCAGATTTTGGACACCGCAGGACACCGCTATTTTTTTAATATTTTTTTATTATATTATATATATATAATAATAATAATATATATCAAACACATTCTACAATCTAAAATAATAACTAAGTCAAAAAAAATATTTATGAAATGTACTGGACAAAATAACTAAGTAAAAAAGGAAAAAAAGGAAAGAGAGGGACTTTCTTCACTTAATCAGTAGAAAAAAAAGAAAGAAAGATAGTAAGAAATGACTAAAAAGAAGAAACAAAGGACTCTTCAGAATAGAAGAAAAAGGGGACGTCAGACGAGATGAGGAAGACGAGATGAGGAAGAAGGACCTGTGGGTCAGCGACGGCAACGGAGGACTTTCGGCGACGATCAAGTGAGCTCCGGCGATGGCGACAGCTGCTTCGGCATCTGGCGACGGCTCCGGCGACTGGATCTGTCGACCTCGGTTTCTCCGGCGACTGGATCTGTTGGCGACTGAGCTCCGGCGGCTAGATCTGTTGGCGACTGAGCTCCGGCGGCTGAATCTGTTGGCAACTGAGCTCCGGCGACAGCTCCGAGTCGGTAATGGCTCAAAAGGGCACCCGTGAGGTGAGTGAGAAGGAGACGGCCGTGAGGTAAGAGAAGCAGATGGTTCGACACTGCTCCATGCCGTGTCCGACACTCCTCGGTGAAGTGTCCGACACGGTGTCGGAAAATTAAAAAAAAAATAAAAAAAATCCAACACCGATTGGCGGTGTCCGACACGTGTCGGGCGGTGTCCGACACGTGTCGGGCGGTGTCCGGAGGGTGTCGGGGTGTCCGTCCGTTTAGGACACCATACCTCCACCTAGGAGAGGTGTCCGTGCTTCATAGGTCCAGGATGAACAACCGTAAAGAGCTAGATGGGGAACAGTTCCTACAATGGGTGTCGGAGGAGCCCTATTTGCTACATTCTTAATTCTCATAGTCTCTCCACCTATGAAAAATCTAGTAAGTAAAAAAATCGAATTAACACGAAGGAAGGATAGATTCAAGCCAAAAGCATAGGCATTTTGCATGGAGAAATAAACGATGCATTTAGCACATGCAACAGAGTTACCACTCGCACAGCTACACTGAAAGATCAAGTCAGCACACGAAGCCCCGTTTTTCTCACGTGCAACTAAAATTTATACATCCATACAGTTGTCACAAAAGCTATGTTTTACCAGCAAGACATCCATACTGCCTTGGATTACTGCTCTTTTGCTTGCCTCGAGAGCCACCTGCAATGAATATTCTTCTACTTCATTCTTTTTTCTAGATTCAGCATTCGTAAGGGCATCTGCCAGTCCAAACAAAAAAGAAAATCAAGTATTCAGTAGACATTAATCTCAGAAGAACGTCATCTACTTATTAAAAAGTTTAGATCTGACTATCACTGATTTTATGGGCAGAACGTCATTGAAAATTAATTGATCTAAGTAAATCTTATTTCTTAGTTTTAAATGTAAGTAGTAAAGACTGACCAGAAACTTTAAGTAGATGACAAGAAAATGCGCTAGCAATATACTGTTTCACGGTAATACGGGCAGCCTGAAATAGCACATGATTAATCAGTAGACAAACGGATATGTTTCAACCCGGATGAGAGACAAGATACAGATGATGGACAAAACAATCATGAACTAATGAATTGGTGAAACGAAAGGAAAGACCTCCAAAGCAAAATCAAGTAGAGCTGCTTCAGGTAACACTTCATCCATCAGGAGCACATCTGTCCAGATAATCCCTGTACAAAATGGATAGACCGTTTAGTAATAATAATTTTAATGCAATAAGCAAATTAGTTAACATGAAATAAGTAATGCGGTCATCCAGATAAAGCAAAACATGAAAAATAACACGAACAGCTTTGAAATCAAAAGAAAATCATAAGGTTATCTTGCATCAAATTTGTCATAGACACTACGAATATCCTAAATGATGTAAAGTATACAGATAACGAAATCATTTCTGTGGTATAACAGAGAGTAATAAGTAGAAATGTTACTGAATAAACCAAAACCATCAAAATCCTTATTGTAGACTATCGTAGTATAAAAAAAGTAAATAAATAAGGCCTGACCAGTTCATTTGAAAGCTAAAGAGAGAGAGAGAGAGCATGGAAAGTGCCATAAATGTCCCACTTACGAGATAATAAAATCCTTTTTTGCTTCGAAAGTGAATTCCATAGATGTTAGTCTCAGATAACCTCGACAAACCCTAACCCAACTGCTCTTCTCCCTATTTTCTAATTTCTTTCTTCTTTCACCTGATCACCTCTGAGATTTAGCAACACTAAAAAGGCTTGAGAACCAATTCAAATATCATGGGTCTTACACTTGCTGATGACACATCTAAGGCAGCCTAGGACCCTGTGCCAGTTGATAAATGACCAGCAAGTTGGCAGACCATGATTTATTTAAGGGTGCTAGACATGCTCAATAAGTATTAGTCTTTTTAATCTTGTAAGGTGTGGGATTTTAGAGAGATCTTGCCAGGAGGCTGGGCCCAACCAAACATGTAACCTTTGTGAGGGAAAGTGCCATTCCATTCTTGGCAGTTAAAGGCGAAGCAGACTATTTTTTGACAATTCCTGCTGCATGTGCAAGGCTGAAAAATCTGTTCATCCGCTTCTCCTCAAAGCTGTAATGCACTTTTATCTCACTCTTCAAATTAAATAGGTTATGTCGAGCTCTGTTGTGCTATTTCTTGAAGTACTCCAGGATTGCAAAGAGAAATCACAGCTACTGGAGCATCACCCCTTTTGCCCAACCTGAGTTATCTGCAGGCAGATATACATAAACACCTGTTTGGTGGGGTCAAACTCTCTTTGCACAGGAGAAAGAATTTTTTGTTGCGCCTTGTTTATGTTTGCCTATGGGGGTTATGGATGTGTAGCTGGAACCTCTCTCCTTTGATGAGGACTTTTCTGCTGAGAACGTCTCCGTATCTACCTAACGTTTCTACATATGAATATGTTTAGCTTGTCGTTATTTTTTATTTTGTATTTTGCTTTTCTCAAATGTCAACTCCTACTCTTTAACCTCTATATACGATACTTTTTAATCATTCTAACTTATTTTGTAACTTAGACCAAATGTTGAGCCATCAAACTGCGTAATTTAAAGAAAGTTATCCCAATGATAGTGGATAACTAAACCAGTTAATAGGTAAAAGTGTGGTCCTATAAAATCATAGCAAGGACAGCAGGGCCTCACGTTGACCTTAGCTGATCCCTAACAGCGTTAATAAGGGGCAAGAAGCAGAAAGCTTGGACTAAAAGCGCTAATAAGGGGCAGAAAGCTTGGCGTAAAAGTCCTGGTAAAACGCTGCGGGTAATTAATATAGGTGGGCAAAAAGTACTTTAAACTTCGCCTGACTGAAGAGTATGATGGCTTTTTGTAGGAAAAAGATTTGGAGGTCATCAGCTCCTCACATTTGTTTCTTTGCCTGGAGGCAGCTAGGGTGCGGTGCTTACAGGTTGCAACTTACACGAGAGGAGACAGGTGAACGCTAGTTGGTGTTACATGTGCAGAGCTGATGGGGAGTCAGTATCACTTACTCTTGAATTTTTCTTTTTGTCAACGGTGTTTTGGACTTGATTTTTAGCCTTCTAAATGTGTCTTGACTGATGACCTTGACTGATGACAAGGTCATCATTCAAGAGATACCATACACATAAAACAAGTGTTGCCAAAATGTGGATGCTTAGATAGATGTGCGCCCACACATGGAGTGATAGAATAAGAAATGAGGATGTCTGCAAAGTGGGGAAGGCGCCAATAGAGGAAAAGATGAGGGAACATCGTTTGAGATGGTTTGGTCATATCGAACATAGGCCATTAAATGCCCCTGTAAGAAGACGTGTTTGTGCCATGTTAGTGCGCTCAGACGAGGCCGGGAAGGACCCAGGATGACGTAGTGAAAAGTAGTGAGAAAAGACTTGATTCCTAGGAATTCATCAAAAAACATGTGCTCTGATAGGGAGGAACGGGAGAAGAGGATTCATGTTTCCGACCCAAACTAATTTGGGACAAAGGCTGAGATGATGATGATGATCACGAGCCGCCGCCAAGGTCAGTGATCGACTGATCAAGTTGCTGATGAGAAGCTGGTCTTTGTGCAAGGAAGACTGAAGAGAAAAAGACTGTAGGGATTCATTCCTCTTTGCTTCTTTTGGTGCATTTGGAGAGAGAATAAGCAAGCCTATAAAGACGTCGAGCAACTTTTATCAAAGTTAAAGGAGATGTGTTCCTTCACTCTCTTTTTTTGGGCTGAGGATGGTTCTATAAGGTCAAATGATGCCTATTTAGTTTTTCTGGACAGCTTCTTGCTGTGTATAGCACGAGACGTTGAGACTGTATAGGGATCTACCCGCTCTTTCGGGCGGTGTTTTGTTAGTAGATTGGCGAAATTAGGTATGACCCCTTGTACTTTGCCTAGGGAGCAATTTGTCCCCTTCCACTTGTTGGGTTTTACCCTAAAATGTTGTTATTTAATTGACGTTATTTCTAGATTTCGTAATGCTGCACATTTCGTTAATTGGTCATGTATGTTATTCTTTTATATCAATGTTAAATGTAATATGATTTTTATAATGATCAAGATCCCGGCTATCGGGTAATGTGTGTTAGGGATGTTGATACATCATCTGCTGTCATGAAATTCTACGATATGATACTCCCTTATGTTCAATTCATTGTTGATCATGAAACTTGGCCAAGTCTTTTAGTAAGGTATATTACTAGAAGGTTGATTTTGTTTATTAAATCAATAAAAGATCAAGGTTATGAATTAGGCCTTAAGGATTAGATATGTCTCGAAACTAGAGTATGTTGATTTGAGACTTCTATGAATATCTTGAAGAGGAAAAATTCACTGCTAATTGGTAATAGGGCGCTTAAACCAAATTGAGAGTGCAATTATGGTTATTTAATTGTTTTAACTGCAATTAATAGGATTTAGATGAGGTTATGAGATAACCTAATGATATTAGAATGCTATTGACTAGAAAAAGAAACCCTTGGGGATCTGCCTCCTAGCCTTAAATGTGACCAGATTAAGAGAGGGAAAGATTAGACCTCGTAATACAAAAAATTAGGCATAGTTCTCTCTCTCCCCCCAGAATTCAGTTATGTGAAAGCTAAGTTTTTGGGAGGTAAGCTCGGAGTCCACTCCCCGGGGTCCTTGTCGAGGTCATAGGAAGGAAGATCTAATGATAATCTCAAACATTGTAGCCAAAACCTGCTAAATCGGCCAAGCTGTTGGTGAGTTTCTTTTCAGTCTTGTTTTATACAATTTCGTGTCATGTAATACGATAAAGGAGATCGTGGGGCAAGTATTAGTTGTTTCTTTTTAAAGCTATCTCAGAATTTCAAAAAACCACTATGGAACAATGTACTAAACCACCTTCAGTTAAGAAAGTAACACAAATTAGACCACAATCGCGACTTTTAATGGTGTGTGACATAACGCAAATTCACCTAGACAATTTGTAATTTAATGACCATTTTACCCTTCTTCCACTGTTTCATCAAAGTCGCTCTCATCTCCCACAACCGGCAATGTCAAAACCCCTGCACCTCCCGCTACCTCACCACCACTATTAAAGCAACCAACATGTTCAACCATCCCACAACCATCATAGTCAACCATAGTAACCACCCAAAATCACTTTGCCGTCACCGACACCTTCAGTTTTGCCATACCCACTGCCATTTACAACTGCCAACACCGCTGTTAACCAAAAAACTAGACCAATATCACGGTTAATTATAACCAACCAAACATCCTGCCTTCACCCAAACACTTTAACCACCAACTTCACAAATATGCTGATTGCCATCACCCACCACCTTCAGTTTACCAACCCCACCATATAGAATACCACCAAGTACCACCACCACAAGTCTGCCACCCATGAAACCATCAACACCATCACAGCGTACCAACCCATCTCCATTGTTGCCTATATAATCCCTCATTCACCTGCTCTGGCCAACACCATCACATGCCCCGCCACAAAAACCAGTGCAACTGCCAAACCAGAATAGAAACAGAACCCAAACTCCACATCAAAACCCAAAATAAAACCAACACCCAAGGGATACAAAACCCACATTCAAATCAGAGCAATCAAAATAAAGATTGTGAAGCTTTTCAATAACAAAATCAAGACAATTTGAAATTATATACGAATCTTGAATTTCTGGAGATTAACGACCAAAATAAAAAAATTCTTAACCAATTGTTTTTCAATCTAAGCTTATGAGCTTTAGTTTTCAACCCCAAATCAGTGTGAGAAATCCATACAGAGAGGGAAAGGAAACACATTCGTCCATATTCATACACAGAGAAACAGCGAGAGAGAGTTCCAGATTTTGTGTTTTCTCTTCCCAGTTAGAGAAGAAAAAAGACGCATCTGTTACCAGAAAAAGAGAAGGAAAGAAGAAGACGCAGGAGATAATTAACAACAGCGATTATGGAGCATTTGTTCGGTACTAGGAAGCACCGACACCTCTTATAGAACGAGGTATGGTGTCCGACACTAACCGACACCTCGACACCTCCGGACACATGTCCGACACCTCTCAGCGGTGTCCGAATTTATTTATTTATTTTTTAATTACCGGACACCGTGTCGGACACCTCTTGAAGAAGTGTCGGACACCTTGTGAAGAAGTGTCCACTCGTACCGGGCCAAAATACAATATTTCAAATTTATTTGAGGGATAAATATGGAGTTTTTTAGAAATGAACTTTTAAGCCAAACCCTAATCAAATCAACCCAACAAAAGGTACCTTCTTCTTTCTCTCTCATCTCTTTGTCTTTTCCTTCTTTTTGTTGCCTAAAGCATCCAAGTTTACCAGTCTAGAGTAAGATAGGTCAACATTTCTGACCTCATTTACAGACCATTTGACTATATAAAACCTCTCCTTCATGCCTTTGGGCTCATGTCTTTTTTCCTTCTCTCTTGTTATTGTTGAAACTCTAATCTTGGTACCGTTGAGAGTTGAGACATTCAACTGCTTTCTTGTTGCCGACCTTTTTTCTTGTTACTGTTGAGACTATTTCATGTTACTTGTTTTCTTTCTCATCCATTTTGAACGAAATTTAGTTGCTCCAATTGAGATGTGTGTATGTGTTTGTGTGTGACTCTCTCTCTCTCTCTCATATATATATATATATATATATATATATATATATATATATAGAGCTGATCCGTTGAGAGCGCTAGCAAAATAGGAGATCTTGCAAACGCGATCTGGCCATCCACGACCGACTTGTGGACGGTCCAGATCTTTTTTTTACGTTTTTTTTAAGCCCGTCCGCTATATTATGTAGCGGACGATTTTTTGACAAAAATACCCTCCGACTTAAAAACAGCCCATCCGCTACATTATGTAGCGGACGGAATTTTCTGACATTTTTTTCTCTTTATCATTAATGCTCTGACTTTCTCTCTCTCTCCCCCCTCTCTCATCCGCTACATTATGTAGCGGACGGAATTTTCTGACATTTTTTTCTCTCTCTCATTAATGCTCTGACTCTCTCTCTCTCTCTCCCCTTTCTCTCATCCGCTACATTATGTAGCGGACAAGTTTTCAGAATTCTTGGCTCTTTTTACAGATCCAAACAACAAGACCAAACACACCCATATCCATCTCTATGCATCTCTCTCTCTCTCTCTCTTCAATGAAACCACAGATCCAAACAACAAGACCAATCACAATAATAATTAGTAGCAGTACATGATCGAATTATCAATAATTTCATCTTTACAACCACAATCAGTAGATCTAAGATCCGATAACTCGTGCAAACTTAGAACCCAACATTGAGGAATTGAAAGGCAAACTACCGCAACCTTGGACTTCGCGACAACACAGATTCACCTAATTCGTCTCTGTCGACAACACAGATTCACCTAATCCGTCCCCCACCGAGTCTTTGCTGGCGTGGACTTTGCCGGAGCCACCAAAGGCGTAGGCAGGCACGGCCAGGCCGGTGCGGAGCCGATGGGTACAGCGGCGGAGGAGGAGGAGATTCACCTAATCCGTCTCTGTCGACAACACAGATTGGTACAGCGGCGGCGGTGCGACGAAGGAAGCGCCTCCAAGAGTGGACAGCGGCTCTTGCAATTTTAGTCTTGTGATTAAGAGCTCGTCGCAGCCGCAGAAGAAGGCGACGGCACACCACCGTAAGACGGTGCCACGCAAGACGAAGCCGTGGGATGTCTGCCGGCGCCCCCGATACTGTCGTCCAAGCTTCCTCTCCCCCGCTGCCTCTCTCTGCCATGACAGCAGATCTGCCATCTTCAGAGAATGGGTACGAGGGAGAGGGAGAAGATGGAGAGGACGAGAGATGAGGAAGAGAGAGAAAATGAAAAGAGTTGTCTCTTTTCCAGATCTGACACATCAGGTTTTTTCAGAAATTAATATTCATCCGCTACATAATGTGGCGGATGAAAGGAGAGAGAAAAAAAATGTCAGCGCATTAATGAGAGAAAGAGAAAAAAATGTCAGAAAAGTCTGTCATCTACATTAAGTAGCGGATGGGCTCGGAGAGTATTTTTGTCAAAAAATCGTCCGCTACATAATATAGCGGACTGGCTTAAAAAACGTAAAAAAAAGATCTGGACCGTCCACAGATCGGTCGTGGACGGCCAGATCGCGTTTGCAAGATCTCCTATTTTGCTAGCGCTCTCAACGGATCAGCTCCCATATATATATATATATATATATATATATATATATATATATACTAGTACGAAGCACGTGCGTTGCACGACGATGTGGTCCAGGGTAATTTTTTAGGTGATATCATTAGTTTTTTGGGGATCAAAATAATATAATTCAATTATGTTCTTATTTCTTTTCTAACTTGTTTTAGAAGATATTTATATTTGATGTTCGTAATTGTAATGAGTTCAGTGTTTAAAAATCTTTTTTGTAGGCTTCTGGATTGAAGACATGTTTGCTGGTACTCCTGAAAAGAAGAGCAAATGGAGAAATTAAAAAAGAACGAATCTGTATCTTTGTTTTTGTAATCTGTTAAATTGGTTTATGGCATACACTTAAGATTTGTAATTTTCAAGACCAGTTGGTACCTTTCATTTCAAAGTACGAATGTTGTACATCATGCAAAGCACTTAGTCTTCAACTGCAATAACTGAACATATTTTAAGTTCAAATAGAGGCCATATTTAGGCCTCCCCCCCCCCCCCCCCCGCACCCCCTACCCCAATTTTTTATGCATATTTAACCTTGTTTTTAATTTTTTTTAGCAGTTTTTTGTTTCTGAAGTGATTTTTAACGTATTTCAGTTTCTTTCTTTCTTTTTTTTGTTTGTTTTTTAGCTTTTGCAAGGAAAAAAAAATCACAATTCTTATTACCCAATTCATTATCTAATGTTTATTTCATTTCAACCAAATTAAAAAGGGAGTAATAAATGAATTTTTATATTTCTTTCTCATAATAACTTTCATTTCCCAATGTTTAGAATAGATTCATTGTATCTATCTAATGTTCATTTAATTTCAACAAAATTTAAAATGGAGTCATAAAGTGTAGGTAAGAATGTTATTAACGTAATTAACGGAGGACAAAATTGTCCAGAAATGATTTACAACATTCATACTTTTATAAGTAGTATAGATATATATATATTAAAAAATTCAGCGGTGTTCTGCGGTGTCCAAAATCTGGTTTTTTGAAAATTGCGGTGTCCCGTGTCCCGGTCCGTGTCCGTGCTACCTAGGTTCGGTACTTCTGCATTTTATTAAATCTGTAACCCTTCGGTCAAACACGCGGTATTTCCTTAACTTGAGGGAGGTTCAGTGTATCATTTCAAAGCGTAAGGGGCCAAATCACTCCCGAGGTAAAGTAGAGGGGATCAAAACCTAGCTAATAATAGTTTTGCAAGCATGGAAAATTATGTAGAAAAACTACTGTTTGAACACTTTCAGATAAGCATCTAGGAAACTAATATTACAATAACTGATGATGCATAAGCAGGTCTCTGCACTTACAAAGCATTCTCAATAGGTCTGCTGAAGATATTGGTTTCTTGATGTGCTGTTGAATGGCTTCAAAGTGCCTAAAACAAGCAAATGATGGTCTGAACTTTAGGAGCAAAGTAAGGCAGTGAATTCATCTACACCTAAGAAACTAGAACTGAATATACCGAACGCAATGGTATAATATTGTTACAACTACATCCGTACTTCGTAACAAGATCCTGCACGAGTTTAATTAGTTGCTTCTCCGAATCGGGGAATATTGCTCGATAAGCACGGACAGCTTCCACAAACTCACGAGTAGAAGCCTAATCAGAAATTGAAGATTTCCAACAGTCAAGTATTACGGATACCACATAAAAATTTAAGCTAAAAGATCATACAGAGTAAATATAGCAATGAAAGGAGCAGGTAAAAAATTAGAAAATGATACTTCAATGATCCGTTGGGTCACATATACTCGGTGTTTTTATCATCTTCCACATTATTTAGCACCATATGTTAAGTTGAGACAATATCCAACTTATTCATGCAATGAACAAGGCAAGAAATCATACTATGGTAGCCATTATAACCAACCAACTGTTCAGATTCGACATGGCGCCACTCGTCATAGCTTCTCATACACGTTCAAAAAGTAAGTGACAAAGAATTTATGGAATTTGTTTTGCCAAGACAAAGCTGATGTTGATCATTTATCTTACACCACCGTTGATACAGCATGAACAATGAATTGAAGTGCCAAGAAAGGACTAAAGTGACGTGATAGAAGAAAGAAATGGTGCTGTTCAGGGGCCCAATAAACTCTTGTCTCAATGCCAATCCATGAGTAGCATCATACACAAAGAGTCTCAACTTTTCCAATTTATTGCTTCCAATATGTACAAAATGTGTGGAGCAAAGCAAAGCTTTATATGCGTGCCAAAGCAAATTGACTATTCTAAACTAATCGCTGCCAAAATCTTATGTAGTGACAGGTAGAAACTTCCGAGCATATGCCCAACCACACCTTGCATCTTGTAAATTTTTCTAGTTCTTCATATACCTCACATTAAGAAATTACTTTTACAAAAAACGAGGATTCTTTGATTGTTACTTACCCCATGAGCAGTGGCAGGAGCTGAATCGGGAAGATTTCCTTGCTTTGAAGGTTCATCAGGATTTACTTGACCTTTGGTTGTTTCGGTCGATTCTAGATGAAGATCAAGAAGGAACTGTTCCAGCTTTTCCAGCAGTTTTGCCCTCAAGGTGTCAACCTGTAAAACATGACCAACTGACCCGTGAGCACGTGATCAGAAACCATAGAGAATGTGGTATTTCAAATAAATAACAATTAAAACACGGTAATGTTTATTGTCTGCATAAGGGGACCAAAAGTTAAAACCTTTGAGGCAGATAAGGACTCCGGTTTGCTCCTCTTGGATCATAAGGCATTTGTTGAAATGAAGGATTTTAATGACGTGAATATTCCATATGCTTGTTCTTGAAGTTGGCATAAGTTAACCTTAGAGGTAAAGATAGACCTCAATTGAAGAATAAGAGAATAAGATAGGTAATGGCTTAAAGGTTCGCATCGAGACGCCCCCCGGTCCCCAGATAAGGGAAAGAATCATGCGTGCAAGGCCAACTGTCGAATCAAACCTTGGCTGGCCTAAGACTATTGATGTCTGTAGTTCCTGTAACTTAATCAATGTAATTCAGCAGTACTAGAGTTGAAGTTGTTTTCTAGACAGTTGATGATTAAAAAAAAAAAGGACTACCTAATAGGGCCAGTTTTAAGTTTTTATACTTAAAAAAAGCAAGAGTTTCTTGGCTTGATTCCATGAGTGTCAGTCGAAGAACATTGTTACTGTGTTGCTGGCCGCCAATAAGTTGACTGTCTTTGACAGGGTTCAAGCCTTTGACCCTATACATCTGTCTGTGTATATTGTGGGTAATAACTTACCAATAGGCATTTCCTTTCAATACAGTAAACTCATATTGTGTGGAAAATGGTTCTCAACATATATAGCACTATTGGCCATAAACCAACTGGAAGGCTGTAATTTACTGGGCAGCTCAGGAACTGGTTGGTGGTAGCTTGCTTAAACTACTTGATTGTTTACACCTTCTGGATATTCACATACATTAGGAAGAGCTTCTGGCCCCCATCACCCTCCCAGAGTTGACAAAATGTGAAGAGAACCTGGAAGTAACCCCAAGCTTGCATTAGGAAGAGCTTGCTTAAACTACTTAATTGTTTACACCTTCTGGATATTCACATACATTAGGAAGAGCTTCTGGCCCCCACCACCCTCCCAGAGTTGACAAATGGTGAAGAGAACCTGGAAGTAACCCCAAGCTTCCACCTGAACCAGCCCTTTTTGAGCCTCTTCTTCTTTTGGATCATTGAAAATTTTGAATCCACGAAGTCTTCTATGGCATTCCTCGACGACTCTCTTGCGGGAGCTAAGTTGTAATCATTTTTTTTCTTTTTGAGCCCCCCCCGTTTCCGTGTTCTCCTTGGGGTTTTGTGCCATCTTTTCTTCTGTTCCTTGTAACATAGGTTTCACCCACCTTGGCGGCTCTAGGGTTTATAATATGTCTACACATCAAAAAAAAGGTGACCCCAGTATATAGTTCTCTAACTGTGAGTTTTCAGGTTGCTCCAGTTACTCTTGGGAACCTTTGCTAGACAGTGCTTGAATGTTCTAGATCTGCGTAGGTCAGCGATCTTTGGTCAGAGGACCCAGACCATGTTACTCCTTAGCCTGCAGGAAGCTTGTTTGGTTCTTTGGCCGGCATTTACCACGTATACAGCCTTAGACATCAAAGGTTGTTCCTGCTATTGGTGGTTCAGATGAAACCACCAATGTACATCCAATGTTACTCATCTACACTCACCAATGTACATCCAATGTTACTCATCTACACTACGAAGAGACCAAGTGAAGTTTCAAGGGAAGCTCAAAAGATACATTCCCCATTGGTTACGTTGTTAAAGGAATCTCCTTTATGCAGCAGCTAGTTATTCATGCAACTTAATAGATTGCTAAAGGTAAAGCAACTTCTGGTAGGCTAAAAACTTGGTAATCCCATGGTCTACTGCTCTAAATTTCCCATTCAGTGTAAGCCTGCATAAGCTGAAAAAAAAAGAGTTGTGGAACCCTAGGAGTAATATATGCGTCGATCTAAGATCACAAGTTGAGCTAACCCGGCAATTTAAGGAAAACCCTAACTAGAAAATGAAGTTAAAATTAAAGGTTTCTTCCAATATTACTATGCCTAGTAAAAGGAAAATAGTAGGCACAAAAAGCTCCAGGAAGGGCACATGCAAAGCAATCATTAGCTTAGACCATACTAGAAATGAATGGTTACTTTACTAACTAAAATTGGACGCAGCAGCGCAGACTTTCTAACTCTTTCAGCCTCGCCTCCCACGATTTTCTCTCATCTTCTTATCTCAAATAATTTGCATTGATAAGGAGAAAATGCATCAGACCTGCGGGCAACCCTTCTAGTTATAGAAAATGTAATAAAAAATTACATCAAACTACATTTGTTAAGTCGTGTCTTTGAGTTCTTAAAATATGATAATAAGATAGATCTGACAACTAATGACACACACATGCATGGCGTACCATGTCCAAGTGACATGTTAATGCAGCAATATCTCATGTCATATAGCACTTCATATACAAAGTCAAGACTGAAATTGTGCACTATAAAACGCCAAAAAATATGTAGAGCGGGAAACATGCGTGTAGCTTAGAAACAGAAGATGTGGCACATACCGGGAAATCTAACTGCTTAAGAAGCATTACAGCCTCAGCTCTTGCCTGTATAGATTCAGAATCTGAGAAGACCTTTCCCTGAAAGAAAAATCAGAACATGAGCCGTATTAAATAAAAATAAATCATCACAAAAAGCAATAGACAGTTGCCAACTTATTCAGTGAGAAATTAGACTTGTTTCATGAAAATAGGTTGGTACGACTTAATCTCTTCCATTAAGGTATAAAAAAGCACGGAGGACCTAACCAACTAGACTTGTACAAATCACTATGGCTACGACTGCTAATATAGGATCATAATATGATTTGAGATCTGGCCAAAGTACCATTCTCTGCTCGAGCAAGTTGGTCGGTATAACTATGTAATCTTTGCTTGATCAACAGACATATTATTTACCATGTCATCAATTTTTAGCACTTAACTAGAATAGAAGAAAGTAGGCCCACTACTTGCAGAGTGGAAGTCAATCCTAATCCTTTATACGTTTTCAATAGTCTTGCTTTTCACTGCTATTTTAAATAACCCAAATACTGTCCGTTGATTTACGTAGCCCAAACCTCTGTTTATACTCCTTCGTCTCCTTAATACGAGAATTGAACTTTTCCATATATAAGGCATAACTAACAAAGATATAAAACATTTGTAACTAATATAAGTATAAACCAGAAATAACATTTCCATGCTCATCCTTGATGGATTTGATAGGATTACTCAAACAAGCCTCTGCTTCACGCTTTCAATCCAGCTCGTCCTCATTCCCTCATTTCTCATCCAAAGATGGTTTAAGGCAAAAATATTACCTTTCATTCAACCGGAAAAGGCTAACAGAGTAACAGCAGGGATCAGGGTACAAAACATCTCTAGTCAGATACACTCTTACTACCGAAATTTACAAGCTTTTATTGAAATATAAACTTCTTATAATAAACTTGTATTAAGGCAACTGCACTTGTGTCGATTGCTCTGTTTAACTGTTAGATACCCAAATTCATCACCAAAGAAAAAAAAATGAGTGTACGGTGCCCTGTCCTCCTAGACTTCGTACACATCATAAGCAATCCTCCTATACAATTACTCAATGCAAGATGTTAAAGTATCTTGTTCAATTGTCCTAACATGTAACTTCTCACAAGCAAACTTGTAACTTCTCACAACCTCAGCTAATTTTTTTTATGGCTCGATGTCCTTGTACCATTTCGACAACTCTCCCCATATTTCATTGCCAAATCTTCTTGCTTGAATTGCTTAACCATCCCCAACTTGCACAGTGGTTGATCAAAGAAACAAGGCTCAGAAAAAAGTTGTAACTATAGCAAGAAGAATGCACCTGCAAATTTTTTATTATAATAGCCACTGCGTCTTCAGATGCTCTCTTACAGTCCTGGAATGATGAGTCCCCATATGCCTAGCAAAGTTGGCGAATAATGAGGGGTTGGGAGGGGGTCAGTGAAATTGCGATATATAGTTGATCAGCATATATGATAAACATTTTCAAAGAAGAAGTGAAAATAAACAAAATTGACGGAACCATCACAGGTTAAGGTAAGGAAAAAGTAACCTTAAAAATCGGCATAGCTCCAGTGTAAAACCTCACTGCATCAGCATAGGCTTCTGCTTTGATACACTTTCCAAGTCTAGTAGGTAGATCAAATATGAACTGCTCTTTTCCACAGAAGATGAAATCTGTGTAACTCATACATGGCCAAGTCATACCTAACTAAACCTGATATAGCAACAAAATTATAGGTGCACAACCAATAAATAGAGTCACTATAATACCTGAACTTTGCGAAGAAGATTACGTGTACGATGCAATTTCTCTACATGCTCCCTCTTTTCAAAAAGAGAAGTGTTGACCCCATCACTTCTGGATTGCACAGACATAATCTGAAATAATGAATGCAGAAATGCATCTTTTTGAATCATATTTTCTTTTGCCATCATGGTCTCAAATTAAAAGAACTAATGCAAGATTGATAAATTGTTTTTTCAGGGACCTTCTCAAGAAGCTGCTCCATATTCGCTTCCATGCCCACAATATTAGTTTTCATTCTGGAGACAAATGGTATTAATATGAGTTCATCCGCCAAGAGTTTAAGACAGTAAGAGAGATTCCAAAAATTGCGCACAGGTGATTTTGAAGTCACAAGAAGAGACTTGTGACAGGCTTATCCAATAAATTTATTTTCTAGAAAACCACATTAAACTCACGAAAATAAGCCAAGAGCTAGAACTACACAGGTGCAGTAGTCTTTTATACTTCCAAGCTACCAAGAAAAAATTTAAGGTTCCAGCAATAGAAAACCAACAAGGCAGAAAGGGCAAGGCTTACCTTTTTATCGTATCTGTAGCACTGATAAACTTGTTGTAATTTTCATAAACTAACATTTGCAAGTCAGTGTCAAGGTTCTTTATCTCAGCTGCCATCTCAACATGTTGCTGAAGGAGTCCCTCCAAATTTGACTTTTGTACCTAAGCATGCAAGTAAAAGAATGCACGATTCAACTTTCGTAACAGATAAACTTTTGATGCCAATGATGGAGGCCTTTTAGTTTCAACCCTTCCACTAGAGCACTACCACGTTATGCTGCTCCCTCAGTCCCACAAAAATTGACCCTTGACTTGCTCAATATTTAAGAAAGTTGGTAATTCGAAAGTTCCCTTGTTACCTTCGACCCTATTTTTATTTTTATGTGTATTTGTTTTTAAGTCACTGCGACATGATGGGTCCCCCTTGCTCCCTTTCCCTCTTTATATCTCTTGTTCACTCTCCCCTTTTCTCCATAACCATCCTGAAACTCTAGCCTGGTTGGATCTTTATTTAAAACCACACTACATTTCATCAAATTTCATAAGGCATCCTCTATTGTCTATCTTTTTTCCCGTAACCTCTCCGTCTCTTTTCGAAGTTAAGCTTCAACCTTATCAAACCATATGTGGAAACATACCAAAATCAAGTTTCCGTTCGGCAAAACAAGAAACAAAAACAATCATAAATTGTTTGCTCCAAGAGATAAGAAGATAGAGAGACAAATTATCAAAAGCTCTAAATCGGGGGTCAATGCCTAGACCGGCCTCATCGAACGCCTAGGGTCGCCCCATCGAATGCCTAGGCTCGCCTAGTAGAACGCCTAGGCTTGCCTAATAGAACGCCTAGGCTTGCCTAATAGAACGCCTAGGCTCACCTTATGCTCACAATCAAACTAATCCCACCGCCATCACCAATAATTCCTCCCAAACATTACCACTACCCTTCCTCAGACCAGGAACTGCAATTCTTTTCTTTGAAATCAAAATTTTTTTGGGGTTAAGGATGAAGGCGACAATACTACTGGTCGATGAAGTAAGTGGTGTTGCTAGATGCAGAAGAGAGGGCAGCAGCATCGACGTTGGTGGAAGAAGACGGCATAGGGGTCGACGAAGGCAACCATGCAAAAAGGCGGTGGCCTGACTTATGGGATGTTCCCAGAAGGAGGTAGCTTATGAATTGTGAAGTGAGGGAGAAAGAAATTTTGGCACGGCGGAGGGAAGGGTCTGATAGAGAAATCGGGAGAAATGAGTGGAGAGGAGAAGAGAGGACAATGGATTAAAAAGGAAACGTGGAAGGAGTCAAGGATAGGAGAAAGAAACAGAAAGGACAAGATAAGGCAAAGGGCAGAATTAGCAAAACGACGAAAAAACCTGCCTAATTACTAAAGTGAGCGATATTCTTGGGACAGCTCAAAAAGGAAATATGAGCAATTTTGTGGCACAAAGGGAGTATTCGATTTAAGTTTGGAGGAACTCTTGACACTTAATGATTTTGTTCCCCTACAAAAAAGAAACTGACAGAGTCCATTCATTTTAATCTAGAATTGATTTATGCTCGTTTACTAAGGATCCTTAACCACTTGCCTAATTACTAGGTGAGAATACTTTTCAGAGTGCCCAAAAGGGAAATATGGGCAATTTTTGTGGGACAGAGGGAGTATTTTTTTAAGCTTGGAGCAACTCTGACTCTTAAAATGATTTGCTTCCCCTACAAAAACGAAACTAACAGAGTCCGTTCATTTTAGTCTAGAATTGATTCATGCTCGTTTACTACTGAGGATCCTTAACCAAGATAAAGGAAACTATAACAAATGTAGACCCAAGGAATGATTCAGAACCAATAAGAAGCATTGAACATAAGTTCAAAATTGCTGCCAAATGTTGCAATAAGGCTTGCTCTATCAGAATGGCTGAATTATAATGTTGAGCACCATCAAAATTTCCAATCTTAATCCCTGTTATAAAAACAGATTACCTAATTCAACCTGTTCTTTAAGCCTACCCATTACTTGTTTGCAAGATGAGCCTTGCTCCAAATCAACTCAGGTTTCCTAAGAGTTGTTAGATGTTGCAGGGCCTCAATAGATAGCCTTCTATGGATACAGCCAGCAAGACCTAATCGAATTCAGTCTTCCCTCGACCCCCCTCCCCACGGAGAGAAAAAGAAACAAAATTGATAACAATATGTATATCTGATTACATATACAAAATGCACATATATGTAGATAAATAGTAAAGGAGATCTATAGGGAGGATAAAAAGGAATTTACTTCAGAAGTTGCAATATTTGCCTAGGGGAGGAGAAGTTCATAAACATGATGTGGACTTCTAGTATCAAAACTATAAAGCACTGACACTTCAAATAGATGCTTTTCGGACACGACAACTCGACACAAGCCAACACTTTCCAACATGTTTGGGGTTAACTCCAATAGTTTGGGCTTTTTATGCCTTGTTTTGATTGCTACATCTGACAGGTAGAATCATATATGCTGAATTGACATACATTATTGCGTGTAACATATGTACACACAGTAGAAATAGTATTGTATGTCACGCCAAGTTGGTATCTGATTTTGCAAGTGTCAGTGCAACATCAGGATTCTAATCCCAAAGTTTATCTCCCTTCTCCCAACCTCTCTTTTCCACTGCCTCTGCAGATTAGAAATGATGGTAAAGTGTCACTCGTTCTAGGCTTCTACAGTTTGAGAATGTTTTGTCTGCTACATCTGACAGGTAGAATTTTATGTGCTTCTAATACATTAGCACGTAATAACATACAACGGTGGAACTAACACGCTGTGTTGGAATCTGATTTTTGTGAATGTCAGTGTCAGCACTACCAAGCATTCATACTAATGTGATATTCTACTTCAAGATTCCATCACCAGATTAGACAAAGGTTCTGCCATAAATCAGGTTGTAATAGTTATGTCTCATAATTTTTGTTCCCTTCGACTATTTGTGAATTGCTAGGATAAATCAAACATCTTTATCTAGCAATCAAACATCTTTACGTTGAATTTAACTCAAAAAGTTCATAGAGATCAAATGAAAATTACTCGCTTTGTTCCGTTGGATTTTCCCATTTGACTTTCGTTTGAATTCATAGGATAGATTTAGTGCACATAATTCCATGTTCACATGGTACTAAATGTTAACTTCAATTGGATGTTCACATGGTAAAATTTTGCAAAAAGCCAAAAAGAGGAACTTCAATGGAAGGTAGGTAGTATTTGACAAGTCAAGCTAGGCAAAACAGCGAGTAAAGTCCATATTTACATGTCCACATTCTATTCTAAAAAGAATCATGGACTAGGAGGCAGTAGCATTATTCTGCCCAACACACATTTCTACGCCAAATTCACAAGTGAATGCACGTTCACATGCGCAAAACGCAGTATGTGTGCGCGCGCGCGCGAGGGGGGGAGAGAGAGAGAGAGTACCAGGAGGTTCATGTACTGGTTGGGATCGAAGGAGGTGGTGTTGATGGTGTCGAGCGTGGCGTATCTGGATGACGCGTTGGCGGTGGGAGGCGGTGCTGACGATGGATCTGGAGAGTAAAAGCTTGACAGCAGGTCCCGCATCCTCTTCGCCTTGTCGTCCATCGGAACTTCGTCGTCTGTCCCCATTTTCACCGACCAGAGGATCCTCTTGCCGTATAAACGGGGAGGGAAATTTAACGAAGAATTGAATTACCGGTGGCCGGCTATTAGCAACTGTGATCCAGCTTTTGCTTGAAATCACACTCTTCGGCGAGCAGTGATCTGACCCTGTTCGGTGGACTTGCGTACTGGGCTAGACGGGTCAAGTCGTAGGCCCTTCTCTGGCTAAGGCTTTAGTGTACGGACAATTTTAATTTGTATGGCTTGTACGTCATTTATAAGAGAAATTAGTCTGGACGATGTGCAAAGAATAATGTTTGAATTGATATTATTATTTTGGGCAAATTACACTTATATCCTTGAGGTTATAGTATAATTACAGTCAAGGACAACGAGTTTCAAAATGTAACATTCCGTGACCAAACACTTTTAAATTGTATCAACCGTGTCCATCCGTCAGGTTTCCGTCCAAAAAATGTACTTTTTTAATGATGTCAGCAATACGTATTTTTAAAATGACGATACTACCCCTTGTACTGTATATACTGAATATTTTTAAAATTTTTGATTTCAGCCTTAATTTGAAGATTAGAGTTTTAAAACCCTAAAATTGATTTGTTCCCTATTTAAAAATTTCTCAATTTGCAGTCCATTTCATCACCTTGCAAATTTGCAAGTTAGGATTTTGTTGAAACCCTAATTTACAAATTGGGGTTTTCTTGAAACCCTAATTTGCAAATTAGGATTTGTTGAAACCCTAATTTGCAAATTGGGGTTTTTTGAAACCCTAATTTGCAAATTGGGGTTTTTTGAAACCCTAATTTGCAAATTAGGGTTTTAAGAAAACCCCAATTTGTAAATTAGGGTTTTGTTTGCAATCCCCACCAAAGCGGCCGCGCCACCACCATCGTCGGCGGAGTACAACTGGAGGATCTCGACGCCGTCATCCTCGGTCGAGGCCAACTCGGCGGCGATGCCGAAAGCGTCCTCCTCGACGCGGCAGGAACCGGGCCGTAGCACTTGGAGAGCACGGAGGGGGCGAAGAGGGTCTCAATCAGGCAGCTGAGGACGGCATCGCGGATGGCGTCGCGGGTGCGCTGGGTGGGCGGCCAGATGCTGAAGGAGCACCTTCTCCGGCTGGCTTTGCGGCAGCGGGGAATCCACCGGGGTGGGGCTTCGGCGGCCATGGAGGTTGGGGTGTTTGGATCTTGTGGTTGTTGTGGGCTCTCTTCCTGTTTGGCTACAGGTTTGGGGGTGGGTGGGGGGAGGGGGGTTGTTGAAGAAAAGTAATAGCATTAATGACATTAAAAATAAGATGAAATAATGGCATTAAAAAAAATAAGATTCCAGCTAAGGGGCAATATAGTCTTTTCATTAAAACCGTTAGGGTTTTTAAGATTCCGTTTGGTCAATGGACATAAGTGTAATTTGTCGAAACTATTGTCCTCGCCTGTAATTATATCCTGACCTCAGGGATATAAGTGTAATTTTCCCTATTATTTTTTTAAAATTAAAATAATATAATTCAATTATATTCTTATTTCTTTTGTAACTTATTTTGGAAAAAATGTATATTTGATGTTCGCAATCATAATCAGTTCAATATTTAAAAATATTCTTTGTAAGCTTCTAGATTGAAGAAATGTTTGATGATACTGCTGAAAATAAAAGTAAATGGAGAAATTAAAAGAATAATGCTCTGTTTGAAAAAATTTTTTTTTTTTTTTTTTTTTTTGTGTTTGATAACCCAGTTTTTATTTTGAGTTTTTTTTTTTGTGGTGGTTTGCGGTAGGGTGTGGCGGTGGCTGCCGGTGGTCACCGGCCGCCGCCAGCAACCGGCAGTCGCCGATAGCCTGCAATCGCCGGAGGTTGCCGCCTGGAGCCGGCAGTGGTCGGCGATGGTGGCCGCCGGTAGTCGTCGCCGGTGGTGGCTGCCGACGATGGGACGGTGGTGGTGGTGGTGGTCTCAAAAAAAAAAATCAAAGCTGAAAAAAAAAAAACTCATTTTTAGAGTTTTTTTTTTTCTTCTTCAGTTTAAAAACTGGTTTGTTAAACTGAAGAAGAAAAAAAAATGGTTACCAAACACGATTTTTTTTCCCAGTTTTCCAAAACTGGAAAAAAAAAGCTCCATCAAGCGGGGCTTAAATCTACGTCTTTATTTTTGTAATCTGTTAAATTGATTTATGGTTAAGATTTGTAATTTTCAAGACCATGTGCTTTGCATTTCATCAATAAGAATTGAAAAATACACTGTCTTCAACTGCAATAACCGAACATATTTTCAGTTCAAATTGGCACCATATTTAAGCTTTGTTTTTTTATGCATATTTAACCCTTTTTCGTTTTTTTTTCCAACAATTTTTTTGTTTCTTAATTGGCTTTTCACGTGCTTCAGTTTCTTTATTTTGTTTTTGTTTTTCAGTTTTACAATTGGTTAATTGTTTGCTAACCTAAAAATACAAGAAAAATATCACAGTTCTCATTAACCAATTCAATATCTAAAGTTTATTTCATTTTAACCAAATTAAAAAGAGAATAATAAAGGAATTTCTTTGTTCAATTTTTCTTTCTCGTCACACTTTTCATTTTTCAATATATAGAATAGATTCACTACCCAATGTTCTTTTATTTTCATCAAAATTTAAAAGGGAGTAATAAAATAAGGGTAAGAATATAATCGACGTAATTAACGAAGGAAATAATCGTCCAAAAAAAATTTACAACATTCATACTTTTATAGATAGTATAGACACACACACAACAACAACAACACATATATAAATATATTTTTCGCAACCACACATTTTGTTTCCCAGTATGTAAATGTAGGTTTAGATTAAATTTATGACATAATGTTCATTAAACGCATTACAAAAAAACTAATTAGGGAAGGGTAGGGTTGTCATTGGAATAATTAACAGAGGGCTAAATCGGAAATGATTACAAAATTAGTAACTATAATAGTATTTATGAAAGGGTAGGATAATAATAGCATTTATGAAAGGGTAGGATTGTTATTGGAGTGATTAACGAAGGGCAAAAATAGAATAAAATGATTTACAAGATTCATACTTTTATAGGTAGTATAGATATGCTTCCAGCATGTATAACTGTCACTAAAAGGAATTTTATTTTATTTTATTGAAGAGTATAAGGTATATACCAAGAAAATGGAAAAAGATACAAAACATGTCCAAACGGTAAGTAAAAGACTTACAGATGACAACCTCATTCGATAGGAAATGCACTAAAATAAAACCTATACCAGTAACAACAGTCTAATTTTATATATATGTGCAAAACAGCTAACCACAAGAAAACAAACAACCAAAGCAATATAATTGCTAACAAACCAACTAGCCACTAGATAACTGTTAACCCTACGGTTATTTAACCTAGGATTATATTTGATTTTGATGATAACTAACATTGATGATTATGCTGTCTAACATGCATTGAGTTGATGAAGCAATAGGAACAATCTCATACTCATGCAAACGGATTATTAGACGAGCAACACGATCAAAGACTCTCAACGGAACGCATCAAAGAGGAAATTCGACGATTGAAGTTTTCATGCTTTTATTTCCGTCTTTGTAAACTAGACATAGAGAGATGATCGTTACGATGACTGTATACCTAGAACTTGCCCATAGGTTTCCCTTGCATGCATAAAAAGTTTTTCATGCTTTAAAAACAGGAAACTGCATTTTCAGGGATGCAGTCGACTGCATGTTGGGCAGTAGGGTATTACAGTCGACTGCATTGAATGCAGTCGACTGCAATACTTCCAGTAGCCCATTACAGTCGACTGCATTGCATTGCAGTCGACTGCAAGTTGGAAATTTGAATTTCCAACGGCTACTTTTTGGGTTACAGTCGACTGCAATGGGCATTGCAGTCGACTGCATTTACCGTTTGGCGCATTTAATGCCCTACCTAACCCCAAACGGTCATATTTATTCCCAGCTCTATAAATACTCATTTTGGGCATTGTTTTCATTCATCAATTGCATTCAAAGCTCTCCTATCTTTCATATTCTCAAAGATCAAAGCAATTGTTCAAATCTCTCTTGTTTTCATTGATTTCTCATCCTTTTCAAGAGAGCATTTATTGTGAGCTTACATTAGAGAGAGATACACTTTCATAAGTCATCATACACTCATCTCTCTTGTTCTAGTACTTCAACTTGTACTCATCTACTTCTTAAGAGTGAAATCTTGTACTCATTTCTTCATTGAAAGGTTCTTGTATCAAAGCTTGGGGTTGTCAAGCTTTGGAGCTTTGGGTTTGTCAAAGCTTGTTCTTGATGTGGGCATAGCATCAAGGGATTGTAAGAGGTTCGATCTTGACCCGTAAGGAAGATCATACTAGTGGATTCTAGGGCCTTTCAAGGGACTTCCTTGAAGGGGTGGACGTAGGCTTGTGGGTATATCAAGCCGAACCATTTAATTCTTCTTGTCAAGTATCTCTAAACCCTTCTCTCTTTACATTATTGTTTTACATATTGTGTTGAGATTGGTTGTTTGTTTACTTGAGTTTTTGAGATTGAGGTTTGTTGGTTGTTAAATTTTAAAGTAGTCTTAAAACCCTATTCACCCCCCCTCTAGGGTTATTTTATTGGTTTCAAGTGGTATCAGAGCCTCGGCTCTTGTTATATTGGGTAACGCCAAGAGAGTTAATCGATCATGGCTTATGTTGGGGGTATGGAGGGTAGTTCTACCACTAGGCCTCCATTGTTTAATGGGACCAACTATAGTGTGTGGAAAGTTAAGATGAAAATCTACTTAGAATCTCAAGACTATGAGATGTGGGATATTGTTGAGAATGGCCCATTCGTTCCGATAAACGTGGTTGACAAGGTTGAAGAACCTAAATCAAAATCGGAGTATAGTGATCATGACAAGAAGATGATTTGTATGAATGCTAGAGCAAAAAATTGTCTTGTATGTGCTTTAGACACTAATGAACTCAATAGAGTCATTATGTGTAATTCCGCTAAGAGTATTTGGGATACTCTTCAAGTCACTCATGAAGGGACTTCTCTTCTTAGAGACTCCAAGATGAATTTATTGTTTAGAGATTATGAGTTATTCCATATGCTTCAAAATGAATCTATTACGGATATGAATACTCGTTTTACTAACATTGTGAACCCTTTGAAGCAATTGGGTAAGGAATTCACTAATGGTGATCTAGTGAGAAAAGTGATTAGGTCCTTACCAAGAGCTTGGGATGCAAAGATCACCGCCATCCAAGAATCAAAGAATCTCAACATCTTTCCTCTTGATGAATTGATGTGCTCACTCATGACGTACGAAATGCAACTCAAGACATTTGATCAAGAGGACGTCAAGAAGAAGCCTACATCAATTGCTCTTAAAGCTTCATCTTCAAACCTTGAGTCAAGTGATGATGATGAAGAATTTAATGAAGAGGATATGGCATTGGTTGCAAAGAACTTCAAGAAGTTCTTGAGATTTAGAAGAAATGATGGGAGAAGGCAACAAAATGCTAGCAACGAAGAGAGGCTTTGCTACAAATGCCACAAGCCGGGACACATGAAGATGGATTGTCCCATCTACAAAAAGGAAAAGAAGGAAAGAAGAGATGTATGGGAAAAAGCTAAAAGAAGACAATTCTCTAAGAAAGAGAACAAGGAGAAGGAAAGAGCAATGAATGCCGAACACACTTCAACATGGAGTGACTTTGATTCAAGTGATGAAGAGAATGATCAAGCAAATGTGTGCTTCATGGCAAATGATGAGGTAAGCTCTTTTTCCGGTAGTGATAGTGATAATGAAAGTTTTGAAGATGCTTATGATAGCTTATATGAGGAATCCAAGAAAATTTTCAAGAAAAATATTATTTTGTCTAAGAAATTTCTTGAAGCTAATAAGCAAATTGAGAAGTTGATAATGGAAAATGATAAGTTGCATGCCAAGAATGAATGCATGTCTAGCCATTTATATGTAGAGCATGTGAATAACAATTTGGTTGATTTACTTGTTAACACTCCTAGCTCAAAACAAATCTCTTCCAAAACTTTGGCTTTAGAAAAACAAAATGAAGATTTACAAAGTGAGATTTGTGATTTAAGAAAATGTCTTGAAAAATTTGTTGATGGTCAAAACAATTTGGATGTCATGCTTGGACGCCAAAGAATTGGCCTAAACAAAGGCGGTCTTGGATTAGATCCCATGGCCATGCCTCCTAAAGTTTTGCAACAACAAGCTAGGTTGAATATTCTTACAAAACGACCAAAGAACTATTGCACACCTTTTACACATTGTGGTTGGTGCAACAAGAAAGGGCATACGACTAATCATTGTCCTTGTAGAATTGTTTTTGTTAGAGGTAGAAAGAAAATGTGGATTGTGAAAGGTCAAGAATACAAATGCAAGACTAACACCCAAGGACCCAAGAAAATTTGGGTACCAAAAGTCATTACTTGATTTGTGTTTATAGGTATGTCTCAAAGCAAAATCTAGTAGCAAGAAGTGGATTCTTGATAGTGGATGCTCAAGACATATGACCGGCAACATATCTCTTTTCACATCGATTGATCTTAAGGAAGGAGGAAATGTGACATTTGGTGACAATTCTCAAGGAAGAATCAAAGGTAAGGGAACTATTGGTAAGGAACCACATTCAATTGAGAATGTGTTATATGTTGAAGGATTGAAGCATAACTTGCTTAGTATTAGTCAATTTAGTGATAAAGGTTTTAAAGTTATCTTTGAGGCTTCTCAATGCACTATACTATCCTTGAAGAACAATGAAACTATTTTGGTTGGTAGTAGAGATAATAATGTTTACTCCATTCAATTAAATGATTTAGCTAACCAAGATGTCAAGTGTCTTAGTGCTATTAGTGAAACATCTTGGCTTTGGCATCGAAGACTTGGTCACATGCACATGGAGCACTTGAAAGATATTTCAAGCAAAGAACTTGTGAGGGGTCTCCCGAAGATCAAGTTTGAGAAAGATAAAGTATGTGATGCTTGTCAAATGGGTAAGCAAAAGAAGGTCTCTCACAAACCGAAGAAAATGGTATCTACTTCTAGACCCTTGCAATTACTTCATATGGATTTGTTTGGACCAATTCCAACTACTAGTCTTGGTGGTAAATCATATTGTTTTGTTATTGTTGATGACTTTTCTCGCTATACTTGGACTTTCTTTTTGGCTACCAAAGATGAATCTCTAAATGTGTTCACTTCATTTGCAAAACGTGTTCAAAATCAAAAAGGTTATTTGATTACAAACATTCGAAGTGATCATGGTAGAGAATTTGAAAATTCAAAAATAGGAGCCTTGTGTGATGACTTTGGGATATCACATAATTTTTCGGCTCCTAGAACTCCTCAACAAAATGGTGTTGCCGAAAGAAAGAATAGGTCTTTGCAAGAAGCGGCAAGAACAATGCTTAACGAATATGGTTTACCTAAATACTTTTGGGCGGAGGCGGTCAATTGTGCTTGTTTTGTTCTTAATAGAGTTATCTTGCGAAAATTTTGTTAAAAACCCCTTATGAGCTTTTTAATGATAAGAAACCTAAGGTGAGCTTTTTTAGAGTCTTTGGTTGCAAATGTTTTGTTTTAAATACCAAGGATCACCTTAGCAAATTTGATTCCAAAACCTTTGAGGGTATTTTTCTTGGTTACTCTAATAATAGTATGGCTTATAGAGTTTATAATAAAAGTACTTTGGTTGTTGAAGAATCCATTAATGTTACTTTTGATGAGACTAATCCTTTTCTTCGGAGGACTAACATTGTTAATGTAGATGACATGGACAATGACTTGAGAACTTTGGACATAAGTGATACACTACAAGGCAACCCCAAAGAAATTGATCTAGGGGAGCAACCATCAAGTTCTCAAGGGGGAAATGAGGAAGCAATCAATGATGCTTCAAACTTGGACGACTCTCAAGAATTACCAAAAGATTGGACTTACAAAAAGGATCATCCAAGCGATCAAATCTTAGGTAATCCTTCGAGTGGGGTAAGAACTCGACGCTCTCTTCAACAACATGTTAATATAGCGTTTCTTTCCCAAATTGAACCGAAGAAATTCTCCGAAGCTCTACATCATGAATCTTGGATGCTTGCTATGCAAGAAGAGCTAGTTCAATTTGAAAGAAATCAAGTTTGGACCCTTGTGCCTAAACCTCAAAACTTTAGGATTATAGGCACAAAATGGATTTTTAGAAACAAACTTGATGAATCCGGAGTCGTGGTTAGAAACAAGGCTAGATTAGTGGCCCAAGGTTATAACCAAGAGGAAGGAATTGATTTTGATGAAACTTATGCACCGGTAGCTAGACTTGAATCTATTAGAATGCTATTAGCTTTTGCTTGCTATAGAGATTTTAAACTCTTTCAAATGGATGTCAAGAGTGCCTTTCTAAATGGTTTTATTTCGGAGGAGGTCTATGTGGCTCAACCTCCCGGCTTTGAACATGAAAAATTTCCAAACCATGTTTTCCGTCTTAGCAAAGCTCTTTATGGTTTAAAACAAGCTCCTAGAGCTTGGTATGAAAGGCTAAGTAATTTTCTTTTAGAAAATGGTTTTTCAAGAGGAAAACTTGACACCACTCTTTTTATAAAATCTAAGGGCAATGACTTATTGTTGGTGCAAATTTATGTTGATGATATTATATTTGGTGCTACTAATGGATCCTTGTGCGAAGAGTTTGCTTCTTGTATGAGTAAGGAGTTTGAAATGAGCATGATGGGAGAACTCACCTTCTTCCTTGGATTGCAAATCAAACAAAGCAAGGATGGAATCTTTATCAACCAAGCCAAATACACCAAAGAGCTACTCAAAAGATTTGACATGGAAGCATCAAATGCTTTTGACACTCCAATGAGCTCTTCTTTAAAGATTGATAAAGATGAAAAGGGTAAGGATGTTGATATTAAGCGCTATCGAGGTATGATCGGATCACTCCTTTACCTTACCGCAAGTAGACCCGATATAATGTTTAGTGTTTGTTTATGTGCTAGATTTCAAGCTTGTCCTAAGGAATCTCATTTGATTGCCGTCAAGAGAATCCTTAGATATCTTAAGGGCACTCACGATTTAGGGTTATGGTTTCCTAGAAACACTTCATTTTTTGACCTAATTGGTTACTCCGACGCCGACTATGCCGGTTGTAAAACCGAGCGGAAAAGTACTAGTGGAGGTTGCCAATTCCTAGGTCACTCTCTTGTTTCTTGGAGTTCCAAAAAGCAAAATTCGGTTGCACTCTCTACCACCGAAGCCGAATATATGGCGGTTGGTGCTTGTTGTGCACAAATTCTTTGGATGAAACAAACCCTTTTGGACTTTGGACTCAAGTATGATCACATACCTATCTTATGTGATAACACTAGTGCCATTGACTTGACCAAAAATCCCATCCAACATTCACGCACAAAGCACATAGAAATCAAACACCATTTTATCCGTGATCATGTGCAAAAAGGTGATATTGTTCTTGATTTCGTGGACACAAATCACCAATTAGCGGATATCTTCACTAAACCTTTAGATTCGAAGAGGTTTACCGCTCTTAGAAGAGAACTTGGCATGTCTTCACCTATGTGACTAAATGTTATATCTCTTGTGCATAAACATGCTTGTTGCTCTTTACATGCTTGAGCATTATCTCATATGCTTATAGCATGCTTTGGTTGATTTTTCTTCTTCCAAACAAATGTTGATTTTTTTTTTAATGATTTGCACACACTTCTATTCCAATATTTATATGCATAATCATGTTCAAGACTGCTTGATTTTTTTTGCATTGAAGTCGACTGCATTAGGCAATACAGTCGACTGCATTCGGGAATATAGCCGACTGCATTACGGGGAAAGGGCATAAATCGAGCCCAGATCTCAGATTTCAGCAGATTTCCAACTCTCTCTCTTCGAACCAAACCCCTTTCTCTCTTACGGCCTCATTTTTCGTGCATTCAGCTTGACATTGGTACGTAAATCCTCCCAAATCTTATTCTAATACATGTTTTAAATACTTTCTCTGCTCGATTTCATCTACATTGTTCATATTCTTTGAAATTCAAATTGCCCTCTTTAGTACAATTTCTTCAGATCTACTCCAATTAAGCATGCTACTATATGTTTTAACGCTTGATTAATGTTGAGGGATGCTTATTACATGTTCTTACATAGTTTAATTACATGTTTTCATGCACAATTTGTTTTTCCCCAATTTTCATGAACTAGGGTTTTTCAATTGTCAAAATTTCTTCAAATTGATTATGCAATTACATGTTTAATCACTTGATTCATGCTTAGTTATGTCTATTGCTCGATTATACATGGTTAATTTCATTCGATTTGTCCAAAATTAAATTTTCCCCAAATTGCATGAATTAGGGTTTATCTTTTTCTCAAATTTTTAATGTATTCCATTTTTTTTGCATCTTCATTTCTCTTACATTTATGCTTTCTTTGTTTAGATTGTTCAAGAATGGCAAGAGAGAAACGTGCACGTGCCAGTTCATCTCGCTCACGAGCTGCACCCGCGCCCGAGCCCGAGCCTATCGCGGTAGAATTTGATCAAAATTGCTATCAGACCCGCGAGGCTGCCGATCGCTTTTCTGCACAACTCTCTTCCCCTCTGACTCCAGGTTTGCGACTGGATACTCCATTCCTTTTCACCATAGGTGTTCTTAGATCCCTTCAGGATAGTCTTCTAGATCGCTTCACTGATAGGAACACCACTCTATATTATCCTGATGCAATCCGCTTATTTTATGCGAATTTGAATTGGAGCATTGCTACTGAGTCTTGTACCCTCACGTCCTATGTTTTTGGACGCCGCATTTCATTTTCACAGTCTCGTCTAGCCACTATTCTAGACCTCCCCGACAGTGGTTTCTCATTTTCATTAGACATGATTCCTGTCGCTGGTCAGTCACATTGGTTTGACCGACCTTTTACTATTGAGGAGCAGCTTCGACATACACTTCATTGTCGACAGGTTCGGGTTGCGAGCAAGCCCAGCCTACGTGACCTACCACCTCTCTCTCGTCTGTTCCATCATATCATCGCTCACAACGTCATTCCTAGAACTGGAGGTCTTTCACTTGTTTCTTACTTGGACGTTCAGCTCCTGACCTTCTTTCGCTCTGGCACACCGCTTAACCTCCCTCGTCTCATCATGTTAAACATGATTAGGAGCGCCTCACATCCTGCCTTAGCTCTACCATATGGCCTCCTACTCACTCGCATTCTTGCTGCCTTTGACATACCTCTTATGGGTGAGTATATTGAGGTTACTAGGCACCTCGTACTAGACAGCTCTACCCTTCGTAGAAAGGGCCTTTTAGATGGTCATGACCGCTTCTTACCGGAGCCTGACATGGACGATGTCCCTGTCGATGATGATGAGGATGAGGCTGATGAGGCTGATGGTGATGATGATGAGGACGTTGATGTTGATGTTGATGCTGATGCTGATCGAGCTGCCGGCGACGGGATTGATCGTGATTCACCTCCGTTGATCATTTCGAGTACATATGAGGCGGGCACTTCTTCCGGTCCTTCTACTTCTGGATATGACGCGATCCTCGCACGCTTAGATATGATGCAGCAGCATATGCATGCCGGTTTCAGTCGGATGGATCTCGCCCATAGCCAGCTCAGTCGACGCCTTTCTCGCATGGAGGATCATTGTGGGATTCAGTGTCCCGAGGAGGACTTCTTTCATCCACCACCTCCACCATCGGGTCCTTAGGCGTTAGGACTTGATTTATGTCTTTATTTGCTTATGCTCTCAGACTCGTTTATGTATTTCAAAACTTGTCATGGATGTTATGCGTAGTATTATTAAAACTTGGTTTAAATTAGCATTTTGATTCTCGCTTCTCTTGCGGCACGCTTGATTTATATTACGTTTTTTATATGCTATTCTTACAAGTCTTGATATACCTTTTGATGGTTATTCAAGTACTTATGCTTTCTTGTTTTTGAAATGCCCTTGTTGGCTATAATGATTATCCATGGATGGATACATACGTTGATCACTTTCACACACACCCTTGATTTTTTTCAATGATGTCAAAAGGGGGAGAAAATATTGTTGATTCATATTTGTGTGGACTTGATATGTGAGCATATATTACTTAAGTTAGGGGGAGCCCTACATTGCTTAAGATAGGGGGAGCGTTTTGTCATGATTTCTTCTCATGACCCCTTATGGTTTTTAATTGAGATTGTTATGCTTCATTTCGCATATTATCTTATATATCTCATATTATTTGAATCAATGTTTGCCATCATCAAAAAGGGGGAGATTGTTAACCCTACGGTTATTTAACCTAGGATTATATTTGATTTTGATGATAACTAACATTGATGATTATGCTGTCTAACATGCATTGAGTTGATGAAGCAATAGGAACAATCTCATACTCATGCAAACGGATTATTAGACGAGCAACACGATCAAAGACTCTCAACGGAACGCATCAAAGAGGAAATTCGACGATTGAAGTTTTCATGCTTTTATTTCCGTCTTTGTAAACTAGACATAGAGAGATGATCGTTACGATGACTGTATACCTAGAACTTGCCCATAGGTTTCCCTTGCATGCATAAAAAGTTTTTCATGCTTTAAAAACAGGAAACTGCATTTTCAGGGATGCAGTCGACTGCATGTTGGGCAGTAGGGTATTACAGTCGACTGCATTGAATGCAGTCGACTGCAATACTTCCAGTAGCCCATTACAGTCGACTGCATTGCATTGCAGTCGACTGCAAGTTGGAAATTTGAATTTCCAACGGCTACTTTTTGGGTTACAGTCGACTGCAATGGGCAATGCAGTCGACTGCATTTACCGTTTGGCGCATTTAATGCCCTACCTAACCCCAAACGGTCATATTTATTCCCAGCTCTATAAATACTCATTTTGGGCATTGTTTTCATTCATCAATTGCATTCAAAGCTCTCATATCTTTCATATTCTCAAAGATCAAAGCAATTGTTCAAATCTCTCTTGTTTTCATTGATTTCTCATCCTTTTCAAGAGAGCATTTATTGTGAGCTTACATTAGAGAGAGATACACTTTCATAAGTCATCATACACTCATCTCTCTTGTTCTAGTACTTCAACTTGTACTCATCTACTTCTTAAGAGTGAAATCTTGTACTCATTTCATCATTGAAAGGTTCTTGTATCAAAGCTTGGGGTTGTCAAGCTTTGGAGCTTTGGGTTTGTCAAAGCTTATTCTTGATGTGGGCATAGCATCAAGGGATTGTAAGAGGTTCGATCTTGACCCGTAAGGAAGATCATACTAGTGGATTCTAGGGCCTTTCAAGGGACTTCCTTGAAGGGGTGGACGTAGGCTTGTGGGTATATCAAGCCGAACCATTTAATTCTTCTTGTCAAGTATCTCTAAACCCTTCTCTCTTTACATTATTGTTTTACATATTGTGTTGAGATTGGTTGTTTGTTTACTTGAGTTTTTGAGATTGAGGTTTGTTGATTGTTAAATTTTAAAGTAGTCTTAAAACCCTATTCACCCCCCCCTCTAGGGTTATTTTATTGGTTTCAAGACAAACCACTCAAACGAGATAAATACTAAAGAGAAAACTAAACAAGCCAATCAAAAGACGCCAGCCAGCTGACAGCCACCAGCCCAAACTCTGGACACTTGTCCGTCGTTGTAACCTACCTCGATCGACGTGCCTCATTCAAATGCCAGACACGTGTCCCCGTCGCTACTATATGTATCCTCGATCTCTGTGAACTATTAGCACCGATAAACCCACCTTCTTTGGCCATCAGTCTGTTGTCGATCCGTAGGAAGCACCACAACAAAACCAAAATGGACGCCCCTCAAACCCATCGAATTCTTCAGAAAACCCAGCTTTGATAGCCCTCACAACCACCAATGACCACCGTGGCTCAACAACACCTACTAAAACCTACAGCTACACCAGCCCTCACCAACGGTAATGTGAGCCCCTCACAAACTAATCCAATCGGAAAAAAAAATAACTGAAAAACCTTAGTACGACCAAGACCCCTTACCAACGAAATCATCGATCGAAGCTACCCCCTTATCACCGAAAACATCACAAAAACCACACCACCATCCAAAAATAACCAAATAAAACCTTTCTAGATTTAGGGGGAAGAGGGATCGACTAGGGGGAGGGGAAAAATAAACCCTAGACCAAAGAACCTAAATATACACTCCCCTTCCTTCTCCAACTCATGGCATCGTGACACACACAAACCTCATCGGAAAATTCAACCTGCACTCAAAACCTACCACATAGGGACGATAATTTGATCCACAACCGGTGGATATTCGCCCTGTCTCGATCCTATAGGAGCGGGTTTTCTTGACTTTGACCGGATTACGAGCGGGTATGGTATCTAAAATTTAAACTCGTAGCAGGTACGGGTTGGGTTTGGTATTTAGGCTAACCGCCCCGCCCCGCTGCCCTGTATATAATTAGTTTTTATCCTAACCCTAGATCTAGGCGATCTCGGCCATCCATCTCATAGTATAAATGATGAGCACAGCCTCTATTTTTCTCTTGCCTTTCTTCTCTGCCGCCCCATCTTCTCTCAAACTCTCACTTCTCTCTATGTTCTCTCAATGTTGGTACGTCGTACGGTCACGGCCACATGGTACAACGCTTGTCTCCGCCAGTCACCCATCTCTAATCTGCCGCCGAAGCTCCTCCACCTCCGATTGTTGCGACAGTGTACCAGATGCTTCTGTCGTGGATCGGCGTCGCCAATTGTTGTTGACTCCAGAAATTTTTATTTATTGGACAATTTGAATCAGAAGCTATAATGAACTTTGATTTCATATTCTGTGTTTATTATCAAATTCTGTGTTAAAAGTTACAATGGATTTTTTTTTTTTTTTGTGTGCTTCTGGTGATGGTCTGTTTTGAGCTTTTTATGAAAAGAGGAAATTAAGCTTTTTCATGGTTTTTTTTTAAGCTTCTTGGTGGGGTTTCAGAATGGTTGCGTAGTGGTGGGGTTTGAGGGAGTAGATCGCAGGCAGGGGCGGAGCCAGGATTTCACCCCAGGGGGTGCTAAAAATATATAGAAATCAGTAAAAAAACTTATAAGTAAAATAGTACCAAAAAAACAAAGTGCACTTTTTGATAATATACAAAAAAAGCACACAAATCCGGTACAATTAAGTAAGTTTTAAGCACGTTTCAAGCACAACCATGTGAATCGCATATGTACAATTGTTTGAAGCAGTGCAAGGGAATTGTTGCCCTATTTGGGAGTGCCACCAATATGTGGGGAATCTTATATTAAGATAAAGTTCATTTTAGCCGACTGTGGTTGATTCTTGATGGTAAATTGTAAAATTCAGGAACTCTAGCATGATTTTGCTCTCTTTTGTTGTACTGTTTATTAGATAAAAATACTAAAAGATGTAAAGTCAAGTAAAAGTCATTTTTCTTTAGACAATTACAGTGTTGACATTCTTTGTTGTACTTGCAAGAATAGTAGTGTGATTATGCACTTCCGATTGTACCTTGTCTTACTCATCACCTATTTGAACTAATTTTTTTATTTGCTGCTTTAATGTTGAAACAAATGTGATAGTCAACAGGATATTTTCTACATACTACAGTTACACCTTCAGCATCTTGAGATTTTCCTCTGGTTGTTGATATTAACATCGGTGGTTTTGTCTTTTGGTAGTATAGAGCAAAGAACTGATTGTGTAAACCAGTTTTCCAATTCAATTCAAACATCAAACATCCGGGGCGGAGCTACTGTTGACTATTTTGACAAAATCCAATCCAATTCAACTCAAACATCAAACACCACAGGTCCACATCCATAATATGATTCAGACATTCAGTCCCCCAAGGCCCACGCAGATTCAAGAGAATGAAGAGATGCATCATGCAAGGCGATTTGGGATTTGGGATTTGCGAACATACCCCTTGTCGCCGGTTGTCACCGGTGGAGACGTGGAGTTAGGGGCAGAAGATCGTTCATCGCGACGCCGGTTGAGGTGAGGTCGCCAGTGACCGTGAGCTCGTCACCAGCGCGTAGATCTAAATCCAGATCCAGATAGCCCAGATTGTGGGCTCGTGTCATGACCGCCGTCGCCCGTAGCCGTGAGTCGTGAGACGGTGAGCACATAGAGAGTGAGAGGTCATGAAAGTTGAGAGGAGAAGAGAGAAAGAGAGAGAGTGTGAAAATCTGAAATAAACTATATATATATATATTATTTTATTTTATTTCAAAATTTGAGGGGGTACATTAGCCCGCCCTCGTACAACACTAGCTCCGCCCCTGATCGCAGGGCGGGGCGGGGTCGGGGTTTTTTGTAATCCGTCGGATTAGGGATGGTATTCCCATCTCTCGACCCGAAGGCGAGGCGGGTCGAAGTCGCTGAATTAGGCTACCGAGGTGGGTGCAGATCTAATAAGATCTGCATCCGACCCACCCCATTGCTATCCCTAGCCAAGCCAATCATGGAAACAGCCCAGGAACCCCACAACTTAAACCCCACATCAACACCCCAACCGATCGCCAGTACTGAAAAGACTTGATCGGACAATCAACACCCCAACCGATCGCCAGTACGACGGATTGTCCAGCTAACCGCAACCTCCCAGATCCACATGAGCCCTAACTAAACAAATAACTAGACTACCACAGCACCATTCGCTTATAAAATCGACGGTGGCAATGGAATCGAGATTAGAAGAGAAAAGATTTTGGAGAAGAGGGGTTTTTATTTTTTTGTCTCTCACAGATAATGTTTAAGCGACTAAAACTTGTGATTATAAAGTTTAACAACAGTAACAAATAGTTTTATTTGATAATTTTTTGTCACTAAAAATGTTACAACAAAGATGATGTACAGTAGAGAATCATTATCCATAGACTGATATGCGCTACTTTTTTCTTTTTCTTAAAGTAGTGCATATGCTAATTTAGTATTCCCTCCGTCCCAAAAAAAATTGATCATATTTTTTTTTCTATCCCGAAAAAATTGAGCACTTTTCAAGTTAAGAAAGCTTATGCTCCATGTTTACCATTTTTACACTTTTTTTAATTTTATTTCTCTCTCCACATTTAATCATCTACCAATCTATTTTCTCTCTCCTGTCTCACTTTCTTCTCCCTCTCTCTCAAATGTTAGGATGAGAAACTCATATAATATGACTCGCATCTTAAATAAGCATGCAAGTCAAACTTGAACAAAAAATTTAGGCCATATAGAGTATTTTAATTTGGGAGAGTTAGAGTCTTGCACAAAGTTTTGATCTCTGTAAGCAATTGAACATGTCATAAGTACATACATGCATATATAATAATATGTGTTTATGTACATAATATAATACATATCGACATGCATGCAATTCTTAACCAAACCAAATCAAAATTTTAAGTGTACCTATAATTTGTATATGCACTATGCGTGTCTGTGTGTAGAACACATAAATTGAAATTTGCACAAAGTGTTGATCTCTGTAACCAATTGAACATGTCCTAAGTACATACATGCATATATAATAATATGTGTTTGTGTACATAATATAATACAGATCGACATGCATGCAATTCTTAACCAAACCAAATCAAAAATTTAAGTGTACCTATAATTTGTATATGCATTATGCGTGTCTGTGCGTAGAACACAGAAATCGAAATCAGATTAGCAATATTAAATCTATATACCATACAAATCACGTGGGTGAATGAACAATCCACCATCTCTAAGGACCCACGACATCTCGATCGTCTTCACACAACACCCACAAGGCACCTCCAAAGAGAGAGTCTCGACTGGTTCCAAAATCTCCGATTAAAACACGTCTAACCCTAAACAATGGATGGATTTGTGTATGTGTGATTGTGTAAAGTTTTCAATTGTATTGAAACAGGTGAAGAGGGGAAGAGTCGTGCCTGGTTTCAAAGACAGAGAACCGTTCTGAGGAAGATTTTACTTGAAGAGACGAAATTACCCCCATGTTGATGGGTCATGTACGCAGCGCGTGACCATTTAACGAGAAAAATTTAACTGTGGCTGACGGAATAGCCAAATTGAATACGTTTGTGAGTACAGTGGCTAAAATGACACAATAAAAGTTGAGTGACTTTCGTGTTTACTTCAAATAAGAAGAAGAACCAACATAAGCTTATCAGTGTCGAAATTAAAACACTGGAGATGTGGAGATGATTCATACTGTTGAACAAAAGAAATGATAGAATGGATGAGACATTTGTAACATATAAGTAAGTTAAAGAAGAAATATTGCAATTAGTTAATTTTGAGAGATTCAAGGAAAGAATTCGAAGATTAATAGGAAAAGCTGATGATAGTAAGAGTTTCAAATTTGAAAAATGAATATATATCTTCAATCACTCACTTGAATGACTAAATTTAGAGATATAGTTTGGAAGTCAATACATTAGAATAGGTTTTTTAGTCCACATGGCAAAAAAAGAAGGTGTCCACGTAGGCAATGAAGTTGACACATTCTCTCAGCTTTGACTTTACTACACATATAACTAGATAAGATGTCACTGACCATACTTAGCAAATATAAGCCGTCTAGGGTTTATAGCTAGAAGGCTACAATCCAAGTTGCAACAAGAATCTCTTTTACATTATTATTGTCATATCATACAATTACACAACAACAACTATATACTGAAACTCAATTATTTTCATTACCTAGATTCAAATTCACATGTGTAAGATTAAACTTTGGTATTTAAGCATTCTTTTTAGAAAGAAAATAATAAAATGGAGTAGTATTCAAAATTCAAATGTAGTAGAAGTTAATGTAAGGGACTTTCAATATTTTTAGTAACTATAATTAGAGCAAGTCAGTACTTTTTATGGTTAAACATGTTTTCTTAAAAGTGTTTGAAAACTATAAACCAATCTTTCCTTGTTTGTGGCTGTCATACACAATGTTTCTTTTGCCAAACAACAACCAACGCGTCTTAAATAGTCTCAACATCAACCACAAGACACTTTTTAAATGAGATAGCGCACATGAGGTTTGGGATAACTTGGGGCTATTTTGATTCGGCCAAAACGAAGTTTCTATGTTTGTCCTCCTCACTCCAAATGAGTTCTCGGCCAGTTTGTTACCAATCCAACAAAAATCGAGTCTTCTTCGTAGTGAAGTGTAGGCTCTTTCAACAGGGTTGGAAAATTTGACCTGTACCTGATAAATATCTAACTCGCCCCGATCCTATTGGAGCGGGTTAACACACACACACACACTCTTACACACACACTCTTACACACACGCTTTAACTGGGTTATGGGGCAGGTATGTTACTTAAGTTTTAAACCCACAGCATGTTCAGGTCCGTTTTGGTATTTATTCTAACGCCTTAATATCTGAATCGGTTGTTGACCCGTACCTGCCCTATAAGTATTTTATGTTTAGGTTTTATCCTGACCCTAAATCTGTGGAATCTCAACTGTCTATCTTTATAATATACACAATGGACGAAGACCATACACATATAGTTTCTCTTTATCTTATTCTCTCTTCTGCCGCACTAAACGACTCACCCATTTGACCTCCTCTTCGCGTCGCACGGTCACCACCTTTGCAGACCAAGCACCTCACAACGTACGACTCCTCTTTCAGTAAATTCTGCCTCACCATATCTCCGCATCCCTTGCCGAACTCCACGCTCATCTCCGCCAGTCCCTTACCAAACTCCACCACGTGAAACCTCCAGCCCTCTGTCGCCAAACCTCATCTGCCTTCGATTGTGGGGATGGCATATCGGATGCCTCCATTAAGACCACAGTGTCTTGCCATGTGTTGTTCCAGCATCAGGCATGCTATCACAAAATACACTCAATGATGATTCGTTGTAAGGCACATAATTATGTCGAATAGCTGGTGTGCAAGATGCGGCTGGCCTTTTCTAAAGTTGGTTGTGGGGCTTTAAATCTGGGTTAAGTGTTATGCCCATTTTTAAGAAGGTGAGGGTGGTGGTAAATGAGGGATTTTGTGGCTGCGAGTGTGAGTAGGAGAGATTATGGAGAATGGAAGAGGCAAAAGGTGGATGTGATAATCTTGGAGTCCATTCGATTGTGATATGATGTTGGTTGGAATCTGAATAATGAAATAATTGACCATAAAAAGAGATTATAAACAGCTTAATTTTTAGTTGGAGCTTAAACTTGTCAAAATCTCCAAAAAATTTATTAACCCAAAATTTTAATCAAACTTTGTCATACAAATTGAATCTGAAGCACTTGAATGGCATGCATTTTAAGTTTTTTGTCACGTGAATAGCTAGTGTTTGCACATACAGTTCGTATCGATATGGGTGCATGTTGTAACTTTGCGTGATTTTTTTTGGTGGCCATGGATCGTCCGTTTTTTTTTCCCTTTTGGTGGCATGGATGGTCGGTTTTGAGCTTTCTTGGGAAAACTCCTTTCTCTATTACCTGGATGGATAGTGATCAATTAATTATTCTACTAGACATGTGGGGCGGGGCGAGGTGGGGGCAAGTTCTTTTGTAGTCCATTGGATTGGGGATGATATTCGCATTCCTTGACCTGATGGGGCAGGTTGAAGTTGAAGTGTAAGTCTTGTACTTGGGATACCGGGCAGTGGCGGAGCTAGGATTTCACCTCAGGGAGTGCTAAAAATATATCAAAATCAATAATTTTTTTTATAAATAAAATAGCACAAAAAAAACATAGTGCATTTTTTTATAATACACAAAAAAATACGAAAAAGCACAATTAATGCTCAATTCTCAAATGCACAATTAACAACCTAAAATTATCAAACAAATAATCAATGCTCAAATGGGGAAAAAATTGTTCAAAATGCACATATCCAAGAATGATGTTTCACTTTTGCTGTAATTCTTTATGTTTTCTATTACTTCTAACCTTCATGTTTGAACTTTGAATGCCCTGGTATTGTACTTTTCCCGTTTTAAAATATGTTTTTGGAATTTGTTTTTGCTATCTCATTTAGTGTTTCACTTTCTGTTGTAGTTTTTGGTGATTTCTATAGTTATAGGTGATGAGAACTTCAATGGTTACTTGACAATTGAATATAGCTCCACTTATGATTCAGTTCAATATTCAGCGCTTAGCTGTAACAAAGTGTTCAATTAAATTTTAGAGAAGTTATTTAATACAGAATCTACGCATGTATTCGAAAGTTCATTAGCTTAAGTTTAAGAGTCCTTGTCATTAGAAATGAATAAAGTCTTCAAATATCAAGAGGAAAATGACTAAGAGTCTCATGGGCAAAATATCCTACATTTGCCAATATCTTCCAGCCCTCTCAAAAGTAAAGCTCTTCCTAGAAACCTCCTTATTGAAAGTACAAGTTGGTAATTAAATAACTTAGAGCTGTTGTCATATCTTTCTTCTCTTAACTGACTTTCTAGTGTCGATATGAATACACAATGTTATAACCTAATTACTTATGTTCAGGTTGTTTAGTTCCATTAAGAATTCCGCCACAGCACTGGTTTGCATCTGTATAAACCTAATAAAGTAGGACGAACTTGATGATTTTTCACCATAAAACTATAAAGTTTCTTTCTCTCATGTCAAACTAGACCAATAAAAGTTGTCATCCTTTGTAATCTGTGTGGCACAAAACTTATGCAAAAACTCAAGATTATATATTCCTATGAGCTATGATACTAAAAAGAAAACAAATAAAATTTGTAACGATGGCAAGATCAAGGTGAAATCAACAATTTCGGAACATACCCCTTATTGCCGACTAGCCGGTGGTGGGTTCTTGGCCGCCGGTGGAGTGAAGATCGAAGAAGACTGAAAGATATTGGTGCCGGTGAAGTGAAGACCGGAGGTCGTCAGACGTCAATGACTGTGTCGTCGCCGTCGGCCGTCGACGCGTAGATCTAGAACCAGATCCAGATCCAGACAACCCAAATCGTGGGTTCGTGTCGTGGGCTCCTGGCCGCCGTCGCCCGTCTGCAATTTGCCGGAGTGAGGCGCCGTGGTCGTGAGACGGTGAGAATTGAGAGAGTGAGAGGTCGTGTCGTGAAAATTGAAAGGAGATAGAGAGAGAGAGAGAGAGAGTCTGAAATTCTGAATAAACTATACATATATACCAAAAACTGAGGGGGTACATTAGCCCCCCTCCCGGTACAAGTGTGGCTCCACCACTGATACTGGGCCGGGTACGAATTATATAAATTCTACATCCGACCCGCCCCATTGTTATTCATATCTCTCAATGAAAGTATGTTTACTTATTTGGATGCCATTTTGAGAACTATAAGATATAATATAAGTAGAATCTCATGTTTGAAATAGGGTAATGACACCCGCTCCCCCTTTTAGGGAGTCTTACACTCCCTATCCCCATTAATTTCAGTAATATTAACACCCCTTGAAATTTGAGTCTGGGCTAAAATTTTAGGGCTAATTACACTTATGTCCCTGAGGCTAGGATATAATTACAGGCAAGAACAATAGTTTGGACAAATAACACTTATGTTCGTTGACTAAACAAAATCTTAAAAAAACCTAACGGTTTTGACAAAATAACTTTATTGCCCTTATGTTGGAAAGCTAAGTTTTTTCAAATGCCATTACCTTTTTTTTAAAAGAAAATCAGAAAAGAAAACCTTAATTAATCTTAACTTTACTCTTTTTCTCTCTTCCCCCACCCTTCCTCACCCACTTTGCCGCCACCCTCCCCCCCCACCCGGCCCGCTGCTGCTCCCTTCACCCCACCCACTGGCCACCAAGACTTCCATCCGCCCATCCCCCCCGCAGCCACCTCCGTCAGACCACGCCGCCATCAACCCCTTCCCTCACTAAATCCCGTCGCAACCCCCTCCCTCGCCCAACCCCGTAGTAGCGCCGCAGCTGCAGCCCGTCAGACCATGACGCCATCAGCCCCTTTCCTGGCCCAATCTCGTCGCAACCCCTTCCCTCGTCCAACCTCGTAGCAGCGCCGCAGCCCGTCCCTCGCCCGCACCGTATGTGATACCATTTCCACAGCACCAACATCGTCCCTACATCCACACCCACAACCGCCAAACTCTGTCGCAATCACCACCGATCGCCTCTGCAATCACCGGAGTAATTCCCCGCCCCTTACCTCTGCGTCATAATACTCCTCACAATCGTGTAGATTGAGCAGCTGTGTACACCTCTGAGGTGGTGTCGTGGTGTTGGGATGATGTGAAGGTGGTGCACGACGAGGTGAGGGGAGGGAGGGGGCGGCGGCGGGGTGTGCGTGTGTGAAACCATAATCTGGGAATTAGTATTTGTAAACCCTAATTTAAAAAATCCTAATTTGAAAATTAGGGTTTGAAATCTTAATTTAAAATTTTAAATTATACAGTATAAGGGGAGTATTGTCATTTTAGAAATACGTAACGATGACATCATAAAAAACGTACACTTTTTGGATGGAACCCTAACGGATGGACACGAGTGTTACATTTTGAAACTTATTGTCCTTGACTGTAATTATACCCTAACCTCACGGACACTGCTGTAATTAGCCATAAATTTTAAATCTAAAACGGTGTAAGAGAAGAAGGAAAACCCTAAAATTTCCCTGACGTCTTAGTATAATTTGAATCTCCCATAACTTTTGTGCTACTCAATTCGATAGGACAGTTTAGACATTTCTTAAAAAAAATCCAAGGTAAGTGTGTGCGAGTGTAAATATGGAGATGGGAAGGATAATGAGTAATAATTTCTAAGCTGAGGGGGTGCCAATATAGTTTATCCTTAAAAATTAGTATGAAACACTTTTATGTCGTTTGAGTACCATTTTTGTAAAAATGAGTTGGGTGAAATTTTCAGGGCAACTAGACAAGAAAATTAAAATCAAAATCAGAGAAACCCAAAGCTAATAAAATATAGGCTTAATTACACTGTAGACCCTGAGGTTTCCAACGATTTGCAATCAGAACCACAAACTTTAAAACTTGACATCCAAGACCCCAACGTTTGACACATGTTGCAATCTGTGGAATTTATTAACGGGAGTCACATATTCCGTTAGTAAAATCCTAACTGCGGGGGTATTTAAGTCCTTCTCTCTTGTATTTTCCAATGGAGGGAAAACCCCACCTTCACTGTTCCCTTTTGGCGCCAAATATGTTGCACGGTTATATATACACAAACACCCACGCACGCATGCACACACACACAGCTACTGCCTCACGGCTGTAGCTTATCTTCTCCCTCCTTTCTTTCTTCTCACACTCAGCACTCACAAACATATGCACACCTAAACACCCAGCTGCTATCCCTACTGCAACAGCTCGTGGTCTCTCTTTCTTTACCACTAAACCCACAGTTTCTCTCCATTTTCAGGCACTCATACACACAGGTCATAAGCACACTCATACACTCACCTGGTAGTTTTCATGGCTGCCTTCTCTCTCTAACCGAAATCCGCAGCCCACTCTTTCTCTCTCATTATACACATCACTAAACACCCAGCCATTTGCACATCTTTTTCTCATTTGTTTTTCTTTCCAACACACCCACATATAGTACACAATACAAATCTGCTTCCTCCCACGTTTCAAGGCCCATTTCATGCCATCTATCAAACACCACATTGAAATCTCCATTGCTGCCCCTTGGTTGTACCATTTCAGCCCGTAACTCACATAACAAGGCTGCCACCTTGGCTACTTTAAACGTGACCTTCTTAATTTCTATCCACTGTCTTCAAACACCATCACCATCACATGTATATACCTATGGCAGCCACTTCATGGCTGTCCTCACACTCTCTCTAACCCCCTATACACACGTCTATGAGCACATAGTGGCTGTCCCCTTTACACGTGTTTACATCTCAGTCATCAGATTGGTTAAGATTATAATTTTGCTGAAAAATTATTAAAAATGACCTAAGAAGACAATTTTACCCTCAACAAATAACGGAATATGTGACTCCTGCTAATAAATTTTACAGATTGCAACATGTGTCAAACGTTGAGGTCTTGGATGTCAAGTTCTAAAGTTTAGGGTTCTGATTGCAAATCTTTGGAAACCTCAGAGTCTACCGTGCAATTAAGCCTAAAATATAACCAAACGGGGCGCGAGTGTTTGTCAAGGGAGGCTTTTCGAGTTTCCGAACCGGATCAGACGAAGAACTCTAATAATTCTTCCTTGATTGGTGTCGGAGGTCTGTGCTTAGTATTCATGTCAGTACTATATATCTCGTGGTCTTATAAATGTACATACAATACATAGCAAGCCACCCAACTTAACAGGAACATCTCTGCAGAATGTTGTACTGATATCAAAATCGAACTCGGATAGTCCATACCCAGTTCGGAGCATGAAAGAGGGAACATGTTGAATAACCATATATTTATCAAAAGTTTGAAAGTAACAAGCAAGTAATCAAGCCACAATGAAGTGAATTCTAGGTAGTGAAACTTAGTTTTATCAGACACGAGGACACATAACATCCACCGTCCTTGAACAATAACACCACTCAGAACTAGGGATGCCCGGAGGGCATCATTATCACAATTCGGATCCTAAAGATGATGACGAGAAGAAGAGTCACGGATTACGAACTTTTATCTACGAATCGGTTTCCAGGTATGTCTTGAGTAGTTCAGTGCAGCAACCCAAAGGCTTCCTCTTAAGAAATCCCATGGCGTTGGCGAAACGGGTGTCGTTAATCATGCCGTTGTAGCGGGTGAGGATTACGCGAGCACGGTTACGCCCTCGGTCCGGGACGCTGCACTCGGGATCTGGGCTACTGACGAGCATTGCATCGCACATTTCTTCCTTGCGATCACCAGTAACCGAGATGGCGTAGGTTCCGGTTGAGTCGGTCACACCCCCAATCCTGTACTTGAGCCGCAATGTGACCCTGTCTTTGCACTCAATTTTCACCCTTGCACCTGCCCACCCACAATTGTCCAACAGTTACAACTAGTCTACTACCAATATCAGTTAGAGGTCAGATGTATCAGACCTGCCGAACTGCATTCAAGTTGGCTTCAAGTTTGACTCGGAGCAGAATTCATGAAGCAGCATCTATTAATTAAAGTTCTTCACATTTATTATTCAACTAAATGCGTCAAGTTCAACACTTCAAGCATCCCAAGTGCATTAAATCATCGGTATAGGTATCCGATCAACATATATGTTACTTATTTGACATATATGTTGACCCTGATCGGACATTCAACCGAGATTTGAGAAATTTACCGCAGATAGAGAAATGTCGCTAAATGTATTTTAGCAACGAAATATTATCACTATGATTTTTATCAACGGTGACAAAACACTTTTAGTTACAATTTCTTGTCACGGAAACTGTTACGGTGTACGAGAATCCTTATCCAGACAAATTTGAATGATTTTTTTAAAGATTAGAATTCAAAACAAAAATGTTCTATCTCGAGATTGCATCTAATTTATAGGGGAGAGTAAGAATTCATGCTTTACTATGTGCACGATAATTAGAGTATAACCATGACTTTAATCATAGTACATTCCAAAGGAGCTAATTACATTTTCCACTTCTTTTGCCTTTAAAAAGAGTACTTGAGACAATTTATTAAGTCTTTTGGCGACAAATAAAATAAGAAAAAGAGAGAGAGAGAGAGCGCGAAAATAGACACATTGAGAGTTTTACCAGCGAGGTACTTGGTGACAGAGGTTTCAAAACCGGCACGGCAAGTGTCGCAATAAACACGGCCTTGAACAAGGAAGGGGTTGCCGTAGAAGTGAGCGCGGGCAATGGCCGGGAGGACACAGAGAGCAAACAAGAGGAGCAATCTAGTAGCCATTTTTCTTGGTTTGTAAGTAAGGAGAAGTCCCTACTTTCTTCTGGCAGCTAGAAAGAAGTTGATAAGAAAGATATGGAAAGTGAAGTGCGATATAATGAGGGAAGGTGTGCACAGAGCAGACGCTAAAGCTTAAACTGTAGCAGTGTAAATGGGCTGGCATCACATGCAAATGATGCAATCCCCCGCATCACAATAATAATGAAAGTAGAAAGCGCGTCTTGTGGCACTGTTTTCGTCATTAACTTCAGTCGGTGGACACACCTCTGCTCTTTTCTTTACGCCGAGATCTGTGACTACCTTTATTAAACTAATTACAATTAAAGTTTGAGTCAATTACGTAAACTAAAGAATTTCTATAATTTACTCTTTAATTTATACATTGTATTTAGTGTTAGATGAACTATAATGCATGTATATACAAGCTCTCTATGTACTCTCCTTATACACACGTAAATCTACCCAAAAAAAAAATTATTTTGTTTCACCTCAAGGAAAGTCTTATCCCGTCTTCATTTTTCTTATTAATGATGTTGCTTCCAAAGGCATCAAAATGGTCTTAACAGTTATCATGTATCTCTATTTCATACTTAATAAAAGTTTATTAGTAAATACATTTATTTTTATTTTGACCCCTCCACTTTCGCCTCCATAAACCTCCACCCACTCGTGCTCACCACCACAGCCACCCTTACCTTCATCATACACCACCCGTGCACCACATCGAGATCAATATCACCTTCACCAAATGATACTATCGGGCTCACCACGACCACACAACCCACCATCCAGCTCACCACCACCTGCCTTCCTCCATGCAATAGTGCGCACACATGCAAAGCACAAACACATAAAAAAATAAAAAAAGATCGCAACCTAGCCGCTACGGCTACCCAGATATGTCGCACCCACACCCCGCGACCAAGATCCACCACTCGTTGTCATTGTGACTCAGATCTATAGCTCCCATCTCTCTCCTTTCAGATGGCGACAAATTGGAGGGAGATCACAAAAAGGAGGAGGCACATATTCTCTGGTGGAAAGGAGCGGATTTAAACAAGAGATTATGCCAGAATATGTGGCAGCAAGTTGGTCGCGATGCTGATGAAATTGAAAGGTGCGATCACAAATATTAGAGGTTTGAGATTTTTTTGATGTAAATGTCCCCTTATAAAATGACACCGAAAATGGACACATGGCACCTATTAGGCCCTCTTGTTGCGAAAGGCAGCAACATGATTTGTTGTTAAATTTTTTGCTGAAGAAAAAATGATGGGGTGCCAAAAGTAACGTCTCTTTTTTTTTCCGCGAGCTCTAGAAACTTATACTTAGGTGATCCAGACCACCTTTTGCCAAGTTCTTCTCATTTTTGTAGCAAAATGTGTTATTACTATTGCAAGTTAAATGTTGAATTTCTCTTTCAAACATCAGATTGAATTTGACAAAATGAATTACCATTTAATTTGCAATACTCATAAAAAAAATAGTTATGATCGTAAACTGTGCTGATTCAATTTATATGCTTAACTTATTTCAACTGAACCTCCTAAATATTATACGGAGTACTTATCTGAGGAACTTTACCAGTGATGGAAGCTGGAGAGAGCATATTAGAGTTGACCAAATCTGGGGTTTACTGGTGGCGATGATACCCCATAATTAAAAGGGAATTAAATGCATGTTTTGATTCCCACAGACAAAATTATGGTAAAGAGCATAATCCATTCACTCGTCACCTTAAATTGCGGAAAATTAACACATCTCGGAATGATTAGCACGCGACCAGCACATGCAAGGCCAAAAAAAAAAAGAACAGAGGTAGATTGCTACACAAGTGTTACGTAATCAACTGCTATGACTTTTGTGCTAACCTTGAAATGTACTTCTTCTGTGTAATAATTTCTTTCCACTTTATATTTTTATGAGTATTGCAAATTAAATGGTAATGTTAGACAAGCCAAACTCGACCAAAACCAATAAATAAAGTTCATACAAGACATATGTTCAGATTTCGTTCTTAAATCTTACAAATATAGGGGACAATTACAATACGGAGATAATAAGAACAATGATCACAACAAAATTGTTTGGGTAAGTCGAGGTTAATTAAACCGCTTTGGAGTATAAGTCGAGATTAAAACCTTAATGACAATGAGATTTCAAGGAAGATAAAGCTTAACTGCAACACCATACGGCCTTTTCACCTTTTCACGGGTTAAAACCTTTTGGTTCTATATTTAGTGTAATTTCAATGGAGATTATTAATTAAACTCCACTTTTTTTTTGCTAAAAGGTGTCACCAAAATCTTCAGCTAGGGGTGTAAGTGGTTCAAATCTTAACCTATTGGCCTAGAGTGCAACTGAGCCATTTTCCTTTTAGTATTTTATTTCAATTAGAAATTTACTTGAAAGATTAAATAAATCAAAAACTTGACTCTACCAAAATGAAGTTCAATGTTTTTATACTACTATTATAGAGCACGTGCATTGCACGAAGATGTGCTCAAAAGTATTTTTTGAGGTGATATCATTAATTTTTTTAGGATCAAAATAGTATAATTCAATTATGTTCTTATTTCTTTTGTGACTTGTTTTAGAAAAAATGTATATTTCATGTTCGCAATTGTAATCAGTTCAATATTTGAAAACCTTTTTCGTAGGCTTCCGGATTGAAGAGATGTTTGATGGTGCTGCTAAAAAGAAAAGCAAATGGAGAAATTAACAGAATGAATCTACGTCTTTGTTTTTGTTATCTATTAAATTAGTTTATGGTATACAATTTAGATTTGTAATTTTCAAGACCAGGTGATTTACATCTTATCAATATGAAATGCAAAGTACCTGATGTTCAAGTATAATAACTGAACAAATTTTGAGTTCAAATTAGTGTCATATTTAAGCGTTTTTTTTTTTCAATTTTTGATGCATATTTAACCCTGTTTTTCGTTTTTTTTTTCCAACAGTTTTTTGTTTCTAAAATGAATTTTCACATATTTAAGTTTCTTTCTTTTGTTTTTATTTTTGTTTTTAAAATTTTCAACTGGTTAATTGTTTGCTAATGCAAAAATGCAAAAAAAACAAAAAAAAAACACAATTCTCATTACCCAATTCATTATCTAATATTTATTTCGTTTGAACCAAATTAAGAAGGGAGTAATAAAGAGATTTCTTTATTTTGTTTTTATTTCTCATCACACTTTTCATTTTTTAATGTTTAGAATAGATTCATTACCCAATATTCATTTAATTTCAACCAAACTTTAAAAGGAAGCCATAAAGGGAGGGTAAGACTATTATTGACTTAATTTCAACCAAACTTTCTCATCACACTTTTCATTCGTCCAGAAATGATTTACAATATTCGTAGTTTTATAGGTAGTATATATATATATATATATATATATATATATATATATATATATATATATATATATATATGAAGTTGATCCGTTGATAGCGCTATCAAAATAGGATAAGTTGCAAACGCGATCTGGCCGTCCACGGGCGATCTGTGGACGGTCTAGATCTTTTTTTTTTTTGCGTGTTTTAAAGTCCGTTTGCTACATTATGTAGCGAACAATTTTTTGACAAAAATACCCTCTAGTTTGAGGCAGTGCCCATCCACTACATAATGTAGCGGACTATTGAAGCAACTTTTCTGACTTTTTTTCTCTTTTTTTCTCTGTCCTTTTCTTTCTTTAATGTTCTGACACACACACACACTCTCTCTCTCTCCCATCAATTTTCTCACTATCTCTCTGTCTCCCTCTCTCTGTCTCCCTTTCTCTATCTCCCCGTAGCAGGCCTAGCTTAATTCCAACACCGTAAGAGGAACCCTGACCCTTTCGCAGGTAGGCCTTTGTTGGGTTCCCCTTAACGTCCTTTGAACTCCACAGGTCATTTCCATGTTCTGCATAGGCATATACAAACGCATTCTTCACAGGTACACGAATCTCAGCAGCAAGCTCAAGTTTATTTCTAGCAGCCCCAATCTTTCCCATGTTGTAACCTCTCACAGAACAAGGTCCGCCTAGAGTAAAAGCTTCATAACCTGGAAGGTCTCCTACACAACCACCATAGTTACCGTGAAGTACTAAAATTGGCGGTGCTGTTTTGCCAGCGCCTTCCTCCACTTGCAACAATGGAATAAAGCGCGTAATTGCCAGCTGGTGTCGATTGAAGAATGGAAACTTCGTGCCAATGCCAAGGCCTTGATCAACCTGAAACACATCCCTTTCTCCCACTAATGCTCCATTCAAGAACTTGGTGTTATCCCGGGTAATATTTGCATGTAGAAAGGCCATATGGTCCACACCGGTGATGCTAAGCGTCGTTGGAGGTCCATCAGCACTAATACCCCCACTCGGAAATATGCTTTGCCCCTTTTGGCCTGATGTAACCGGTTTCATCTGTAGTTCTTATCTCTGTGAAAAGCTAGAAAGAAAGGACATTAAAGAGAGAGAAAGAAATGGGGACAAAGAGATAGTGAGAAAATTGATGGGAGAGAGAGTGTGTGTGACAGAACATTAAAGAAAAAAGAAAGAAAAGGACAGAGAAAAAGAGAAAAAAGGTCAGAAAAGTAGTGCTTCAATAGTTCGCTACATTATGTAGCGGATGGGCACTGCCTCAAATTAGAGGGTATTTTTGTCAAAAAATTGTCCGCTACATAATGTAGCGGACGGACTTAAAAAAAACGAAAAAAAAAGATCTAGACCGTCCACATATCGCCCGTGGACGGCCAGATCGCGTTTGCAACTTATCTTATTTTGCTAGCGCTATCAACGGATCAACTCCCATATATATATATATATATATATATATATATATATATATATATATATATATATATATATGGAGATGATAAAATGATAGCGCGAGCAACTTAACCCAAGTTGCTAGCGCGATCTGGCCGTCCACGGGCGAGAATGGACGGCCAGATCACGTGCCACAACAGCGAATTTTTTCACCGTCTGCAACATAATGTAGCGGACAATAAATTATTGTCCGCTACATTATGTAGCGGACGGCCAAACAGCGCTAGCAACTTGTTAGCGCTATCAATGGATCACGACCATGTATATATATATAGATATATATATAGATATATGGAGCTGATCCGTTGAGAGCGCTAGCAAAGTTGGGTATTTTGCAAACGTGATCTGGCCGTCCATCCTGAAAGATGGACAGCCCAGATTACGTCTTTTTTGAAAAATGTCAGTCGTCCGCAACATAGTGTCGCGGACAGTCTTTTTTTACCTTTTTGTCCCTCCTCCCCCGTCCGCTACACTGTCCGGCGGACTACTTTCAAGTCTTAAAATGTGTCAGGAAAAAGACGTTCGCTACACTGTGTAGCGGACGACCTCTAGGCTGACACATGTCAGGGCCTGTCCCATCAGTCTTTTACGCCCACGACGGTTATCTTGTCCTCATCTGTCACGTCAACAGTGTCCGCTATACAGTGTGGCGGACGCAATAGTCCGCGGAACTGTGTAGCGGACGTCCTAAAACTGTCCGCTACACAGTGTAGCGGACATTTAATATATATTAAAAAAAACGTACACTACGAAACTCTTCTACATTCTTCCTACACACAAATATTTCCAGCGGCGTTGGCAAGCAGATCTGCGCAATTTCTTCTTAAGTGCAGCTTTAATACCCTAATAGATCACGTAAGTTCACAAAATCGATCCTTTACATGTTTGTAATCTATAGTTGTGAAGAATATTGCATTTTAGAAGAGATTTTGATTATGCATTGAGCATGTGCTAGCGATGAGAATTTATATATGTATGTATTTGTTCATGTGCTAGCGTTTGTAAAATTCGATTCTGTATATGTATATATATATCTATTATACATATACTCATATATGCTAACATTGTATGTATTATGCATGTGCTTGCGTTATATGTATTATGCATGTGCTAGCGTCGTATTTTTACGAGCGATTATCAAAATCCAAACCGTAAAATCCAAATTGATAAGGTTTTTTCATAATTTCAGTTGCAAAAAGGGAATTTAACCCTGGACCAGAAGATCCATCCGTGTTATACGACCAAGCCAACCATATCAGTACGCTCATATGGGATGGTGGAGTAAGATACATTATTTATCAACTTTCTTATTCTTACGAACGTTATATACCGTTTGTTTTGCTTAAATTTATTGAATTTTATGACTTGTTGAGAATGATATAATTTTTATTTTTTAGATTTCAGTATAAATATGGATGCAACTGGAGGAAATAATTTTTGTGAAGATTCTGATCCACCTTACAAAGGTCAAGTTTTTCAAACACTGGACGAAGTTAAAGCATACTATAAAGCATATTCGAAAATGATAGGTTTCGGTGTTAGAATTAAGACGACCAGAAAACGGGCGAATACAGACCGAATTTGTTCCCGACTATTTGAGTGTCATAGAGGAGCCCCGCATGTACCCACTATTGTTCGGATCAGTGACAAATGGCCAACAAGACAAAGAAAAATGGACACATTTCCGGGTACCGGCTGCAAGGCCCATGTGTATGCAGTACACCGAAAAAATGAAAATCATTGGGTTGTGACGGGAGTGGAGTTGAGCCATAACCATCAGTTGATGACCCTTAGTAAGATTGGTCAAATTCATCAGCACCGAGAAATAAGCGCGGCACACAGACAACTGATATTTACAATGGCTGAGGCTAAAATTCCACCTTCTAGAATGATGGGGGTTTTCTCAAGCCAGGCTGGGGGGGTTGACAAGTTGAGCTTCAACGAAGTAGACCTCTGAAATGAACTTCGTGCTCAGAGGAGAGAGTCTTCCTGTAGGAGTAATTCTCAAGCTACACTTGATATCTTCAGGCGCCTTCAAAGTGAGAATTCTGGCTTTTTCTATAGTCTCCAACTGGATGACGAGAACCGCATTACTAATATATTTTGGTCGGATGCCCGTTCTAGAGCTGCTTACCAAAATTTTGGCGATGTTGTGACGTTTGACACCATATACCGCACAAATAAGTACTCTATGCCTTTTGCACCGTTCACCGGGGTGAACCACCACTATCAGTCAATTTTGTTTGGCTTTGCCCTGCTTAGGGATGAGACGGAGGAGTCATTTACATGGTTATTTGAAACGTGGCTTGAAGCAATGTATCATATTCCTCCAAAGACCATCATCACCGACCAAGATCTGGCAATGAAAAATGCAATCGCTAAGGTCCTTCCAAATACTCACCATGGCCTGTGCACATGGCACATAAGCAACAAATATCGCGAACGACTTCACAATGTATATGCAAACCATCCGACATTCAAGAGTGACTTTAATACATGTGTGAAGAAATCGTTGACGGTAGACGTGTTCGAGGAGAGGTGGGCCAAGTTAGTGGATGACTACTATTTGCACAGTCATGAATGGTTGCAAGCGTTGTATGAGATCAGGACACAGTGGATCGGTGCCTACACCAAAAAGTTTTTTGCAGCCGGAATGACTACGACCTCGAGAAGCGAAGGTATGAATGCATTCTTTGATGGGTACGTACGCTCTTCTTCAAGTATAACAGAGTTCGTACTAGAGATGCAGAAAGCCCTTGACAGGAAATTTTTCCTTGAGAGAGAAGCCGACGCGGCTACAGTTTACAGAGAAAGAGCCATAGTAGTTTTTTCACCTTTGGAGGCTCATGCGGCTCAAGTCTATACCAAGGAAATGTTTAGACAGTTTTAGGATGAACTACTAAAGTCGAATCAATATAGCATGACAAAGTTGCACGAGCTATGCAACATATATCTCAAGCTTTATGCTTTGACAAATGTGACGAATTTTGCCAATCCGTGCTCTTCGTCGGCTCCGAAGAATAGAAGACATTTTACCGTGTTAGTGTGTATGGAGACTGGGTTTGTTAATTGTAACTCTCAACTGTTTGAGCATAAATGTATACTCTGTCGACAAGCTTTGAGGTATTTTAGCGCCAAGAATGCTCGTGAAATCCCTCCAGAGTATATCTTGGATCGGTAGACGAAGGAAGCCAATAGAGTACACAGTCACATTCCTTACGTGCCCAACGTTTCAGTTGATTTCGAGCAATCTGAGACGCTGCGATATAATCACCTTTGTAACATCATGCACGGTTTATCATTGGATGCAGCGTCAACATTTGATGGGTACAGGTATCAAGTTGAAGCAGCCGCATGTGATAAGGCTAACCTTGCACATTTTAGGATGGCATTACCAGAAATACGAGACAATCCAACTACTCAGGCGACTCCAGCCGGTAGATTCACTCGAGCTTCACAGCCAGTCATTGACAGCACTAGCCTGCAAGGTGAGGACGACGATATTTTTGATCCAATTATTTCTCAAACAAAAGGGCGAAAACGTGCAATACGTATGAAGAATCCGATTGAAGAAGCAACGGGTCAAAAAAAAATTGCGAAACTGTGCGTTGTGTAATAAGATGACTTATCATGACAAGAGAAACCATTATAAAGTGCTAGATATCGAACCTGGCAGTATGGTTGAGGAGGACGATGATCAGGAAGAGTGTTAGGGTTAATGTTTCAGTTGTTTAAATTGAACTTTTATAATGTTTAAATTTGTGATTTGGTTTGTGAATTCTTGTCAGTTTTTTTTTAAATTGCACCTTAGACACGCTAATTAGCCAATTTCTATGAATTTCGGCAAAAATCATAACAAATAATTTTTATAATAATCCATACAAACGTCTACTACATCTCAGGGGAATGGTAAGGAAGGCATCTAGCTACACCTTTTTTAAGTTCCCTAGCTATCCTATATCTAAACGTCAAGGCATCCGTTCGAGACCACGACGTAAATTCGAGCACATCCGAGCGTGCTATGTAGTCCATGTACTTGAGGACGTAAATCGCGCAATCATGACTGTTATATTGCTTTGGTCGGTCCTGTATTATCACGACCGTCCAGGGCTCTACTGTCGAATTCCTGGTGATGGTCTCTCCCGAGTAATCTTGGAACGCTAGCGAGAGGATAGTAGTCTGCATCCAACAATAAAAAAGATCATCAAGCCTATGTAACAAGAAGAATATACTATGAGCCAAGGTTAACAGATAAAAACTAACCACTACAGTGATGTACTCGCTGTACATCTGTGCTAGCAACCGCCTAGGTCCGTCCTCCCTTAGGCTATCGTATATGTGGACCGCTCTGTTCGCTGGATGGAGAACTAATAAGAACCAATGGTTTGCATGATGACAAGGTATCATGATAAGGTTCGCATGAGCAGCGTGACATTGATATTCCGAGTTCAACATGCCTAACACGTTTCCAGATGGTTTCCACTTACCCCTGCTTGCCCCTCGCCTCCTTCATTATGTGAACTCCCTCATGCTGGTCACCATTAAGTTGACAAAATAAGTGGGATACATGTTAAGCTTCAAATCTTCGCAGTGGTTATAACGTAGCTCTCTAATCCGGAGCAGATCTATATAAGCGTTCATGACAAAATTTGAAATATCTGTCTCCAGCGCCAACATTCTCATATCCGCATGACCTAGGAATGTCGAAAGAGGAAAGTTTGTTGTATCGACGGGCTCAGGCCCGAAGTAGTGTCGGTCGATCCAATCCCGCTTGTCCGGCCTCAATGGCTTCGTCGCTTGTCCTTTATCCGACCGGATGCTTGGGCGCGAGGCCTGGATTCCTACTTGGGTCACCTGACTCTGGCGCTGAGAGTCGTACGCGTCAGGAGGCAAGCGACTAGACGGCTCCCACACTTGACTCTGGCGCTGAGAGTCGTACGCGTCAGGAGGCAAGCGACTAGACGACTCCCACACCTCACTCTGGGGCAAAAAGTCTTACGCGTCAGGATGTAAGCGACTAGACGGCTCCCACACCTGACTCTGGGGCTGAGAGTCATACGCGTTAGGCACCTCGTGACTAGACGTCTCCCCTTGGTAACCCCGATACGCAAGACTAAAGTTTTGAACTTCAGTCTTGTACCTCTCAATGGACCTCTTGAGATTGTCAGGAGCCTTCGCGACAAACTAGTCAAACTCCTCCAGCTGCTTGAACACCTCAGTGCCCTGGTTAACCTAAAAAATATGCATAGAAAATATGGCTAATCATTTCAGGCATGGTCGATAAGGTGCGCAAATAAAAATTAAAACAACACTAGGGTGACTTACAATGTTCAATGCCCAGAACTGGTCATAGAGCTCACGTGGCGCATACAATGACTTCCTCACCTGGGAAGGGCGATTCACCCTCGTGCGCGTCACCTTGAGAAACCATTGCAGGTACTCCTCAATACTGATGCCGCCGTCCTTCATCGATACAAGGCTATTATACGTTTCTTGCCAAGTATTCCACTGTTGCACCTCGTCACTCAGTAAATTCAAGGCATCAGGCACCTCGAAGTTCGGACCTCGACCGCTCCTGTATGGCCACATGTCTACCATGGGTTTTGGTATCCCTTGTAGACAGCCAGCTTGCCTCATAGCTCGATCGGGCATCTGAAACTCACATTCTTCGAAGTGAATAAGCGGCACCCGAACCAAACCTGCAAGCACGTACGACACTGGAAGTTGCCAACACCACTCATCCAACCGATGCATCACCTTGCTATATGGCTGCCACGTCACCTGGGATGCATCCAGTATCTCTAGTTCTCCCCAATAGAACTTTAGATGGTGGTGAGGGTCTACCCGTCTCCTCTGGTTGGTCATAGGCCCCCAGGCCCACACCCTAGGCCACGTCTCATCGGAATATTCCCGCGGTTGTGGACGTCCCGTGGGTAGCCTCTCGTAAGACCAAACCTATGAATGCAAACATTATATGGAATTAGTAATTAATCACGAATATATTGACACGTCAAAACAAGAATATAAACGCTCATACCTGTAATAGAGTCAGCTAGGCGGCAATTGACTTGGCACCCTTTCTCGTAGCCTTATGCAGTGCTCGATATAGGTGCGCAAGGACAGCTGAACCCCACGAATACGATTATACCTCATCAAGATCCTCCAAGAACACCATATACTTCGGATGCACCGTGTTTTTCGAATGCGTCGAAAGTAATATAGCTCCAATAATATACAGAAGGAATGCCTTCGTATACGTCACGAAGTCATGCGGAGTGTATTCATCCGGTAGCACGCCGTACTGCTCTCTCAGCCATTTAAGTTTGATGCCGTTTGTTGTAAGAGCTTCCCTCGGAATTCCCAGAAAATACTGCCTAGCCATATTTGCTATGGATGCAGACGTTTTGCTCGAAGTAATGGGTTTGCCGTGACATGAGATTCCAAGTATAAATCCGATGTCCTCTAATGTAATAGTCATTTCACCAAACCGGAAGTGAAATGAGTTCGTCTCGCTCCTCCATCGTTCAACTAGAGCGGATATAAGGCAATCGTCGTGTCGAGACCAAATCCCGTAATCGGTGAACATAGATAAATTTTTACGGTGTAATAATTGTATTTGTTCCTCGTTTAGTACCCACTCTTCGAGGTGACTTGTGCTTTGAATTGTTTCCAAAACACCCCTATCGACACCGTCAAATACGTGCCTCGCGACGTGGTCATCGTCATCGTATAGGATTGATGTATCATGAGGTCCGGGGTTGAAATCCATATCTCTAAGAACAAAATATAGTCGTAAACCAACTCAGCGTCCATAATATTTACATTCCAAAACTGTAACTGGATCTTTAACCTAGCTTACCAACGCATTAGCAATAGTCATTATCTCATTACTTCAATGTATTAAAACAATTCCTCACTTCCCACCACTCCGAACGCTTAATTACGCGCGTTCCCTAAAATTTAGCTCCAACGTGGTTATTTAGCAATATACCCCCCGATGGCCGCTACACCCCCAACACCTCAAAACCGCTTTAAAACAACTTTTTAAATGTATTACATCAATTACAAAAAAAAAAATCCGCAGAAAATTTTAAGGGGGAAAGTTACCAAAATACCCCCTGGCAGTCAATGTCCCTGTGTCACATCTCAGAACAATTGGAAAAAATAACTTTCCGGGTGTTTTACACCCCTTCCCGAACTAAAAGTCATTCGGAAAATTTTACAATGTTAAATTAACAAAATACCCCCGCTGAGCGACAAATTATCGAAATGCCCCCGAGGGTTCATTATCACCCTAACGCCCCAAATCATCTTCAAAACAACCTTTCAGGTGTTTTACAATCATTTATGCACTAAAAAGTCATTTGAAAAACTTTACCGGGAAAATTACCAAAATACCCATCTCGGGGTGGTAAATTACCAAAATGCCCCCTGGCTTCAGAAAATCTCAAAATCTCAAAAGACGCTAGTTAAAATGCTATTTTTAAGCTTCCTGAATTCATTATTGATCTAAAAAGTATTTTACAAAAGTTGGGCCCAAAAATCCTGAACCGGTGTCCGGATCGAGTGCTCAGGAGGCCCTTCGGCCAAAAAAATAGCTAACGACTTTGGAATGGCCCGAATTCCTGGGAAATGGAACTTCCTAACATCCTAGGGTTCTCATAAAAGTTTCGCGTGAAATTGCGCTAGCTTGACATTTTAAATTACACTGCAAAGTTACAAGGTTCCTCGTATCAGTTAACCCCTTTCCAGTCTTTGGAAAAATCTTAGAACAACTTTAAAATAACTTTTCAGGTGTCTTACACCCTTTCCCGAATTAAAGGCCATTCGAAAAATTTTGACAGAAAAATTACAAAAATACCTCCGATGAGCGGCAAAATACATGTATGCCCCCGGGGGTTCAGTATCACCATAACGCCCCAAATTAGCTTCAAAACAGTTAAGGTGTTTTACTTACATTTCTGGACAAAAAAGTCGTTTGGAAAACTTAACATTATAGAATTACCAAAATACCCCTCTTGGGGTGGCAAATTACCAAAATATCCCCTGGCATCAGAAAATCTCAAAAGTGCTTTGAAATGCTATTTTAAGCTTCCCGAATTCATTCTTGATCTAAAAAGTATTTTTTCGGAATTTTTCGCCCAAAAATCCCGAACCGGTGTCCGGATCAAGCGCTTAAAAGCCCATTCGGCCAAACAAATAGCTAACGACTTCGGACTGGCGCAAATTCCTGGGAAATGGAACTTCCCAACATCCCAGGGTTCTCATAAAAGTTTCGTGCAAAATCGCGCTTGCTTGATATTTTAAATTACACTGCAAAGTTACAATGTTCCCCCCGTATCAGTTGACACATTTCCAGTCTTTGGAAAAATCTCAGAACAATTTTAAAATAACTTTTCGGGTGTCTTACACCCTTTCCCGAACTAAAGGCCATTCGGAAACGTTTGACAGAAAATTACCAAAATACCCCCGATGAGCGGCAAATTACCTAAATGCCCCTAGGGGTTCATTATCTCCCACTCCGAACCCCAAATCAGCTTCAACACAACCTTTCAGGTGTTTTACTTATATTTCTGGACTAAAAAGTCGTTTGAAAAACTTAACATTATAGAATTATTAAAATACCCCTCTCGGGGTGGCAAATTACCAAAATGCCCCTGGCATCGGAAAATCTCAAAAGTGCTTTGAAATGCTATTTTAAGCTTCCTGAATTCATTCTTGATCTAAAAAGTATTTTTCGGCAAAAAATCCCGAACCGGTGTCCGGATCGAGCGCTTAAAAGCCCGTTCGGCCAAAAAAATAGCTAACGACTTTGGAATGGTGCAAATTCCTGGTAAATGAAACTTCCCAACATCCTAGGGTTCTCATAAAATTTTCGCGCAAAATCGCGCTTGCTTGATATTTTAAATTACACTGCGAAGTTACAAGATTCCCCGTATCAGTTGACCCATTTTCAGTCTTTGAAAAAATCTGAAATTTTTCCCTGATATAGATCTTTTAAAAATAACTAGGGTCTTTTTTTTGCACTTTGGCACAATCTAGCTCTAGCTATTTTTTATAAATTCGTGAAAGATCCAAATTTTGACGCCCTAAAAAATCGCTATTTTGGAATCTATAAATGTAATACCCTGATTTGTATAAACTTAATTTTGACGCCCTAAAAAACCGCTAATCCGATCTCCGATCTCCGATTGATCTGATTTTTGTTTCTTTCCATTTGTATTTTCGTTATCTTCGATTTGAGTCTACAATGACTATTTTTGGATTTAGAATGAATATTCGTTAATAAACGCTAGTTCAATCCCTAATTTCAAACTCTCAAAAAACACGAATTTTAGACTATGGTAAGAATAATTTAAGCATAACACAATTTAAACAATCCATTGGTAAGAACAATTTGAAATTAACATTGAATTATAAGAAAATTCAAAATACTTACTTGTTTTAACTTGATATATTTAAAGAAAAATCCACCGATCTTCTAGCAGTTATCCACTGATCTTCTAGCGTAATTTTTTTTTTGTTTGTATTGTTGTGGAGATTATGTAGGTGAGATATGGAGTATGAAGAGAGTTGGTAAAGATGATGGAGAGTGGAAGAAAGGGTTCGGGGAGAAGGGCTTATAAAGAGAGAAAAGTGAAGGAGAGAGAAGAAAGAAGACAGATAAATATGGAAAAAAGACAAGGGGGCATCACAGGGGGGGGAAAGGACACCACGTGGTAGGGGGGGATGACACCACGTGGCAGGGGGGACCACAACAAAGTGTTGTTTGGGCGGGGGGACCGCAACACAGTGTTGCGGTTTGGGCAGGGGGGACTGGGGGACCGCAATGGCCACGTGGCAGGCAGGAGGGACTGGGGGGACCGCAATGGCCATGTGGCAGGCAGGGGAAGGGGGGGGGGAGGGGGGAAGGGCAACACTTTGTTGCGGTTTGGGGTAACGGTCAACCGCAACAGTGTGTTACGGTTGGGGGGTGGGGACCACAAAAAGTAGGAAGAAAAGAAAAAAAAAAAGGGAATGATACCAACCGCAACAAAGTGTTGCAGTTGGGGGGTGGGGGCCACGAAGAAAAGAAAAAAAATGGAATGATAACCAACCACAACACTTTGTTGCGGTGGGCGGGGGGGGGGGGGGTGGGGTGGGGGGGTGGAGGGTGGCGGTAGGAAGAAGAAAACCAACCGCAACACTTTGTTGCGGTTGGGTGGATAACATTAACCGGTCGATGTGGATCGGCCCCCTATATGTGTGTGTATATATATATATATATATATATATATATATATGTAATTTTTTATATCTCTCACACATACTTTCAAATCATTTAAATATGTTTGTTATCTAAAAGCTTATGAGGCTAAACCATATGTCTTTCATTTAACCTATTTGCTATGGATGCGATCATTAAAATATTATTGTACG